>OY101448.1:102279746-102324746 GCA_956483635.1 Panzeria rudis
TATATATATATATATATATATATATATATATATATATATATATATATATATATATATATATATATATATATATATATATATATATATATATATATATATATATATATATATATATATATATATATATATATATATATATATATATATATATATATATATATATATATATATATATATATATATATATATATATATATATATATATATATATATATATATATATATATATATATATATATATATATATATATATATATATATATATATATATATATATATATATATATATATATATATATATATATATATATATATATATATATATATATATATATATATAATATATATATATATATATATATATATATATATATATATATATATATATATATATATATATATATATATATACCTCTAAAAAAACACCCGTTATATATATATATATATATATATATATATATATATATATATATATATATATATATATATATATATATATATGTGTATATTGTGCGGCGCACACAGGGGTTGGGTAAATTAAGATAGAATCTGAACGACTTACCGGGTTTTGATGTTAACGATGTGGTTGTCGTCTTTGGATGATGGTGGGACGTCGATGACCAGGTTGACTACTGGTTCATTGATGGTTATGGGTGTGGTTGTTGTTGATCTTGGATTCCACAAATGTTGACCACAGTTTTAGGCGTATCCCTTTTAACCTTTGCGTCTATTATGTAAATTCTGGAGCTTTGTTAAGTCTCGTTAATTTATGTTGACACTAGGGACAAGCTAGCTTCCTTTTTATTAGGAAACACGATTACCTATAACTTTGTCACCACAATATGTCTACTTGTTTAGACCCCTGAATAAGAAATTTTATTTTTGCACTATTAAAACTTTTTTATTTGAATTCTTTTCAGGTTTGGTTTTATTTACATGTTACTTTATGTTAGATAAGCAAATCACACTGATATTCGTATTAATAACCAGAATAATTCTTAATTCTAAACAAGCACAACCGTTTTATTAATTATTTTTGTTCTTTATCGGATGAAATCTTATTCATAAGTTGTGTCGCTTAAACTTCGCGGGGTCTTTATTATAACTAAAATCGAAGAACAAATCAAGGCGAATTAATTTTACAAGGTGGTGTCATTGGCGAATTTAATTCGCCTTTCGTTTTTGTATTCGAAGCTCTTTACATCAAAAGAAAGGCGAAACACCATGAGAAATTGTTGTCAGTGTGACCGTTAAAAATATTCAAAAGGTGGCTGAAATAACGGATTTTGAAGAAAAAAGTGCTACCAAAGAGATATTTTTCTAACAAAGGGGAGAACCTTTTTAAAACGAATTAACTAAACCAAATTATTGCATTTTTATGTATTTCGTAGGCACTAAAAATTTTTTTTGGAAAAAAAAATTTTTTATTGGTAGAAATTCACAAAATTTATTAGAAGAAATTTGTGATCCATTATGGCCTTCTTGGCTAGATTGCTGAAGTTCAATAAATTAAATTAATTAAAAAAAATACTTAAACATTGGCACAAAATCTAAATTTTAAAAATGTCAGACTTCTAGCGAATGATTCTGGTAAAAGATAGACATAAATAGATACATATGTGTCGGCGTTTTGAAAATTTACATCTGCCCTTTATTTAAGGAGGATGTAAGATCGTCCCCTTCCTTTTGCACATTGTTATAGTTAATCGGGATAGGAAATCCTGTAAGCTTTACATTTTCGGAACATTTTAACTATATAACTAACTCTTCGACTTAAACGGCGATACAGCGCACACTGGGCAAAAGTGCCAATCTAGTAACCGAAAAATATCTTCCAAACTAATAATCTGATCCACAAAAATTTACGGATGAATTATAGGGAAGGATGTAGTCTACAAGGTGTGTTAAAATTTAGGCAGCTATTTTTAGCATAGCGGGTGCTATATGTTGTTTCCTAAGACCAATTTTACCGATAAAATTCTTAAGTTTTCGAAAAGCCCATATCTTTCAAACTTATAGTCTGATCCACAAAATTTTATAGATAAGTTATAGCCTAGGATGTAGGTCATAGATTTTGTAAAAATTGGACAGCTATTTTTAACAAAATTGGTCTTTTATTATATACGACCAATTTTACCGATAAAACTATTCAGTCATCGAAAAGCTTACATATATCTTCCAAACTAATAGTCTGATCCACAAAAAACGTGTGCATGAATTATAGGAAAGGCTATAAAGCTTGTAAAAAAACTAGGCAGCCATTTTTAATATAGTGCGCGCCATATGTTGTTATATATGATCAATTTTAAAAATTCCAAATTCATAAAAAAATCCAAGTGCATTAAAATTTCACAATGCATTAAAAATTTATCTTGAAATTGAAAACGGCTACTTTATTTGTGCTTTAATTTAATAACATGCGGTTTCGGAAGCAAATTACAACAAAAACATTTAGAAATACACAAGTAAAAAAAATTTTAAAAAGGTGTATACATAGTTAGAAAAACCGATGTAAAGTCGCATATGCAAGTTTCCGCAGCTAGTTTTTAGAACAATATTACTCCATAATATCTATGCATATTAAGATTCCAGATATACTAGGGTATACTTTTTTGTATTTCTATAGAGATGTAGAAAAGTTTTCAAATCAAGATTTTTCTGTATTTACGTAAAGCCGTTTAAAGTAGCTGATATAACACTTTATCAAAGAAAAGTTACTTTGTCCGAAACGTCCATCATTACCGATTCAATACGCCAACAAATAAGATATTAAAATCAATAAAGAATTACAACCCAATTTTTCTCAATATTTAAAATGCCATATTTTCTGAAACAGGTAACTTAAGGTACGTTCACACTTGGCAAATATTTGCCGAAAAAAAACGTGACCAACAGACAAGCTAAAATTATATTTCTTTTAATTTCAATATTTTTTTTTTAATATGGATTCGCATTTGTTAAAAATAGCTTTTTGCAGCATAATTAACTTTATTTTGTGATATAAAAACCAAGTTAAACCCTTAGCAAAAGTAGTGGTTGCGTTTTTTTGGGCAAATATTTGCCAAGTGTGAACGTATCTTTAGTGATTAAGAACGCTTTGATGCTGCGTTTAAACTTTTTTTAAATTCAATATTCTTGTCTGTGCAGCGGGCTGAAATGTCTTTAAAATATATTAAGTAGAAAATTCTTCTATATGTAAGACTTCAAAGACACCAAAGCTCGAAACTCAATTTAAACACCAGAAATCATACAAAACTTAAAATGTGCTTAGAGGTTAATTTCGAATTTATTTACAATTTGTTCTTAAGCATCCTATAAAAACCGGATTTTACAAGGCTAGTTTGTATAAAAATATGTCTTACGTAAAATTACAAAAGAAAGCTGTAGATATACGGCTATACGTTTTTTAATATTATCGCACTATAGAAAGCTCTCATAATAACATAAAATACCACTTCAATAAAAATATAAGAAGGAGTATAATTTATCAAAAGATGGCAGATTTATAAAGTTTTATTTTCTGCAAAAAATATTGCGTTGTTTGCACTTTTAAAGGAAAATCTGCAATATAATAATTTTTCGAGGAAGTGAAGTTTTTAGAAATTATTGTATCATCTCTTACAAAGGCAAAGTTTTGATTTAAAGGAATTCTACATTGCGATTTTTTAATAAAAAGTAAAACAAATTATTTTTATTTTAGAAAATAAAACGCCATTACATAATTTAAAACAAGTGGCAAGACAGTGGCAAATGCCCACTTTATTCGGCCAACGGTCACACTGATTATTGTTGCTTATAAACACATTTTGACACGCCGAGCTTCAAAAAAAAAGTAGTCAGCTGTTTTTATAACACCACCTTGTAAAATTAATTCGCCTTGGAGCAAATGTTCTTTTTCTTGAAGCAAAAAGGCGGAAAAAAACAAAAAAAAAAACCGCACAGCGTTACCGTGCGTAAACATTCACAGGGCTACCGTGCGTAAATATTCCGCCCCCTTGCTATATTGCAATAGCAACGAGGGTCGGTCTAAAATAATATAAAAGATATGAAATACATGTATGTGGTATAATATAATATAATACAATTTATAATTCAAATATTGTAGACAAATGTAATTGTATAAATGTAAGGATAAAGGCAAGTGAATAGAATGCATATAATTATATATAAAAATGTTAGGGTAAAGTTGAACAAGCTGCATGTATTTTTAAACTGCAAATTTCCCAATGATCACCCAGTGTTTTGTTCTAGTGGAAAGGACGAGATAAACTCGTACGCTCGGGGGTAATGCAGCCATGATTTGTTGGCTGACTTCACGTTTATGTCTCACACAAATTATACATTGAGATAATATCGTGTTAATCAAAGTTTTGAGGGACGTAATAACGTAGTCTCATTAGGCGATATAACAGCGCATTTTGTCCATGAAGGGAGTATTGATGTAAGTATTTAAGAAGTAATCGCGTAAACCTGGCATGATAGGGTAGTAAAATGGGGTAACGTTCATCATAAGTTAATGTTGGGGAATTTGCCAAACGGCCATTAATTCTCATAGCTCCGTTAGAGTCAAAAATGGGTTGAGAGTTAGGAGCGAACTTTTGCGGGACAGCGGTTTTTGTTGTAATAACTGTGAATATTCGTCGCTGAAAAGTGATTTTTGGCAGGCGATTATCAAACGATTTTTGGCGAAAACGATTTCTTTAGCTGACAGCTCGTGATTAGGGTTATCAGAACTTTGTTTGGCGCGCAGACGGTTGTAGAATCGAAAGGTCCGAAAAGCTTGCAAGAATATCTTCGGGATGAATTGTAGTGGTAAGAACTCGTACTGGCCGTTTTTCTTCTTCAGTTTCAAAATCAGCTTTCCTTGATGGCCATTCATTATGAGGAAGTTTGAGCCATAAAGGTCCATGCCACCACAAATCGTTTGATGACAATTCCGTAACCGTAGTACCGCGAGATGCCAGATCAGCTGGATTATTTTTGGAGTCCACGTGAGACCAACAGTCCTTGCCTACCTTTTCAATAATAGAGGAAATTCGATTTTCGACGAAAGCTTTCCACTTGTGAGCCGGTTTTTTTAGCCATGCCAACACAATGGTGGAATCTGTCCACAAGAAGATTTTGTATTCCTTAAGGTTGAGTTGAGATTGAGTAGACTCCATCATGTTTGCCAGTAGTTCAGCTCCGCATAATTCTTTCCTAGGTAAGGAAACAAACTTCACTGGCGCAACTTTCGTTTTGGCTGCCAAAAGGTGACTGGCGACATAGCCTTTTCCGACGCGTCACAAAAGCCGTGTAGTCCGACCTTATAGCAGGGATCGAAATCAATGAAACGGGGAATTTTAACTTGTTCGATGTTTATGTAGTCGTCGAAAAATTCGTGCCATCTTTGCATCGTCGGGGGGTTCAAATCTTCGTCCCAGTCAGCACCATCTTTCCATATTTGTTGCATAATGATTTTCGCAACGGTGATTTTGGGTGACAGCCAAACTGCGAGGTCGAATAATCTGGCTATTTCAGATAGCACACACCTCTTTGTAGTGAAATTGCGATTTAAGTTTAAAATAAAAATAATCGCCTCCAGCGTTCCATCTGAGCCCTAAAGTTTTTGTTATGCTGGAGTCTGATAATTTGAGAAACTCTTCATCCAGCAAGTGTGTCGACGGTAGCCCTTGTAGTAACATTTCATTGTTTGCCGTCCATTTCCGAAGCGAAAAGCCTGCTGTTGCTAGAACTTTTATGAGTCCATCGCGTGATTTCAGCGCCGATGATATTGTATGTGCTCCAGAAAGCACATCGTCGACATACATATAGTTCCGTAGGACTTCGGCTGCGTTAGGGTGAGTGATTTCGCTCTCCTTGGCGAGTTCTAGCAACGTCCTGATTGCCAGATAAGGGGCACAGTTCACGCCAAATGTGACTCCGTTTTACTCATGGTCTTGAATGAGTTCAGTTGGAGAATTTCGATGTAAAATTCGCTGAAGCGGGGTATGAGAGGGGTGGACCAAAATTTTGCGATACATCTTTTCGATATATATATTATATATATATATATATATATATATATATATATATATATATATATATATATATATATATATATATATATATATATATATATATATATATATATATATATATATATATATATATATATCTATCTATATATATATATATATATATATATATATATATATATATATATATATATATATATATATATATATATATATATATATAATATATATATATATATATATATATATATATATATATATATATATATATATATATATATATATATATATATATATATATATATATATATATATATATATATATATATATATATATATATATATATATATATATATATATATATATATATATATATATATATATATATATATATATATATATATATATATATATATATATATATATATATATATATATATATATATATATATATATATATATATATATATATATATATATATATATATATATATATATATATATATATATATATATATATATATATATATATATATATATATATATATATATATATATATATATATATATATATATATATATATATATATATATATATATATATATATATATATATATATATATATATATATATATATATATATATATATATATATATATATATATATATATATATATATATATATATATATATATATATATATATATATATATATATATATATATATATCGTGTTATAACCGCCAAAAAAGCTTAAGCGCCATAAAGTAAACTTTACAGGAGAAGTAGTTTTTAGTTATCCTTGGTTTAAATCGAAGTAGAGCCCTTATATTGGCTATATAGGATTGTAGTGGACTGTTATGTGTAATGTTAATAGTTTTAATAAATTTCCAATAAGACAACGCATGTTTGTCGGGTTTAAGATATTTTAAGACATTATTGATTTCATGAAAAATCAATTAATTTAATCAAATTATTTTAAAACGAGTAATTATTATCCTTTTCAAGCTGTTCTTGTACCGTTTCATTGATATCCCTGCAGTTTTTGACACTAGTTTTGCTCTACTTGCAAAAGAGAATTTTCGCTTAAGCCACACATTGCAGTTACAAAAAAATGTAAACAAATTAAAATTTTAAAGGGAAAATGCACTTAAGCTAAAATTTCTTTTGCTTTATTTCCGTAACGGTACATGGCAGAACTTTGAAACTTTGACAGATAGTTCGATTTATCGTAAAAACTTTGACAGATAGTTCGATTTATCGTAAATAATCGATTTTCGTCCAAAAACGATTTTCGAAAAGCATGTCGCTTGAGCTTTTTTGGCGGTTATGACTCGATATATATATATATATATATATATATATATATATATATATATATATATATATATATATA
Source organism: Panzeria rudis (assembly GCA_956483635.1). NCBI lineage: Eukaryota > Metazoa > Arthropoda > Insecta > Diptera > Tachinidae > Panzeria > Panzeria rudis. Next base: position 102,287,161 of record OY101448.1, read on the forward strand.
TATATATATATATATATATATATATATATATATATATATATATATATATATATATATATATATATATATATATATATATATATATATATATATATATATATATATATATATATATATATATATATATATATATATATATATATATATATATATATATATATATATATATATATATATATATATATATATATATATATATATATATATATATATATATATATATATATATATATATATATATATATATATATATATATATATATATATATATATATATATATATATATATATATATATATATATATATATATATATATATATATATATATATATATATATATATATATATATATATATATATATATATATATATATATATATATATATATATATATATATATATATATATATATATATATATATATATATATATATATATATATATATATATATAGAAGTTAAACAGATTTGTGTTTACTTTTCGAGTACTTGACTACGACTGAAAATCTAAGTCACTTCTTCTTTATTTTAATAAAGTTTATTTTGCTTACTTAACAATAATTATCTTTTGTTTTATTTTATAAAAAGGAAAATACAAAGAAGTGACAGGTAAGTAGCAGACATAGCGTCAGCACTTTATAAATACAATATTTTATTTATTATTTAAATTCTTCTTAATTTGTTGCGACACACTGTAATGTGAGTCGCAATTGGGTCACAACATTATGGGAAGAGAATTTGCAAATCAACAAGATGCAGCAATTTTAATTTAGTTGGAATTCAATATGTTTTGTTTTATGTTTTTAGGTTTAGCCAGAAATATGAAAAAGATAATAAAATTGTTGTTAACTCTTCCGCCCTCAAATTGATTGTCCACAATCAAAAGTAGGGTTAGAGTCTCTTCCACATGTGGTCTTCCAACTATTGGCTGTACCACTGGTGGTAATGGATTAGAGTAAGAAATCTCTGAGAATGAACATCTTTTATTGTTTACTGATGACGTTTCATTTTGGAATTTTATAAGGTAAGTACCGTTTAGATCATAAGATTCTTGACTTAAGGAAATTGTTCCATTGAATTGGTTCAAAAGAATCGTGCCAGGAACTATTTCCTGTATAGTCGGTATGTGAAGATTATTTATCATGGTGCAATTTGAGGGTTTACCGTGAACCAAATTAGGGAGGCATTCGGAGTTTGTAATATCTTTAATATTATCATTCTTGCACATTGCCAATCCACTGAGAACCTTACATTCATTTTGGATACCAAATACTTTTTTTATCACAGACCAAAATTTCATCGAATTCAATCTTAGCAGCTATCTTGTTGATTTTTACAGGTTTAATGGTAATTTTGTTACATGATTCATTATAAGTAGTTGGAATATTAATAATATAAATTATAGTCATCGCTGGAAGCTATTCTTACTTCTCCAAAATTAAGAGTCTCCTCAATATTTAAATAGCTTACGCCTTCTTGATCAGCCAAAGCTTTGATCATATCCATTTCATATTTAGATAATATGAACGAAGTTATGACTCCTACCTTGGCCCAATCTATTGCATATTTAAGATTAAAAATTTCACTATTTAAATTCTAGCTTGTATTTTAACTCGTTTGTTAGATAAGTTTTTGTTTCTTCATTTAATACAGATTTTAAAATTTTAGTTGTTCTTGAGGTTAATTCGTTTAGTTTTTCCAGCGACATTCTATTTATTATTACTTGTCTGTTATTACTTTCTAATACATTATTTATTTTTTGTTCTATTATTTGAAAGTCGGCATGATCTGGGTTACCAGCAACCCATTTCCATGCAGACCCGATAAAATCTAGAGATCTCTTATTTCTTGGTTTTAGGTTACTAATATGCATTTTTAATTGTGTTATTTCGTACGAAAGGAAAGGATACAGAGGATGGGAAGTGCTCACATTAGCCTGGATGATTGTCTGTAAGTCGTCAATCGCTGTTTCATAATTTTTTATATGGGCCACATGAACTAATTTTACAGTACCGGATTGCACTCTAGCAATCCCAGTATCAATAGCGACTATCCGTGAGTTGGTGTAATCCATGATTCTTACCTCGCTCATTAGGGCAGGTATTTGTATTCTAAAAAGAGAACGAGAACAAAAAAATATATTCCCTTGCCTTACTCTCTAGTTCCTAAATTATTTTTGTGGACCACTCTTCCACTTGTAGTTACTACGGTTGTGTGTTTATTTTCCTTTACTATTTATTTTTTATAATTTTTGGACAATTTTGTACCCAGTCTCCTATTCTCTTTAACAAAAATTTGTTCGCCTACTCTATAATCCTTTGGCTGGTTCCTATTTCTGTTATGATATTCTAGAACTGACTGCTGTTTAGCCTTAAAGTCCTCTACCATTCTGGTTCTCTCTTTTTCCCAGTCTTCAGGATCATTAAAAGATTTATTACCAAAAAAATGCTTCAAAAGGCTTCCTACCTACAGTTGAATGAATGGTATTATTATACTCGTAGACTGACTTGTCCAAGAGTTCAGATAAATTACCTTGAGTTCCCTCCGACTTGATACACCCCATTATTTCTGAAAGGGTCAAATGGAATCTCGATTTGTCCATTGACCGTACTAGCATATGGGGGAACTCTAAACACCTTGACATTAAATTAATTTTCTAGCATGAATATTATCGCTTTGCAGTTGAATGATTTCTCATTATCCATGACAACTATTTCAGGCATGCCGAAATTTAGCAGTATTTCTCTTAATGGCCTTCTAATATCCTCTGCTGCTCTGGAATTCAGTGTTCTTGCTTGCGCATATTTGGTTAATTTATCAATGGCTGTTAAAATTGAAGTCTTTTCCGTTATGTAGATATCAACGTGCACTATTTGGCCGGGGTATTGAGGTATAGGAGTTTCCTGTAAGGAAATGTTGTTAGGGTGCCTATCGTATTTATTCTCTCTGCAAATTCTGCATGATTTAGTTATTCTTTTTATTTTTGCAGTCATTTGCGGAAAGTAGCACCTGTGCAAAAGTTGAGCTTTGTTCTCCCCAGCATTTCGATGGGCTCTGCTGTGTTCGTTGATTATTTCTATTTCCTGATCCGATTCGCTGCATATGTCGGCTACCATTTTCCTCGTATAAAGGAGTTTATATTTAGAAAAAGTCTTAGAATACAGTTCTTGTGCTTTTCCTAGTACTTCGTCGGTGGTTTTAATACAATTTGTTACCGACGGATTTAAATATTTCTTGAATATTTCTTCTAGTCTTCCTTCATTAAGGTCAGGTTCCAGAAAAATATGATTTGGAATTCGTACGATTGTGTTTTATTTGGTTCTATAATAATTTGATTTTTGAATACATTTATGGGTGCCTCTGTGTGTTGGATTAAGTTTTGTGGTGAGCTTTGGCTACTATGTTTTGTAGCATCCATTGACGTTATTTCGAATATCTGCTGCGGTGGTCTGGATAAAGCATCCGCTACTATATTTGCATTTCCGGGCTTGTACAACAGTTCGTAGTTGTACTCTTCCAAAGTTGCCTTCCATCTCCTGAGCTTGCTGTTAGAGTTGCCATTATTTAGGGCACGCGTTAGGGGCTGATGGTCTGTAAATATTTTAATGGTTGCCGCCCCATACAAGTAATTTCTTAACTTCTTCAAGGCCCAAACAATTGCCAATATTTCTCTTTCATTTGTGGCATAATGCTCTTCGGCCTTATTCAGAATTCGCGAAATAAATGTAATGGGCTTACCATCTTGTTCTAAAACAGCTCCAATGGCATGATTGGAAGCATCCGTAGTAAGTCGAAATTCTTTTTTGAAGTCAGGATAAGCCAACATCACGTCCGCCGATGTAAGACTCCTCTTTATTTTATCGAATGCATCTAAGGCATCTTTGTCGAGGGTAACTATTATTTTAGAGGATGCAGATTTGGACATTAGTCCTCCTTGGAGGGTCTTATACTTCCTTGGTCTAACAGTTCCTTGATTTGGTGTTCCACTTCGTCTTTCAGATGCATGGAATAAGGATAGGGTCTAGCGTAAACAGGGGTTTTAGTTGTAGTTCTTATTTCTCCTTTTACAGCTGTGGTGTATATTAGGGATTCGTTCGGTTCGGAGAATAAATTGGGATATCTATTGATTAGGTTTCTCATTTTTTGTACCTGCTCATTGAACATATGATCTTGTCTAATTTGAATATTGTTAACTGATTGTGAAATTTGCTGTTTAAGTTTCACTCTGATGTTACCGTTGAGAATCATACAACTTTTTGCAGTATGGATGACTGCGGACAGTTCTTTTAGAGTATCGTTACCTAATATTGCATGAAAAGATTTTAAGGTAGGAAGCAAGAAGAATTTGATATTTTTATTTTTAAGGCCAAAAAGATTAATGAAGGTGTGCTGTGTTATAGCAATTTTGCCTCCTACAGAGTTAGCATAGAATTTTGTTTTATTAGGTTTTGATGTTTTCATGATAGAATCCTGTATATAATTTTTATTCGAACCTGTATCGACTAGTATTTTTAGAATTCTTCCATCTTTCGTCCTTGCTTCGAAGTAAGGCAAAGACCCCTATTCTAAAAAATGAATATCGACAAAATCGAGGTTTTCGGTGGATTCTTCTTCGTCTTTAATGTAATCTTGGAAGTCTTGAAGATTATTCTCTAAACTATAAGTATTTATTTGTTCATCGTAAACTTCATCATAATAATCTTGACTATTGAGTTCTTGTTCACCAGTTTCTATGTGAAAATTGGAATTTCCAAGGTTGTTGGGTACTATGTGCCAATGGTCTTTTGCCTGCAAGTTCGTTACCAGGACGTGGTCTGTTCATATAATTTACCGCTCGTGTTTGTACGGATCGGTCCACATCCATAGGTTCTGGTTTCGGCAAAGGCTTAGGAGCAGTAGGTCGTTGTGGTAAAATATTTGATCTTAAGTTATTATTTGGATTTCCATGAAATTGGTTTGGAAAGTGCCTTTGGCTATGAAATAGTTGTGGTTTATAATTAGAATACTGTGGTAGGGAATATGTGTGAGGGTGGTTCGCATTCTATTGAGTTTCCGGAAATTGTGTTATTCGAGGAATGAAGTTACATGATCTGCTAGTGTTTTGGGGTCTAAAATTTCGATTGTTTCCTGATTGGTTTGGTAAGTTTCTAACATTTTGTTATAGGCATGTTCCGTGCGAAAATTTTGATTTTCCAACTTTAAGCACAGATGGAGTGCTTGGGGAAGAGTTGTAGGTTCCCGTATACAGAGTAATTTGGAGAGATCGCCTCGCAATCCACGAATAAATGTGTCGAGCGCCTTATCTCTGTAGGTTTGTATTAAGGTGTTCATGGCTTCTCTACCGATAGTCATACATGAGATATTGTTTATGATGAGGGACAAGTGTGAATAAACCTCCTGGTAAAAATCTTGAACTGAATTATTATTTTGAACGAGGGTAGTCATCTGATATTCCAATGTTCCAATGTCGCGCTTGTCAGCATAGTGTAAGGCTAAGCAACGCGAAATTGATTCCCAATTTAGTGGGGTATTGTATGATTCAAGCGCAGCATCTGCTGCCCCCGTGATCTTATTTATTATAACATTAAGGATTGCAAAATATTTTGGAGTACCCCTTGAAGACTCGTAAAGGTTTAATACCCGTTCCACGCTCTTCTTCCAAGAGCTGAATTCTGGATTGTTGCCTGAGAATTCTCAGACATTTTACTACATCTGGCACTTTATCTAAGTCTACAAGGTTTTCCCTAAAACGCTCGTCTATTCCCTGATCTGTCCCTGAAATCTCCACGTTAGGATTTAATATACTTTCCACTATATTCCTACATTGCTCTGTGCAGACCCTGGTTACTAGTCTAGCAATATTTTGTTCGAATTGAGCATTTTGGCCAGTGGAAGGATTAGGAGGGGTTGGTACATTTATTATTGCTGGTCTGCCATATTTTTAATTTGTCTTTTCTTTATTTGGCAATAATATAATAAATTTCAGTAAAATTATAATAACAAATTTCGATGAGTACAAATTTTTTATTGACTTTTTAATGTAGCTTAATAATGTTTATGATAATAATTCAAATGTTTATAATAATAATTTGACTTACAAAATGTACGTTAATAATAGTTGCATGTTGTTAAATGGCTATTGGTGGTTGGATCTTTGGAGTCTTCTTTTGGATGTTATTGAGTTAATTACTTCTTGTTGTTGTACAGTTTTTTCCTGGTAGTTGATTCTTGTTGTTGTACAGTTTTTTTGCTGGTAGTTGATTCTTGTTGGTGTACAGTTTTTCCTGGTAGTTGGTTCTTGTTGTTGTACAGTTTTTTCCTGGTAGTTGACTTCTCTTTTTAATGTTGCAGAGTATTTAATTTTCAACTTTATTGTTTATTTGTTCGCTTATTTTTGTTTCATAATTAATTTGAGTAAAAGTTTAGTATTTTTAATTTTAATTTTTCTAATATTTTTAACTTAACTCTTTTTTTGTTCACTTTACAGTTAATATGCAGCTTCTAAGTAAAGTTTTAGTATTTTTATTTAATTAATACTTCCGACTTGGTAGTTTATTTGTTCACTAAGTATCTAATTTTTTCTTTAAGTTTTTAGGTTTATTCACTGTTAATTTGTTTGAAAAATGGTGTTTTTGTTTTAAGTTTCTTTTAATTAAATTTTATAATATTTTCATTAATATTTCTTTTTTGCACAAAATTTGGGTATTGCTTTAGAATTTTCGTTAAAGAAGGTATTTGTTTAGTCCTACTTAAAGGTTTTTTAAATTTATTTAGTCCTGTTTAAGGATTTTTTTATTTATTTAGTCCTGCTTATATATATATATATATATATATATATATATATATATATATATATATATATATATATATATATATATATATATATATATATATATATATATATATATATATATATATATATATATATATATATATATATATATATATATATATATATATATATATATATATATATATATATATATATATATATATATATATATATATATATATATATATATATATATATATATATATATATATATATATATATATATATATATATATATATATATATATATATATATATATATATATATATATATGTACATACATATTGCCCATTTACTCAAAAAACGTCATAACTCAAAAAATTTTATTTTTGGGTTACTAATGCTGAACTAATCGTCACATCGTTCTTCATATTGTGTAAAAATTTAGTATAAATATCTTGTATATTCACCTATTGTGAGAAGAATGTAATTTGGTTCTTGGTTAATTGACAACTTTAAACTCGTTTGCAAAACTAATTTTTTAAGTTATGATGTTATTTGATTAAATGAACCTCCTCGATTACAGCTTGAACAATATGTCTTATATTGTAATATAGTTCATAACACTGAAATAACCGACCTGTTTCAACTTAAAAAAACTACATATATATGTATGTACATAAGTAAATTTTATTATAGTGACACATAACATATGTACATACAAATTTGTAAAATATTGTCTTCGAAGTAATCGATTTCTCTAAAAAAACACGAAAGAGAATGAAATATTGACAAACCCGATTACCATTAAATAAAATCTTACAAATTGTAATGCTAAAAGAATATTTTCGTGTTCTTTTCATCAAAAAGTAATCGAGTTAAAGTATGTTTTTCAGCTACATACATATGTATGTACCTACATATGGTTTGTGTTAAAATGTCTCTCTAAAAACATAAAAATTTAAATATTAACAAACTCGATTACCATTAAATAAAATCTTACTAATTGTAATGCTAAATGAATATTTTCTCGTTACTTTTTTTAAAGTAATCGAGTTAAAAGATGTTTTTCAGCTACATACATATCGTTGATGTAAAATAGTGAGAGAAAGAATTTATGTGCACATAAAAAAGAAGTTGCACCGTAAAGGCCGTGTCAGATACAACTTTGTCGCTTTGCGTGACGTTCCTAACTTTGATAGAAAAGTGTAAAGCAAAAGGTGTATGACACAATAAAAACTTTGACAACACTCGCGCATTGCTCGTTTACCAAAAAAAGTAGTTGATAGTTTTGCTATTTATTATTTTTTGTTATAAAAATAAAAGTCAATTATGTTATTTTAGAATTTATTATAAATAAATAAATGGCACATGCATATTTACCTCTTATTAAAACAGATTCAAACGCACGATATGTTTCGTTTGGCAATATAATAAAAGAAAATTATTCCAGCTGATTGTCAATGCAAGCAAAAAGATGAGAGTTGACGAACTTTTCGCGTTACGCTGCGTTAAAAGTGCTTTATGTAGCATGTTTCGTATAAGTATGTACATTTCATCTTAGATTTCAAAGCGAATCTGTAACGCAACGCGAAGCAAAAGTTTTATCTGACATGGCCTTTATTGCTTTTGAAAAAAATTGGACGCTTCACAAAAAAATTACTATTAATAAAATCATTTTAAAGTTTGCATCGATTGAGGTTGACGCGTGTGAAATACTAAAACAAAGTGAAATTTATTCTATTAGATTGTCTAAAAACTGTGTTTATAAAAATGTCAAGTAAGTCTCAATATTATGAAAATAAAAAGAAGGTGAAAGATAAATTAAAACAAATGTTTTCTATGGAAAGTAGTATAGTTTCAACAGAAAAACAATTAACGACAGCAAGTGTTTTAAGTTCTGAAGAAAATAGTTTTGAAAGAAATAGTAACCCCGCCACTTCAAGCTTAAAGATGAAGCTGAAACTATGGGTGCAGGAATATAATCCTACGGTTGCTTCCTGCAAAAAGTTATTTAAAATTTTACGGGAAGAAAACCTTGACGTTCCTTTAAGTGTAAATACGATAGTTAAAGAAAAAACAAAATGTGTAATTAGGACAGTAAATCCAGGCTACTATGTTCATATTGGACTTCTGGTTCAGTTAAATAAGTTAAAACATGTGTTCGATATTAACGTCCATAGATATTGGCATCGATGGCCTTCCTCTTTTTAAGAGTTCAAGTGTTGGTTTGTGGCCAATACTAGGCAAAATAGTTGACATGGGAAAAATTTACGCTTTTTTGATTGGTAGGGTCACATAAACCTTTATATATAGACAATTACCTTCATGACTTTTTAAATGCATATAAACAAATTAAAGAAGATGGATTTAATATTGGAACAAAAAATTTAAATATTTCTATAAGGGCATTTATATGCGATGCACCAGCGCGTTCATTTGTGTGTGGCATTAGGGGTCATATGTCTTTTAATGGCTGTACAAAATGCAATCAGGTTGGTAAAAGAGTAAATAACGTTAATACATACAGCACAAAAAGGGCTTCCCCCAGAACAGACACTCAATTTTCTAACAGATCAGATCCAAACTTTCATCAGCCTTACTTTTTACATTTGAACTCGATGTTGGAAGACTTGGACTTTAAAATTATATCGCAATTTCCGGTAGAGCCAATGCATATGATTGATTTGGGAATAACTAAAAAAATTTTAAAATTAATTATAAATAAGAGAGTTGGTGGCTTAACAAATAACAAAAAATTTGAAATGTCTGGGGTGCTTTTATCTTTTTCACCATATATACCAAAAGAATTCGTACGAAAGCCAAGAAGTTTAGATCAAATATGTCATTGGAAGTCAACAGAATTTCGTCAGTTCGTACTGTATACGGGAATCGTTGCTTTAAAAAACTTTCTTCCAAATCACTTGTATAATCATGTTTTTCTTTTACATATATGCTACAGAAGCTTATTTTGCGTCAATAAATTTAATCAAAACAGTCGTAAAGTTGATAAGTGGATTAAGGAATTTGTCTGCAAATTTCCTCAATATTATGGCCCATCGACTGTTTCTTTTAATGTTCACAGTTTATTACATTTAGTAGAGTGTACCGAAGAATTTGGCGATTTAAACAGTATTTCCGCGTATAAGTTTGAAAATTTTTTAAAAACTATTAAAAGTAAGATACGAATGCCACGACATATAGGACAACAGGTGTTCAATAAATTTTTTAGTGCTAATATTAATATAAAAGAAAAAAATGTTGGACCGAAGCGGAATACTTCTGGTGATATGATTTCATATCAGACTGAAAATTCATACTTCACAAAAAATAGTCCAAACAATTTATGTTTAACAAATTCAAGAACTTTTGTGACAATAACAAGTTTAAAAAGTAATGGTAGTTTTCTTGGAAAGCCATTTTTAAACCCCCAGAATTTTTTGAAACGCCAATTAAATCTTTAGAAATGGGAATTTGCTTCGTAAATTCAGACAATTTTGGTTCAGAAAAGGAATATCATATGACAGAAGTTTCCTCTAAAATTATGTGCCTTCCCTTTGATAGTAAACTTGTATTAATTCCATTGTTATATTCAACGGAATAAAATATTGAAAATAATTTCATATTTTTATAGATAAAACCAAATCTAAGTGCTAAAAAATTGATGATATAAAACCACACGGCCAGAATTCCCTAACAAAAATTTTAAGTAAGTTCATAAGCATGTACATACAAATGCATAAAAGCAATGTAATAAAATATTTTTCATTTCAGCTTTATTAGAAAAACAACAGGAAAACAACATCAAAATTTTAAGCAGCATTGAAAATTTAAAAGGTTAGTATACTTTGAATACATGTACATATATCCATATAGTTCATATACTCAAATAACGTCAGAACGCAGAAAATTCGATTTTTTTTTGTTCAGAAAGATATGTATATACAATATAGGTTTTTAACTTCAAATTCGGAATTTTCAAAGTCAAATTAAGTATTTAACAAATCAAATTCAGCATTTTTCAAACAAAATTCGGAGTTTTAAAAATCAAAATCAGCCTTTTTGAAATCCAATTAATTTCAAAAAGTCTGATTTTGATTTTAAACGCCGAATTTAGTTTAAAAAATCCTTAATTTGATTTGTAAAATACTCAATTTGATGAAGAAAATTGGGAATTGCTTTCTTAAATTGCTGAATTTGATTTGGAAAAGGCCGAATTTGAAGTTAAAAGCCTATATCCTGTATACTCACTCACCTCTTGAGGGAAAAATTTCATTTTGTGTCCTTTGAGTTTTAAATGAATTGAAAACTTTTAATTCGTGTCTTGAAAAACTGGTTTTCTGAGTTATGACGTCGCTAATTAAACGAGCGATAAGTACATGCGTAATTTTTTTCGTGATCATGAGCTAAAAATCACTTACGCGCATATATCTGGTATTTACCTACTATAACAGCTTGAAATTAAATTATAATTTCAGAAACTATAATAAATCAAAACAATGTGTTATCAAATGTGTTGTCAAAACAAATAGTTACACTGAGTTCAACTTTTAAATCTCACTTCGAAAATCCAAAATTTACAACACTTTTTCCACTTTCATCAGAAAAGGATTTGAATGACTTTGAGAAATTGATCAACGATGACAATAAAAGCGAAATTGTAAGTTTAACTTTGAAATCAAATTTTTGAAATCTCATTTTATATTATATGTACTAACAATATACATACATACATACATATGTAATTATTCGTTTCAAAAAGGTTTCTTCTATAAAACGAGTTCTGGGAAATAAAACTTTACAAAGAGGAATTTGTAACATTTTTTCAAATCAGTTGCTATTAGAATACAATGTTCGAGGTATCCAAGGCAAAAAACGGTTATTGGATTTCAAAGCAACAATGAATGTTATATTTTGTGAGTATGAAAATTTTAATTTGTCTAATATAATATTATTATTTCTTTTGTTTTTTAGTGGCAAAATCATCAGAAATAACAACGGAGCTAGAATTTTTTGGAGAACTTCGGAAAGCCATCAAGTGTGCAAAAAACAAATATTTTAAAATGAATTGCTTAAAACGAAAGAGAGAAAATCAAACCTTGTCAGAGAATTCCGAATAGAATATATGTGTATAATATATAACTAAGTCCACTGAATAAGTATTTGCTTTTATAATATAGTTTTTCTTTTTTTATAAACAGTATGTTAATTCTGAATTGTCTACTTTTTAAGTTTGTAACCAATACAAAATTCTTTTGAAATACATATGAATAAGATTATTTTATTTACATTTGTAACGATGGGTTTTTGAATAAGAGATTAGAGATTAAATTAAATATAATCAGGTATGTGATAAAAATCGATTTTGAAAATTAAGCTATTTTAAAGACCATTTCTAATAAATTTTGTAATAAAATTCTTTTTAATAAAGAAATATTTTTCCAATATTTGTGGTAAAGTTCTTTTTAACAAAGAAGTGTTATTTAAAAACAGCTTTTAAAATGTCTTCATTTTTTAAATCGATTACCATCACATACCTGAATATCTGTGTTTACTCTTTGAGTTGACAAAAAAGTTAAAAAAAGTCCACTCAAATAGTAAATACAGATATTAAGTTTAATTTGATCTCTAATCTCTTATTCAAAAATCCAGTCTAAATGAGCTATATTGAGCCTATTCAAACTAAATGTCATATTGTTTATTTTGTAAAACAATAAAAACTGTAAATTTTAAAATTTTAAAACAACAAAATATAGGAAATGTTTATTATTTTGAATTATCTCACTATTAATATTCCTCAATATTATTGTATTTTATCATATGTGTATAAATTATAAGAAAATAACTTAACTATTGTGTATATACATACATATTGTGTATTGTGTATATACATACATATGTATATCATTTCAAAAATTTCTGAAAATAAAAGTACTTCTTAAAATTATTTGTGTAACTATATTTAATTAAGAAAGTAGTTACCGCCTGCTACATTTGAACTACATACTTCAAAAAAAGCGGAAGTTCTTCTCTTTTGAGTAAAAGAACTAGTTACATAAAAAAAAAGTAAAACTAATTTTTTTTTCGACTAAAATAGTACTTCCACTGTTGAGTAAAAGAACTAGTTCAAGTAGTGAGGCTAGGAAGTAGTTACCAGCATTAACGTGGAACTACTTTCATTAAAAAAAATAAAAGTAATTTTTTTTTTCGACTAAAGAAATACTTCCATCATGAAAAAGATAACTATTTCCCACAATAAATAAAGAAGTCGATTCTCAAGAATCGATTATAAAAGTCTCATGCCTTGTTAAAATCATTAAGTTGGTAATCCAGTTGGGAAGCGCTTCCACCAAAAATGCTTAATTCCAAACTCGATTACCTTTTTTTAAAATTTTTTGCTGGGTATATATATATATATATATATATATATATATATATATATATATATATATATATATATATATATATATATATATATATATATATATATATATATATATATATATATATATATATATATATATATATATATATATATATATATATATATATATATATATATATATATATATATATATATATATATATATATATATATATATATATATATATATATATATATATATATATATATATATATATATATATATATATATATATATATATATATATATATATATATATATATATATATATATATATATATATATATATATATATATATATATATATATATATATATATATATATATATATATATATATATATATATATATATATATATATATATATATATATATATATATATATATATATATATATATATATATATATATATATATATATATATATATATATATATATATATATATATATATATATATATATATATATATACCCAGCAAAAAATTTTAAAAAAAGGTAATCGAGTTTGGAATTAAGCATTTTTGGTGGAAGCGCTTCCCAACTTCCCAACTGGATTACCAACTTAATGATTTTAACAAGGCATGAGACTTTTATAATCGATTCTTGAGAATCGACTTCTTTATTTATTGTGGGAAATAGTTATCTTTTTCATGATGGAAGTATTTCTTTAGTCGAAAAAAAAAATTACTTTTATTTTTTTTAATGAAAGTAGTTCCACGTTAATGCTGGTAACTACTTCCTAGCCTCACTACTTGAACTAGTTCTTTTACTCAACAGTGGAAGTACTATTTTAGTCGAAAAAAAAATTAGTTTTACTTTTTTTTTATGTAACTAGTTCTTTTACTCAAAAGAGAAGAACTTCCGCTTTTTTTGAAGTATGTAGTTCAAATGTAGCAGGCGGTAACTACTTTCTTAATTAAATATAGTTACACAAATAATTTTAAGAAGTACTTTTATTTTCAGAAATTTTTGAAATGATATACATATGTATGTATATACACAATACACAATATGTATGTATATACACAATAGTTAAGTTATTTTCTTATAATTTATACACATATGATAAAATACAATAATATTGAGGAATATTAATAGTGAGATAATTCAAAATAATAAACATTTCCTATATTTTGTTGTTTTAAAATTTTAAAATTTACAGTTTTTATTGTTTTACAAAATAAACAATATGACATTTAGTTTGAATAGGCTCAATATAGCTCATTTAGACTGGATTTTTGAATAAGAGATTAGAGATCAAATTAAACTTAATATCTGTATTTACTATTTGAGTGGACTTTTTTTAACTTTTTTGTCAACTCAAAGAGTAAACACAGATATTCAGGTATGTGATGGTAATCGATTTAAAAAATGAAGACATTTTAAAAGCTGTTTTTAAATAACACTTCTTTGTTAAAAAGAACTTTACCACAAATATTGGAAAAATATTTCTTTATTAAAAAGAATTTTATTACAAAATTTATTAGAAATGGTCTTTAAAATAGCTTAATTTTCAAAATCGATTTTTATCACATACCTGATTATATTTAATTTAATCTCTAATCTCTTATTCAAAAACCCATCGTTACAAATGTAAATAAAATAATCTTATTCATATGTATTTCAAAAGAATTTTGTATTGGTTACAAACTTAAAAAGTAGACAATTCAGAATTAACATACTGTTTATAAAAAAAGAAAAACTATATTATAAAAGCAAATACTTATTCAGTGGACTTAGTTATATATTATACACATATATTCTATTCGGAATTCTCTGACAAGGTTTGATTTTCTCTCTTTCGTTTTAAGCAATTCATTTTAAAATATTTGTTTTTTGCACACTTGATGGCTTTCCGAAGTTCTCCAAAAAATTCTAGCTCCGTTGTTATTTCTGATGATTTTGCCACTAAAAAACAAAAGAAATAATAATATTATATTAGACAAATTAAAATTTTCATACTCACAAAATATAACATTCATTGTTGCTTTGAAATCCAATAACCGTTTTTTGCCTTGGATACCTCGAACATTGTATTCTAATAGCAACTGATTTGAAAAAATGTTACAAATTCCTCTTTGTAAAGTTTTATTTCCCAGAACTCGTTTTATAGAAGAAACCTTTTTGAAACGAATAATTACATATGTTAGTACATATAATATAAAATGAGATTTCAAAAATTTGATTTCAAAGTTAAACTTACAATTTCGCTTTTATTGTCATCGTTGATCAATTTCTCAAAATCATTCAAATCCTTTTCTGATGAAAGTGGAAAAAGTGTTGTAAATTTTGGATTTTCGAAGTGAGATTTAAAAGTTGAACTCAGTGTAACTATTTGTTTTGACAACACATTTGATAACACATTGTTTTGATTTATTATAGTTTCTGAAATTATAATTTAATTTCAAGCTGTTATAGTAGGTAAATACCAGATATATGCGCGTAAGTGATTTTTAGCTCATGATCACGAAAAAAATTACGCATGTACTTATCGCTCGTTTAATTAGCGACGTCATAACTCAGAAAACCAGTTTTTCAAGACACGAATTAAAAGTTTTCAATTCATTTAAAACTCAAAGGACACAAAATGAAATTTTTCCCTCAAGAGGTGAGTGAGTATACAGGATATAGGCTTTTAACTTCAAATTCGGCCTTTTCCAAATCAAATTCAGCAATTTAAGAAAGCAATTCCCAATTTTCTTCATCAAATTGAGTATTTTACAAATCAAATTAAGCATTTTTTAAACTAAATTCGGCGTTTAAAATCAAAATCAGACTTTTTGAAATGAATTGGATTTCAAAAAGGCTGATTTTGATTTTTAAAACTCCGAATTTTGTTTGAAAAATGCTGAATTTGATTTGTTAAATACTTAATTTGACTTTGAAAATTCCGAATTTGAAGTTAAAAACCTATATTGTATATACATATCTTTCTGAACAAAAAAAAATCGAATTTTCTGCGTTCTGACGTTATTTGAGTATATGAACTATATGGATATATGTACATGTATTCAAAGTATACTAACCTTTTAAATTTTCAATGCTGCTTAAAATTTTGATGTTGTTTTCCTGTTGTTTTTCTAATAAAGCTGAAATGAAAAATATTTTATTACATTGCTTTTATGCATTTGTATGTACATGCTTATGAACTTACTTAAAATTTTTGTTAGGGAATTCTGGCCGTGTGGTTTTATATCATCAATTTTTTAGCACTTAGATTTGGTTTTATCTATAAAAATATGAAATTATTTTAAATATTTTATTCCGTTGAATATAACAATGGAATTAATACAAGTTTACTATCAAAGGGAAGGCACATAATTTTAGAGGAAACTTCTGTCATATGATATTCCTTTTCTGAACCAAAATTGTCTGAATTTACGAAGCAAATTCCCATTTCTAAAGATTTAATTGGCGTTTCAAAAAATTCTGGGGGTTTAAAAATGGCTTTCCAAGAAAACTACCATTACTTTTTAAACTTGTTATTGTCACAAAAGTTCTTGAATTTGTTAAACATAAATTGTTTGGACTATTTTTTGTGAAGTATGAATTTTCAGTCTGATATGAAATCATATCACCAGAAGTATTCCGCTTCGGTCCAACATTTTTTTCTTTTATATTAATATTAGCACTAAAAAATTTATTGAACACCTGTTGTCCTATATGTCGTGGCATTCGTATCTTACTTTTAATAGTTTTTAAAAAATTTTCAAACTTATACGCGGAAATACTGTTTAAATCGCCAAATTCTTCGGTACACTCTACTAAATGTAATAAACTGTGAACATTAAAAGAAACAGTCGATGGGCCATAATATTGAGGAAATTTGCAGACAAATTCCTTAATCCACTTATCAACTTTACGACTGTTTTGATTAAATTTATTGACGCAAAATAAGCTTCTGTAGCATATATGTAAAAGAAAAACATGATTATACAAGTGATTTGGAAGAAAGTTTTTTAAAGCAACGATTCCCGTATACAGTACGAACTGACGAAATTCTGTTGACTTCCAATGACATATTTGATCTAAACTTCTTGGCTTTCGTACGAATTCTTTTGGTATATATGGTGAAAAAGATAAAAGCACCCCAGACATTTCAAATTTTTTGTTATTTGTTAAGCCACCAACTCTCTTATTTATAATTAATTTTAAAATTTTTTTAGTTATTCCCAAATCAATCATATGCATTGGCTCTACCAATTTTAAAGTCCAAGTCTTCCAACATCGAGTTCAAATGTAAAAAGTAAGGCTGATGAAAGTTTGGATCTGATCTGTTAGAAAATTGAGTGTCTGTTCTGGGGGAAGCCCTTTTTGTGCTGTATGTATTAACGTTATTTACTCTTTTACCAACCTGATTGCATTTTGTACAGCCATTAAAAGACATATGACCCCTAATGCCACACACAAATGAACGCGCTGGTGCATCGCATATAAATGCCCTTATAGAAATATTTAAATTTTTTGTTCCAATATTAAATCCATCTTCTTTAATTTGTTTATATGCATTTAAAAAGTCATGAAGGTAATTGTCTATATATAAAGGTTTATGTGACCCTACCAATCAAAAAAGCGTAAATTTTTCCCATGTCAACTATTTTGCCTAGTATTGGCCACAAACCAACACTTGAACTCTTAAAAAGAGGAAGGCCATCGATGCCAATATCTATGGACGTTAATATCGAACACATGTTTTAACTTATTTAACTGAACCAGAAGTCCAATATGAACATAGTAGCCTGGATTTACTGTCCTAATTACACATTTTGTTTTTTCTTTAACTATCGTATTTACACTTAAAGGAACGTCAAGGTTTTCTTCCCGTAAAATTTTAAATAACTTTTTGCAGGAAGCAACCGTAGGATTATATTCCTGCACCCATAGTTTCAGCTTCATCTTTAAGCTTGAAGTGGCGGGGTTACTATTTCTTTCAAAACTATTTTCTTCAGAACTTAAAACACTTGCTGTCGTTAATTGTTTTTCTGTTGAAACTATACTACTTTCCATAGAAAACATTTGTTTTAATTTATCTTTCACCTTCTTTTTATTTTCATAATATTGAGACTTACTTGACATTTTTATAAACACAGTTTTTAGACAATCTAATAGAATAAATTTCACTTTGTTTTAGTATTTCACACGCGTCAACCTCAATCGATGCAAACTTTAAAATGATTTTATTAATAGTAATTTTTTGTGAAGCGTCCAATTTTTTTCAAAAGCAATAAAGGCCATGTCAGATAAAACTTTTGCTTCGCGTTGCGTTACAGATTCGCTTTGAAATCTAAGATGAAATGTACATACTTATACGAAACATGCTACATAAAGCACTTTTAACGCAGCGTAACGCGAAAAGTTCGTCAACTCTCATCTTTTTGCTTGCATTGACAATCAGCTGGAATAATTTTCTTTTATTATATTGCCAAACGAAACATATCGTGCGTTTGAATCTGTTTTAATAAGAGGTAAATATGCATGTGCCATTTATTTATTTATAATAAATTCTAAAATAACATAATTGACTTTTATTTTATAACAAAAAATAATAAATAGCAAAACTATCAACTACTTTTTTTGGTAAACGAGCAAAAATGCTTAATTCCAACTCGATTACCTTTTTTTAAAATTTTTTGCTGGGTATATATATATATATATATATATATATATATATATATATATATATATATATATATATATATATATATATATATATATATATATATATATATATATATATATATATATATATATATATATATATATATATATATATATATATATATATATATATATATATATATATATATATATATATATATATATATATATATATATATATATATATATATATATATATATATATATATATATATATATATATATATATATATATATATATATATATATATATATATATATATATATATATATATATATATATATATATATATATATATATATATATATATATATATATATATATATATATATATATATATATATATATATATATATATATATATATATATATATATATATATATATATATATATATATATATATATATATATATATATATATATATATATATATATATATATATATATATATATATATATATATATATATATATATATATATATATATATATATATATATATATATATATATATATATATATATATATATATATATATATATATATATATATATATATATATATATATATATATATATATATATATATATATATATATATATATATATATATATATATATATATATATATATATATATATATATATATATATACCCAGCAAAAAATTTTAAAAAAAAGGTAATCGAGTTTGGAATTAAGCATTTTTGGTGGAAGTGCTTCCCAACTGGATTACCAACTTAATGATTTTAACAAGGCATGAGACTTTTATAATCGATTCTTGAGAATCGACTTCTTTATTTATTGTGGGAAATAGTTATCTTTTTCATGATGGAAGTATTTCTTTAGTCGAAAAAAAAATTACTTTTATTTTTTTTAATGAAAGTAGTTCCACGTTAATGCTGGTAACTACTTCCTAGCCTCACTACTTGAACTAGTTCTTTTACTCAACAGTGGAAGTACTATTTTAGTCGAAAAAAAAATTAGTTTTACTTTTTTTTATGTAACTAGTTCTTTTACTCAAAAGAGAAGAACTTCCGCTTTTTTTGAAGTATGTAGTTCAAATGTAGCAGGCGGTAACTACTTTCTTAATTAAATATAGTTACACAAATAATTTTAAGAAGTACTTTTATTTTCAGAAATTTTTGAAATGATATACATATGTATGTATATACACAATACACAATATGTATGTATATACACAATAGTTAAGTTATTTTCTTATAATTTATACACATATGATAAAATACAATAATATTGAGGAATATTAATAGTGAGATAATTCAAAAAAATAAACATTTCCTATATTTTGTTGTTTTAAAATTTTAAAATTTACAGTTTTTATTGTTTTACAAAATAAACAATATGACATTTAGTTTGAATAGGCTCAATATAGCTCATTTAGACTTGATTTTTGAATAAGAGATTAGAGATCAAATTAAACTTAATATCTGTATTTACTATTTGAGTGGACTTTTTTTAACTTTTTTGTCAACTCAAAGAGTAAACACAGATATTCAGGTATGTGATGGTAATCGATTTAAAAAATGAAGACATTTTAAAAGCTGTTTTTAAATAACACTTCTTTGTTAAAAAGAACTTTACCACAAATATTGGAAAAATATTTCTTTATTAAAAAGAATTTTATTACAAAATTTATTAGAAATGGACTTTAAAATAGCTTAATTTTCAAAATCGATTTTTATCACATACCTGATTATATTTAATTTAATCTCTAATCTCTTATTCAAAAACCCATCGTTACAAATTTAATAAAATAATCTTATTCATATGTATTTCAAAAGAATTTTGTATTGGTTACAAACTTAAAAAGTAGACAATTCAGAATTAACATACTGTTTATAAAAAAAGAAAAACTATATTATAAAAGCAAATACTTATTCAGTGGACTTAGTTATATATTATACACATATATTCTATTCGGAATTCTCTGACAAGGTTTGATTTTCTCTCTTTCGTTTTAAGCAATTCATTTTAAAATATTTGTTTTTTGCACACTTGATGGCTTTCCGAAGTTCTCCTAAAAATTCTAGCTCCGTTGTTATTTCTGATGATTTTGCCACTAAAAAACAAAAGAAATAATAATATTATATTAGACAAATTAAAATTTTCATACTCACAAAATATAACATTCATTGTTGCTTTGAAATCCAATAACCGTTTTTTGCCTTGGATACCTCGAACATTGTATTCTAATAGCAACTGATTTGAAAAAATGTAAAGTTGTATTTCCCAGAACTCGTTTTATAGAAGAAACCTTTTTGAAACGAATAATTACATATGTATGTATGTATGTATATTGTTAGTACATATAATATAAAATGAGATTTCAAAAATTTGATTTCAAAGTTAAACTTACAATTTTGCTTTTATTGTCATCGTTGATCAATTTCTCAAAGTCATTCAAATCCTTTTCTGATGAAAGTGGAAAAAGTGTTGTAAATTTTGGATTTTCGAAGTGAGATTTAAAAGTTGAACTCAGTGTAACTATTTGTTTTGACAACACATTTGATAACACATTGTTTTGATTTATTATAGTTTCTGAAATTATAATTTAATTTCAAGCTGTTATAGTAGGTAAATACCAGATATATGCGCGTAAGTGATTTTTAGCTCATGATCACGAAAAAAAATTACGCATGTACTTATCGCTCGTTTAATTAGCGACGTCATAACTCAGAAAACCAGTTTTTCAAGACACGAATTAAAAGTTTTCAATTCATTTAAAACTCAAAGGACACAAAATGAAATTTTTCCCTCAAGAGGTGAGTGAGTATACAGGATATAGGCTTTTAACTTCAAATTCGGCCTTTTCCAAATCAAATTCAGCAATTTAAGAAAGCAATTCCCAATTTTCTTCATCAAATTGAGTATTTTACAAATCAAATTAAGCATTTTTTAAACTAAATTCGGCGTTTAAAATCAAAATCAGACTTTTTGAAATGAATTGGATTTCAAAAAGGCTGATTTTGATTTTTAAAACTCCGAATTTTGTTTGAAAAATGCTGAATTTGATTTGTTAAATACTTAATTTGACTTTGAAAATTCCGAATTTGAAGTTAAAAACCTATATTGTATATACATATCTTTCTGAACAAAAAAAAATCGAATTTTCTGCGTTCTGACGTTATTTGAGTATATGAACTATATGGATATATGTACATGTATTCAAAGTATACTAACCTTTTAAATTTTCAATGCTGCTTAAAATTTTGATGTTGTTTTCCTGTTGTTTTTCTAATAAAGCTGAAATGAAAAATATTTTATTACATTGCTTTTATGCATTTGTATGTACATGCTTATGAACTTACTTAAAATTTTTGTTAGGGAATTCTGGCCGTGTGGTTTTATATCATCAATTTTTTAGCACTTAGATTTGGTTTTATCTATAAAAATATGAAATTATTTTCAATATTTTATTCCGTTGAATATAACAATGGAATTAATACAAGTTTACTATCAAAGGGAAGGCACATAATTTTAGAGGAAACTTCTGTCATATGATATTCCTTTTCTGAACCAAAATTGTCTGAATTTACGAAGCAAATTCCCATTTCTAAAGATTTAATTGGCGTTTCAAAAAATTCTGGGGGTTTAAAAATGGCTTTCCAAGAAAACTACCATTACTTTTTAAACTTGTTATTGTCACAAAAGTTCTTGAATTTGTTAAACATAAATTGTTTGGACTATTTTTTGTGAAGTATGAATTTTCAGTCTGATATGAAATCATATCACCAGAAGTATTCCGCTTCGGTCCAACATTTTTTTCTTTTATATTAATATTAGCACTAAAAAATTTATTGAACACCTGTTGTCCTATATGTCGTGGCATTCGTATCTTACTTTTAATAGTTTTTAAAAAATTTTCAAACTTATACGCGGAAATACTGTTTAAATCGCCAAATTCTTCGGTACACTCTACTAAATGTAATAAACTGTGAACATTAAAAGAAACAGTCGATGGGCCATAATATTGAGGAAATTTGCAGACAAATTCCTTAATCCACTTATCAACTTTACGACTGTTTTGATTAAATTTATTGACGCAAAATAAGCTTCTGTAGCATATATGTAAAAGAAAAACATGATTATACAAGTGATTTGGAAGAAAGTTTTTTAAAGCAACGATTCCCGTATACAGTACGAACTGACGAAATTCTGTTGACTTCCAATGACATATTTGATCTAAACTTCTTGGCTTTCGTACGAATTCTTTGGTATATATGGTGAAAAGATAAAAGCACCCCAGACATTTCAAATTTTTTGTTATTTGTTAAGCCACCAACTCTCTTATTTATAATTAATTTTAAAATTTTTTTAGTTATTCCCAAATCAATCATATGCATTGGCTCTACCGGAAATTGCGATATAATTTTAAAGTCCAAATCTTCCAACATCGAGTTCAAATGTAAAAAGTAAGGCTGATGAAAGTTTGGATCTGATCTGTTAGAAAATTGAGTGTCTGTTCTGGGGGAAGCCCTTTTTGTGCTGTATGTATTAACGTTATTTACTCTTTTACCAACCTGATTGCATTTTGTACAGCCATTAAAAGACATATGACCCCTAACGCCACACACAAATGAACGCGCTGGTGCATCGCATATAAATGCCCTTATAGAAATATTTAAATTTTTTGTTCCAATATTAAATCCATCTTCTTTAATTTGTTTATATTCATTTAAAAAGTCATGAAGGTAATTGTCTATATATAAAGGTTTATGTGGCCCTACCAATCAAAAAAGCGTAAATTTTTCCCATGTCAACTATTTTGCCTAGTATTGGCCACAAACCAACACTTGAACTCTTAAAAAGAGGAAGGCCATCGATGCTAATATCTATGGACGTTAATATCGAACACATGTTTTAACTTATTTAACTGAACCAGAAGTCCAATATGAACATAGTAGCCTGGATTTACTGTCCTAATTACACATTTTGTTTTTTCTTTAACTATCGTATTTACACTTAAAGGAACGTCAAGGTTTTCTTCCCGTAAAATTTTAAATAACTTTTTGCAGGAAGCAACCGTAGGATTATATTCCTGCACCCATAGTTTCAGCTTCATCTTTAAGCTTGAAGTGGCGGGGTTACTATTTCTTTCAAAACTATTTTCTTCAGAACTTAAAACACTTGCTGTCGTTAATTGTTTTTCTGTTGAAACTATACTACTTTCCATAGAAAACATTTGTTTTAATTTATCTTTCACCTTCTTTTTATTTTCATAATATTGAGACTTACTTGACATTTTTATAAACACAGTTTTTAGACAATCTAATAGAATAAATTTCACTTTGTTTTAGTATTTCACACGCGTCAACCTCAATCGATGCAAACTTTAAAATGATTTTATTAATAGTAATTTTTTTGTGAAGCGTCCAATTTTTTTCAAAAGCAATAAAGGCCATGTCAGATAAAACTTTTGCTTCGCGTTGCGTTACAGATTCGCTTTGACATCTAAGATGAAATGTACATACTTATACGAAACATGCTACATAAAGCACTTTTAACGCAGCGTGACGCGAAAAGTTCGTCAACTCTCATCTTTTTGCTTGCATTGACAATCAGCTGGAATAATTTTCTTTTATTATATTGCCAAACGAAACATATCGTGCGTTTGAATCTGTTTTAATAAGAGGTAAATATGTATGTGCCATTTATTTATTTATAATAAATTCTAAAATAACATAATTGACTTATTTTTATAACAAAAAATAATAAATAGCAAAACTATCAACTACTTTTTTTGGTAAACGAGCAATGCGCGAGTGTTGTCAAAGTTTTTATTGTGTCATACACCTTTTGCTTTACACTTTTCTATCAAAGTTAGGAACGTCACGCAAAGCGACAAAGTTGTATCTGACACGGCCTTTACGGTGCAACTTCTTTTTTATGTACACATAAATTCTTTCTCTCACTTTTTTACATCAACGATATGTATGTAGCTGAAAAACATCTTTTAACTCGATTACTTTAAAAAAAGTAACGAGAAAATATTCATTTAGCATTACAATTAGTAAGATTTTATTTAATGGTAATCGAGTTTGTTAATATTTAAATTTTTATGTTTTTAGAGAGACATTTTAACACAAACCATATGTAGGTACATACATATGTATGTAGCTGAAAAACATACTTTAACTCGATTACTTTTTGATGAAAAGAACACGAAAATATTCTTTTAGCATTACAATTTGTAAGATTTTATTTAAAGGTAATCGGGTTTGTCAATATTTCATTCTCTTTCGTGTTTTTTTAGAGAAATCGATTACTTCGAAGACAATATTTTACAAATTTGTATGTACATATGTTATGTGTCACTATAATAAAATTTACTTATGTACATACATATATATGTAGTTTTTTTAAGTTGAAACTGGTCGGTTATTTCAGTGTTATGAACTATATTACAATATAAGACATATTGTTCAAGCTGTAATCGAGGAGGTTCATTTAATCAAATAACATCATAACTTAAAAAATTAGTTTTGCAAACGAGTTTAAAGTTGTCAATTAACCTAGATAGAGTTTAATGAAGAACCAAATTACATTCTTCTCACAATAGGTGAATATACAAGATATTTATACTAAATTTTTACACAATATGAAGAACGATGTGACGATTAGTTCAGCATTAGTAACCCAAAAATTAAATTTTTTGAGTTATGACGTTTTTTGAGTAAATGGGCAATATGTATGTACATATGTATTTACGCAAGAGGAGAGCTTCATGATTGGGACTCAGTTGAATTAAATAAAATATAAATTTTTTTAAGAAAAAATGAATTTCCACTGTTATTTACTTTTTCTAATATACAATACTTATACCTACAGACATATGTAATAGTTAGTTGCTTAATTAATTTAACAACATTATCGAGCGGTTCATAACAACACATTGATAGCATTTCTAACTGCCGTATTAATAAAAATAATATATCCTTAAAATGTATTTTAAAAACAAATTGCCATAAAAACCTTTATTAATAAATACATTTCAAATCCAAATTGATTTCTAATGAGAAAGGCAGTAATATTTAAAAACCTTATTTAAAAATTTTTTATAGTTAAGTATATATTTCGAATTAAATATATTTAAAATTAAAAATTTCCTATTGCTGTTTTGATTTTTGCTGAAAGAAATTTAATTTTTTGAGCTTTTGCTGAAAAAAGGAAATCACATTATTTGGAACAAGTTATATTTTAATTTCAATTTACCAAAATGTAACTACTTATTTTTTAGTTTAAAATAAATAAGTAGACAATTTAGATACTGGTATATTTCCTTTAAAATAACTACATACTTTAGCAATATTTGCACGTAATCTGTTAAAACTAAAAGAATCTGTTCGATTTCTGCTTCCTTCTTTAACAATTTTATGTAATGTGATTTGTAAGCGAGTATTTAAATTTGGCAATCACAAAAGTAAGTCATTATATGGCAAGTAGTTCAGATCGTAATGTCTAATTTTTTGCTGGGCATATATATATATATATATATATATATATATATATATATATATATATATATATATATATATATATATATATATATATATATATATATATATATATATATATATATATATATATATATATATATATATATATATATATATATATATATATATATATATATATATGTATATATATATATATATATATATATATATATATATATATATATATATATATATATATATATATATATATATATATATATATATGTTAATATATATATATATATATATATATATATATATATATATATATATATATATATATATATATATATATATATATATATATATATATATATATATATATATATATATATATATATATATATATATATATATATATATATATGTTAATATATATATATATATATATATATATATATATATATATATATATATATATATATATATATATATATATATATATATATATATATATATATATATATATATATATATATATATATATATATATATATAAATATATATATATATATATATATATATATATATATATATATATATATATATATATATATATATATATATATATATTTATTTATATATATATATATATATATATATATATATATATATATATATATATATATATATATATATATATATATATATATATATATATATATATATATATATATATATAAATATATATATATATATATATATATATATATATATATATTTATTTATTTACATATATATATATATATATATATATATATATATATATATATATATATATATATATATATATATATATATATATATATATATATATATATATATATATATATATATGGACTCTGCTACAAAATTTATTTGTTTGGGACGTCAGAAAATGAAACAACCGTATCTACCATGGGATTTCAATTACTCGTTCCCTTTATTTTCTTCAAGCTTTCTCTTTATTATTCGAGCGGATATCTTAAATGCTAAAGATCTATGTAACCTATGCCTTATATTCTAATTTATTACCATCGGCTGACCAACAATAATAATCTCCTTTGGCTATGACAAAGTCTATTCAAAGTTATTTCAAACATCTATTCTTTTGCGTAAGTTCCGTCCGACCACTAAATACCTCTCTAATATAACCAGCAATAATCTCTTCTCCTATGCTAGTTCTGCCTAACACTAAATATTTAATACTTACCGTCGGCTGACCAACAATAAGAATTACCTTCGGCTACACAATATTTTCTCTTCCAAATAAATATAAATTGTGCCCACAGTACAACTATCTACTCATATTTCAGTCCTGTCTAGCAACTAAATATTCCTTTATTTAATTATTATCGTCGGCTGACCAACAATAATAATTACTCTCGGCTACACAAGATCTCCTCTTTCAAATAACTATTCTCCTATATAAATCCTGCCCACCCTAAATATTTATCTAATATAGCCAATCTTAATGCTGCCTACTCTTATGCCAGCTCTGCCTAACAATTAAGTATTATTTTATTTAATTCTTACCGTCGGCTAACCAACAGTAACAATTCCTCTCGGCTCCACGATATCTACTCTTAAAATACTCTCATCAATTCTGTCCACAGTAACATAATGCCAGTTTTGCCTAGCAACTAAATATTCCTTTATTTAATTATTACTGTCGGCTGACCAATAACAATAATTACTCTCGGCTACACAATATCTACGCTTCACAATACTATTCCCCTGTATAAATTCTTCCCACGACTAACTATTCTCCTCATTTATCATTACCGTCGGCTGACCAGCTATAATAATATGGCTACACAATATCTACGCTTCAACAGACTACTCCCTTGTATAAATTCTTCCCACGACTAACTATTCTCCTCATATATCATTACCATCGGCTGACCAACAATAATAATATGGCTACATAATATCTACTCTTCAACAGACTACTCCCTTGTATAAATTCCTCCCACTACTAACTATTCTCCTAATATCATTACCGTCGGCTGACCAACAATAATAATATTTTCCTTAAGTAAATTCTGACTAGCTACTATTTAATTAATGTCTTACCTCAACAAAGCCCAAGCGAACAGTGCTCAAATTCCTACAAATACATTTCCTTTTATACCCTATTCGTGGCAAAATTAACAGTTGCACCATTTGGTTCTACATCGAATGCATCGTTGTATGCCTGCTTAAACTAAGTGGATGTATCATGTAATCTAGGTTGCCACTTGCAAACAGATGGCGTCCTAGTAATGATCGTTAATGTCAATTCGATACAGTCTCACTTATAGATAAAAATATAAAACACATTCAATAGATAATATAATGGTGGTTACAATAAATTATATGATTTTCCATGCGTTTTTAATAATGTGAGAACATATGAACTAAATTCACTTTGATTCAATAAACAAACTAATACCTAAGGTATGTAAAGAAATATAAACTGAATTTACTTTAATCAATATACGGGACCTAATTGTTTTCTACTTCGTAGCGGCCCAGTGTGATAAAAACGAGGCATGGCAGGTGCTGACTTTTATCGTCATATTCTCCCCTTTCCTCGGCGATGGCATGTTTTTTTTCTTATGTGAGGGAAATGTTAATGTTACCGCCCTTGGCGATGACCACATGGTACGTGAGGGGCCCGATATGATGGATTAATTTGGTATGTTCTCGGTTCGACCTCTTCTCCTTGCGTCGCTTAATTTCTGCCAGAAGCTCCAGTGGCCATTCTTCTTCTGCACAATTCAACATATCGGCGTGACAGGCTGTGCTTTTTCTAATTATTACTTAACTCTTTCTGTAAGTATACACAAAATAGAATATTGGATTAATTATCACCCGAAACTGAATTATCAATATAGGGTTTGATTTCATTTAAATGTGCAGCTCTTAAATCTTTATTAATAATATGTTTAAGGGTTACTATTACGGGTGAAAGAAATGATTGGACAAGATATGGCTTTCGACAGTGGGTGTTGCTTTAGTAAAACTTTGTCTCCAACTTTTGGCTTCCAAACACGTCTCCTCAAGTTGTAGTGGCGCTTTTGATTCTCAGATGCTTTGGTCATGTTTCTCTTCACTATGCGAAATATTTCTTGTAGTTCGGCATTCCGCTTCTCCGGATGGCATAGTTTTGCGCCCATTCCCGTCGTGACTTCGTTATACAGTGCATTTGGCAACCGTGGCTCTCGACCTTGGGTGATGAAGGCTGGTGTGTAGCCCGTGGACATGGATACACTTGAATTTATGGCCAGCATTATCTCGGGTAACTCCTCGTCCCAGGTGGTGTGCCTTTCCTTTGTAAACTGTGCCATAATTGTTTTTATGGTACGATTCGCTCGTTCCGTGGGGTTTTCTTGGGGCGTGTAGGGAGCAGTAAGCTGCAGCTGAATACCGGTCTCCTTTAAAAAACGTTGAAAGCTCTGGCGGTGAATTGTGAACCGTTGTCTGATATAAATACTTTGGGAACCCCATAGCGGGATATGATCCGTTCTCTAAGCGCTTTGATTACTCCATCAGTCGTCGCTTTGCGCATGGGAATTAACCCGGTCCACTTTGAAAATTTGTCGAATATGACTAGCAGCATATTATTTCCATGCTTGGAGCGTGGTAGTGGGCCTACAAAATCGGCATAAATGGTAGCCGAGGGCTCGTCCGGGATTTTTGTTAGCATTTCGCCTGCCGGTTTCTGTTGACTGGCTTTGTATTGTTGGCACGACTGGCAACGTTGGACATATCGCTTCACGTCCCGGTACATTCCAGGCCAGTAGTATCGGTTAGCTACTCGATGGATAGTTTTACGAATTCCCAAGTGCCCGGCTGAAACAATATCATGATTTTCTTCTAATACGCGTATTCGATTTGGGGTAGCTACGCATAACTTCCACGGGATATCGTCTTCATCGTTGGGTTGGCGGGAAAAATGCCGGTACAACTGCTTGTCTTACCATGTAGTCTGTATATTTCTTCGGGTCGTCTTGTATTTTCTGACACATTTTCCGGATCCAGGCACACTCTGCGTCTGGGGCGGCTTCGCAATTTGCTCGGTTAGCGGCTTCCACTGGGTGACGTGATAACGTATCTGCGACTCCGTTGTTTGCTCCCTTTCGGTATTGGATTGTAAAGTTGAACTGTAGCAGTTCTAGTGCCCATCGACCTAGTCGTCCCATTGGGCTATCCAGTGAGTTCAGCCACTGGTCACTAATTACTGTGAACTGATGTCCCTCGAGATAGGGTCTCATCTTACGGATTCCCCATACGATGGCGAGGCATTCCTTTTCAGTTGTGGAGTAATTCTTTTCGGATGGATTGAGGTGTCTACTTGCGTAGGCTATGACTCGTTCAGCCCCATCTATTTCTTGGGCTAGCACACCGCCTACTCCGGTCTCACTGGCATCTGTATGTAGTACAAATCTCCTAGGAAAATCCGGACACGCCAAAACGGGAGCCTGGATAAGTTTGGCTTTCAAGGTAGTAAATGCTTGTTCTTGTTCCGGTCCCCACTTGCAATGTTTGCCCTTCTTTAGTAAAAGGGTCGCGGTAAGGCTGCAAAATCAGGCACAAACCTTCTGTACCAGTATGCGGTTCCCAAGAATCGTCTTATGTCACGTATATTTTTGGGAGGAGGTATCTGGGAAACTGCCGATATTTTGTCCGGATCGGTTTTGATTCCTTGTTCGCTCACGACGTGACCAAAGTACTTCGTCTCTTGGGTAAAAAATTTACATTTATCCGTGTTTATTTTCAGGTTGGCTGCCCGCAATCTTCTAAATACCTCTCGTAGATTACGCATGTGTTCGCTTAAGCTCTTACCGATCACAATGATGTCGTCGAGGTAGGCAAAGGCATGGGGTTCCCTGTCTGCGCCGATGACACTGTCTAGTGCCCTCTGGAACGTAGCTGGGGCGGAGTGGAGTCCAAACGGCATAACTTTCCACTGGTAGAGGACCCGCCCCGGCACCGCAAATGCTGTGTATGGCTTGCTACTTTCTTCCATCGGGATCTGCCAGTATCCGTTTTTTAAATCTATACTACTAATAAACTTGGCTTCCCGTAGCATGTTCAAAATACTGTCAATGCGTGGCAGGGGATACGCGTCGGGCACTGACCTGAGGTTGCGCTGACGAAAATCCATACAGGTCCGCCAGGTGCCATTTTTCTTAACAAGTGTAATCGGGAAACAGTAGGGGCTGTGTGACGGCTCAATACATCCTTCCGCAATCAATTTGTTTATTTCCGCATCGATTATAGCTTGCATTACCGGATTTCGCGGCGCATACCGAATCTTCACAGGGCGGTCTTCGGTAAGGATATTTTGTGGGCGGTGATTGTTGAAACCCCACGTAAGCGTTGTAATTTCGGTAGCTCTTCGTCCAAGAACGTGGTGATTAGTTTTTCCTCCTTTTCTGTAAGACTATTTTTGCTATTATTATTAGAAATTTGAGTACTCACCTCGTTACTACACAAAGGGATGCTGGCGTCTTCAGTCGGTAATTCTTGCGGTGTACCTGTTTGAGTTAGGCATCTGGCGCTGCTTTGTGCACAATTTAGTGATAAGCCCGCGATCCGTAAGGTGGTATTAAATTGCCTGAGGAACTCAAGACCCACGATCACCTCTTCGCTAGCTTCGGGCATTACCAGGAATCGACATTGTTTCCGCCCAACACGATTTGGAATTCGACGGCATGTGATACTGTTCGGGCAGACCCATCCGCCAAAATACATCGGTTTCTTCTGGAACGTACGTTCGTTGTTGATGCAGCTTCTGTACAAAGTCCGACCTCATAAAGTTGTGGGTGTCAACTGCTTTCACCAGCGTGCCGGCTACCAGAATGGATGCTGTTAACCGGGTATCTTCATTTCTTAGACTGGTTCTTTGGGATGAGGATTTTACCTTTTTACGTGGAGGCCCGACCATCCTCAATTTTGTCGGCCTCCCGAGGGGTTTCCCGAACGTCGGTTTGCGCCCTCCGGACATCTAGAGGCATAGTGACCTGCCTGGCCACAGTGTTAGGACTGATTCTGTTGTGAATTTGCAGCACTGTTGACGGGCCGCGGTGACTTCGGAATGCTTTCCAGGTCTTTGGCTAAACGAATCAGCTCTTTTAGGTTGGTTACGTCCTTACGCCTAATATACCATTGGTATTCGGCTTGTGCATTCCGGAAAATACGTTGCAGCTTTTGTTCTTCTGAGAGACTAGAATGGCGCATGAGGTATTGAATCTCCAGGACGTAGAGTTTCTTCGGGCTTTGTGTTCTAGCCTTTATTTCGTTCTCTAGCTTCTCGAAGTATCTAGCAGGGAGGAAAAATTCTAAAAAAATCTGACTTAAATTCAATCCATACCTGCCACTGCGCATTATTGTTGCGGTACCATATCAGTGCTTTCTTAAAAACTCCGGCATAATTCGGGGTAGGTGATCCAAGGACACGTAATGCAGATACGCTAGTTCTTCTAGGCGCTCAATGAAAGCTCCTCCTTCGTAGAAAATTCCCCATTTTCGTACCTGATCTATGGTGTTGACCCTCGTTTCCACGGAAGGGTTATTTATTATCCCTGGTGGAGCTGCAGGCGTCGTAACTTTATTTTGCACTTCGCCCTTGATAGGTGACCGCGAGGCTGATTCATCTACGGGGGGAGCCAGGGAGGTACCCGCTTCATGTTTTCTCTGTAACGCCATTAAACGAGCAATAGTCTCTTCTTCATGCTCCGAGTTCACAAACTTCGCAATTCTTTTCCGCAGCTCCTCTACTGTACCGGTGGTATCGAGCGCGAATTCTTCCAAATACTTTATCAAGTCATCTCGCTGTAGCGAGTAGACCTAACTAGTTTTTAACATATTTGATTATTTCGTTGAGGTTGTTGTTTAACTAACCATTATTATTTTCGTTTTGACGAACACTGTCGTTACTAAATAACTACCAACAGTTACAGTTTTAGTTGGTTTCACTTTTCGATTTTTTAGCGACGCAGCGTCATCAAATCTTGAGGCCGATACCGCTCGTTTTGACTTAATCGTTTCACCCAAACCTCACTATTTTCTCAACATTTTTTATGGCAGACAATTAATTCTAACTCCTAGGTTTTTTTAAATCTTTTTAATGCTTCTTTTACTTATAAAACACAATTCTTTGTTCATACTTTATTCTACTAATGGCGATTGCTCTGTTAAATTGTAATATTATTTTAGTTGTGGCAAACAATTAGTTTATAATTCACGGATTATTATATTTATTTTAATTTAACAAAATTTATTAAATTTTTTTGGAAATATTCTGTCTGTTAATTTTTCTGAAATTTTTAACATACAAAATTTTTTTTTATTTTTAAATTTTTAATTTAAGAAATTTATTAAATTCATTGGGACTATTCCTTAAATTATTCTCCGAAAACTTTTTTATATTCTCTTATTATTTTCTTTATTTTATTACTAATTTCTTCAATTACACACAAAAAAATAAGATGTAATATTAACTAAGCTCGCATAGGGAATTTCTATTTATATAAAGCCAAAAAACTTAAGTTTTATTACCTAATGGCATGGGTAATTTGTAAAATACATTTTACCTCAAATCCTAGGTAATTTAACTATTAATATAAGGTGCCTTCTTCGAAATTATTTTTCTTTGTGTTTTTCATATTTATGCCAAATGAAAATATTTTTGAAGGAGAAAGGTAATATTTTTTTAATTGTAAATGACAATTTTTTTTATTATATTTTTATTTTTTTCAAGTAACGGTTAAACTGAAGAAGTTGAAGAATATACACAATGAAATCTATTGGAAGAGATAATTCAAGAAATGTCTGGCGAATTTCCTGCATTTCCCAAATTTTTTTTGTTAAAGAAGGGGTTATGTTGTATATTACTTTTGCAATTGGCCCTCTTGCTTCAACCGACACCTGATCGCACTGGCAACCCCAAGCCAATCAATAAAGTGGGTGTAGTGGGCATTGGTCATGTACATATCGATGGCTTAATAACTTTTTTCATAATCGTGTTTTTACGGTTTTCTGGTAGCCAACTTCTATATACACACTCCCTAAAGAACTAAGTAACCTACGGTTGAAAATAACGGCTTTATGCCCCCTTTTTTGTATGTAATAAGTGTAATAGTTTTTATTCGGTATATTTCTTTTCGAGTTACGCCTTTTTTATACTCAGCCGTCGATATATTCCATGTTGTGGCAACTGGTTTTATGCATTACAATACAATTTTTTCACATAGTTTTGTATATTAGAAATAAAAATGCATTAAATAATTCAGAATCTGTTTTTATTACTTGTGCAATTTAGGAATCCGAAATATTAGGTGCCTTAGAAAGCAATATTTTGACTAAAATTTACTTTTTTTTACAATGGCTAATTTACCTTTTTACAATGTCTAATTTACCTAAAATAAATGAACAAATTTACTATGCTATCATTGGCAAATTTAATAATTTTACAAGGAAAGCTACCTAAATTATTAGTTAGTTTTTCGAACATGGAAATTAGCTAAAATTATAGCCATATTACCTAAGAAACTTAGTAACTGACATTCTACCTATGCACTTAGTTAAATTTATACCAAGTTATTAGGAAATATTGCCTATAGACTTTTTTGTGTGTAGGTAACCACAAATTTTGCAATAATTTTATTAACTGTTTTCAGGCTTTTATAGTTGCTTTCTTTTTTTCTCTGTTCTCTTCTTTTCTTGTGGTCTACACTGTAACTTTACTGCTTATTCGTACCACGTTTTGTTTGGTGCCTCGTAAGTTCACTATTTCACTTGCTTTATGTGGAAAAAAAATTATTTCCGATATAATTATTCAACCGGCATAAAATACATTTTATACTTATCGATGCCAAATTAGGCCAATGTCAACAATTTTTTCTTAAAGCGTAGTTCCGTTAACAAAATGCACTAGGTTTTTTTTCATCGGTATAGATTAGCATACGGTTTCTTCGTTTTCACAATTCTATATTTTCTGTACCGTTTATGGTGTTATTCTTTTCAGATAGCGCTGCGCGTTAATTAAGGCTGCGGACACGTGTTACCCTATCATACTAATCCCTTTTCCGACTGTACCTGCTCGGGCCCCATGTAACGATGATTCTTGGGCTTTATTTGTTTGGGACGTCAGAAAATGAAACAACCGTATCTACCAGGGGATTTCAATTACTCGTTCTCTTTATTTTCTTCAAGCTTTCTCTTTATTATTCGAGCGGATATCTTAAATGCTAAAGATCTATGTAACCTATGTCTTATATACTAATTTATTACCG
Organism: Panzeria rudis; assembly: GCA_956483635.1. NCBI lineage: Eukaryota > Metazoa > Arthropoda > Insecta > Diptera > Tachinidae > Panzeria > Panzeria rudis. Next base: position 102,322,799 of record OY101448.1, read on the forward strand.
TCGGCTGACCAACAATAATAATCTCTCTTGGTTATGACAAAGTCTATTCTTCAATATTATTTCAAACATCTATTCTTTTACGTAAGTTCCGTCCGACCACTAAATATCTCTCTAATATCATAACCAGCAATAATCTCTTCTCCTATGCTAGTTCTGCCTAACACTAAAGGCCGTGTCATATAAAACTTTGTCGCTTTGCGTGACGTTTCTAACTTTGATAGAAAAGTGTAAAGCAAAAGGTGTATGACACAATGAAAACTTTGACAACACTCGCGCATTGATCGTTTACCAAAAAAGTAGTTGATAATTTTGCTATTTATATATATATTTTTTTTATAAAAATAAAAGTCAATTATGTTATTTTACGATTTATTATAAATAAATAAATGCCACATACATATTTACCTCTTATTAAAACAGATTCAAACGCGCAATATGTTTCGTTTGGCAATATAATAAAAGAAAATTATTCCAGCTGATTGTCAAAGCAAGCAAAAAGATGAGAGTTGCCGAACTTTTCGCTTAGCGCTGCGTTAAAAGTGCTTTATGTGGCATGTTTCGTATAAGTATGTACATTTCATCTTAGATGTCAAAGCGAATCTGTAACGCAACGCGAAGCAAAAGTTTTATCTGACATGGCCTTAAATATTTAATCCTTACCGTCGGCTGACCAACAATAAGAATTACCTTCGGCTACACAATATTTTCTCTTCCAAATAACTATAAATTCTGCCCACAGTGAAACTATCTACTCATATTTCAGTCCTGTCCAGCAACTAAATATTCCTTTATTTAATTATTATCGTCGGCTGACCAACAATAATAATTACTATCGGATACACAAGATCTCCTCTTTCAAATAAATATTCTCCTATATAAATCCTGCCCACCCTAAATATTTATCTAATATAGCCAATCTTAATGCTGCCTACTCTTATGCCAGCTCTGCCTAACAACTACGTATTATTTTATTTAATTCTTACCGTCGGCTGACCAACAGTAACAATTCTTCTCGGCTCCACGATATCTACTCTTAAAATAATTACTCCCATCAATTCTGTCTACAGTATAATCTATTCATATGCCAGTTTTGCCTAGCAACTAAATATTCCTTTATTTAATTATTACCGTCGGCTGACCAACAACAATAATTACTCTCGGCTACACAATATCTACGCTTCACAATACTATTCCCCTGTATAAATTCTTCCCACAACTAACTATTCTCCTCATTTATCATTACCGTCGGCTACACATTATCTACACTTCAACAGACTACTCTCTTGTATAAATTCTTCCCACGACTAACTATTCTCCTCATATATCATTACCGTCGGCTGACCAACAATAATAATATGGCTACATAATATCTACTGTTCAACAGACTACTCCCTTGTATAAATTCCTCCCACTACTAACTATTCTCCTAATATCATTACCGTCGGCTGACCAACAATAATAATATTTTCCTTAAGTAAATTCTGACTAGCTACTATTTAATTAATGTCTTACCTCACCAAAGCCCAAGCGTACACTGCTCAAATTCCTACAAATACATTTCCTTTTATACCCTATTAACAGTTGCACCATTTGGTTCTACATCGAATGCATCGTTGTATGCCTGCTTAAATTAAGTGGATGTATCATGCATTCTAGGTTGCCACTTGCAAACAGATGGCGTCCTAGTAACGATCGTTACATTCAGAGTGGTTAATGTCAATTCGATACAGTCTCACTTATAGATAAAAATATAAAACACATTCAATAGATAATATAATGGTGGTTACAATAATTTATAGCTTTTCCATGCGTTTTTAATAATGTGAGAACATATGAACTAAATTCACTTTGATTCAATAAACAAACTAATACCTAAGGTATGTAAAGAAATATAAACTGAATTTACTTTAATTCAATATACGGGACCTAATTGGTTTCTACTTCGTAG
>OY101448.1:102327246-102392246 GCA_956483635.1 Panzeria rudis
AAAATTTTTTGATTTTTCTGCAAGCAGCTTGTCAAGCGTAAAAACACCGCCATATATTACACAACAAGCTTGTACAAACGCATATTTCTGTCATGTTTGGCAAGCCGCTTGCATAGTTTATTCCTTTAATATCAAGTGGCGTTATCAGTAAAACAACACACAACGAAATTGTAATAGTATTATTTTTATTTGTACGTTGACAGTTCGGGTGAGTTTTTCTATTTTTATATGGAGTTTGACTGATTGGGTATAATCAGCTGACGATCAGCTGTGCTGATAAGGCTACCTGGTACTGATTTCGCTTTGAACCGAGGTCACACTTTTATGTGATTAGACCCCGTCGAAACTAGCAATAGATATATGAATAAGTATTACAGAAAATCGTCACCTTATTATTGGTTTTAGCCATAAACATAGGAAAAAGCATTGAAAAGCAGCAAACCAATAACAAGGTAACGAAATGTCAAAACTATGTTCTCTCTAACTTGAGGTCTGCACGTAACATAATATGTAAGATGAGATTGTCAAATTCAATCGCAGAGAGAATTATGTTACGTGTATACTTCAAATTGGTGTTATCTCAATGTTATAAAAACTTTTATGAGAGCGTTATAAGAATTCTTATAACAACAACCTTATGACATGAACTGTCAAAAACCACACGTACAGGAAAATGACTTAGTGTGCATGTGTAAGTGTTTATTAAAATAAATGAAAAGCAATGTTTTTGATAAAATTTCTGTGTTAAATAAATGAATGTGTTTAATTGATTTATAAATTAAAAGTTGTGTGAAAATTTAAAAATAAAATAACTAATTATGCAAAAGTAGTGCATGTTAACTCGATGAGCATTTGCATAAAATGAAATCTTATAGGAAAAGAAATATTACGTCTTCCCCTAGTATAAGATTAAGAGAAAATTCGACATTTTGTTTTTATTATTCTGCCAACGTTTTCTCATGTTTTCCCAAAGTTAATGTTTTGTGAAGGCGCTGTGTAAAGCGGGCCATCGATTATACAATATACTATGCGATAAATGGCACAATACTTTCAAAGAAAATAATGCCCATCTACCACGGCATTTTGAAATTTTTATATATATTTCACTTTATTATTTGTCTGTTTGTAAAAATTTTATGAGTATGAAGATAAATAATGTACAAATAATTAAAAAAAACATTAAAACATTTAATTGTTAACCTTCTTTATTCGTTTTTTCCATAAAATCAAACAAATTATCAAAAAAAAACGTATATTAAATTTGATAGGCTGTGTTCTAACATATTTCTTCGGCCTGGTTTTTTAACATTGATTTCCAAACATATTTATCCATTTGCCCATCCCTAATTTAATGTTCCCCGAAGAAAATGGAGCCGGGGCATTTTTATCGAAGGCGGCTGAAAATGTAAAATGGTCAACGGCTAAAATGACTGCACCGTGCGCTAAACGGCTGGATAAAATTGTTGTCGGCTGCGCAGCAGAGACTTGCGTCGAGACGGCTGAGCCGCGGCTAAGCCGAGCCGCCGACTAATTTCCACAGCCGCCGCCGCCGATTTTTCTTGCGGCTAAAATCGGCTTAATGGAAGCCGCCACCGACGATCGTTTTTCGGCTCAAAAACGGTTTAAAATAATCCCCCGATTGCTTTTTTTAATTTCCGCTTCTACTTTTTTATGGTTTTTTTCATAATTTTTGTTCAAGCATTATTTTAGTAATTTGCAGTCTACACCTAACTTAACATTAAATTCAAGTTAATGTTAAGTGTAGACCGCTCAAGTTAATGCTTTTTACAGGTTATAACATAGTTGTTAGTGCAATTGTTTTAACAACGCAGTAATATCTTCAAGTTACAACAGCATATCAAGCTAGGTGCACATAATATGGATTCTGTTCCACTTTTGACAGCTAAAAGAGGCTGTTGTCATGTGTTGTACATTTTTAAATGCAAAGTGCTCTTACTAAAATAATATGAAGGACATAGTCAAATTAGAAACCACATTATAAAATAAGATTTGCGTTCCCTCTCATACAATCTTCTCGCTCGATTATCGATGGCAACCGAACTTCAGTTGCGTTGCCAGTTGCTAAAAATCATATTGCGGATGGCAACTGAAAACTGTCAATTTCAGTTGCATTTTAGTGTTTTTCTAGCAACCACAAATTTTAAGTTGCTGGCTGGCAACGCAACTGAAGTTCGGTTGCCATCGATAATCGAGCGATTTGTAATGTTGTTGTATAGTGACGGGTCTAGTTAGTAGTCTATGGTTAGGTGGAGACGTAGAGTAAGATAAAGAAAAATATTTTTGTATGCATTACTCTGCGACCAGATCCAAATTGTGAAAAAGCTTGACATTTAGAGAAAAAAAGCTTGATTTACCAAAACGAACTGCCAAAAACTATTCAAAAGAATAAATATTCATTATCCGACTTAAAAAAAGGAGAAAATTATCAATTCGTTTGTATTTCTTATGTGTTCCTTCAGGGCTCTGCCATTTACGATTCGAGTTGAAAAATTTTTTCTTTATTTGGATTATATTACTTACTTCCAAATGGGTCCTGTTTTTTATTTCATAAGAATTTTTATTTTTTCCCACATATATTTGGTATTTCTTTACTTTAATTTGTTTGCAAAAAAATATTGAAAAAATTAAATTTTCATTAAAATTAATTCTTATCATTAATTCGGGAAATTACATTATTTTTCTTTCTTTACAAACGCATTATTAATAGGAATCGAAAATACAAACGAAGTTAATTTATGAAGATTTCCTCTTCGTCCAGTTTTTAAATTAGACCATATGTACTCACTAGAAATATCTTTGGGAAGAAGCTCTTAATCTATATATAATTTATTATTTTCTATAGACTCGAAGAATTTCCATTGATAGTTCCCAGCAAACAGTGTTTTACAAAAGTGAAAATTACATTTAAAAATTTATTAGAGAAAGACTTTCATTGTAACCCAAATCGTATTAATACCAAGTGACCTTATAGTACAACAACAACTGGACTTCACCTATCTGTCATGTGAAATGCATACATAAAAAGTTTTTATTTAGTTTTTTTTCATAGAGTTTGACATTTTGGTAAAGTTCATTTACAATAATAAGGCCACCTGGTATCAATTCGCCTTGCTTTAGCCTATGTCTATACCTGATAAATTTTTATCATGAGAAATGTCAAACTTTATATTGAAAAATAACCTGCTTTATCTTATCTGTTTTTCCTAAATAGAATTTGCCATTTATCATGATACAAATAAATCAGGTATAGACGTTTGTTTCAATATACATAAATTATAATGTATTATATATCCGAATAATTCTAGCATGATTCATGAATTAGATTCCAACGGTAAAATATATAATTAATGTTCATGCATAAAATTGCGAACAGAGAAATTAATTTTTAGCTTGACAAATAGCTTTTTAGGTTGAATCTGGACAAGCCTTAAAAAAGTTTGACAATCAAGCCTTTGCTTTAGTTTTCATAACAATTTAAAAATTTTTGAGAGGCAAAGCAATGCTTAATTTCTATGCATTTTGTTTGGTGAAGAATTGGTATGAAAAAGAAAAACTAATTTTAACAACAAAATGAAAATTGTCACTTTTAGTAAATATCCATGTACATGTGGACCCACCTTAAGAAATATAAAATTTTGATATAAAATTTTGATATTTTTTAAGTCCCAATTCACACAATGCAAGTCTTATTGAACAGCTTCTTATTCTAACATATATCCTGGGCCTTGTGTTTTAACATTGATTTCCAAACATGTGTTAGAACACAAACACATTTGGTCCAGTCGTTAATTTCTTGTGTTAGGACAGAATTTAGACAATTTGTGTTAGCAAAAATTTCCAAACTTATGTCTCGTGAAGAAGGGCCTTAAGTTTGGAAATTTTTGCATTCGAAATTGTTAAAATCTGTTGCTAACACAAAAATGACTGTGTGAACAGTAAATATTAGTGTTCTGACACATGTTTCGAAATTGATGTTCAAACACAACACATAGCAATTATGTTAGGACACAAGCTGTCAAGTTTGGTATGTAGTGGTTTCTGTATAACTTGTTTGTTTTTATGGAAAAAGAAAAAATGAAATTTCTTGAGGTGTTTTGTTAGCACCAGTCATATTATTGGATGGTGGTGTGGCAGAGATAGCAAATTTATATATATGTTGTTGTCTATTTCATGTTGGCAACAATTCTTGTTTTTAAGACATCGTTGTTCTAACAATTGTGTTAACAACGCTGTCATAGCAGTAACAACAGCGATCCATACGTGACAAATTTAATTTTTAATTGTTATAACAAAAAATATCACAAATATCTACCATGAGTGGTCTGTAAATTTTAACGTCACACAATCTTAATTCGTAGCGTTATCTTTCACTTACATGTGTAAATGCTGCGATACTTGAAAGATTTATTAGCATGTGTAAAGGCATGGTTAATTATATTGCGCTTGATAGAATTGGCGGCTATTATTGAGCCGCCGACTCAACCTAGTGGTGGCGGTAAAAAATTAAGCGGCAGCGACCTTTACATTTTTGGCTTGCATTTCAGAAAAGTTGTTAAAGCCCTTATGACACTACATTTTTCTTGCATGGTTTTGCTATAGGATTGAAAAAAAGAAATAGGAAATGATAGAAAGAAACAACTATACAAAATGTAGGCAAAACGTAATGGCTTCTTTAAGTGCTGCCTACTTTTTATTTATAATAAAACGACAAAAGAAACAAAAAGTTGAAAAAAGAGGCGCTAGATCGCTGAATTCGTGAATAAACCGCTAACTTGGCAACACTTTAATGTTTCAAGCTTGAAATGTCAATTTTAAGTTGAACATTTTTACATTTTTTTGACAGGCCCCCATTTTTTATCGATAACATTAGTAAAAGCTTTGACAATGTGGTATTTATCTTAATATAGCTGAACTCTTTGCACGTGGTAAAATTTTCTATTATATTCTATTTGCACTGTTCTCCAAAACTTGAAAAATGAAGAAAAAATGTAGTGTCATAAGGGCTTAAGCAAAGCAGGTCGAATTGGATGCACCTTTTCAAAATAATCGTATTGAAATTATTTGGAAAACAATTGTTTTCCATCACATCCCTACAAGAACAGTGACAGTCATTTGATCAATCATATGACTGGTAGTGCTGATGGAAATATCCATCATCACGTAGAACAAAGTTTCTATCATTTTCTTAAAACAATTAGAAAAAACTGATGGAAACTTTTGTGTACGTGTGATTTTGCATCCTTCTCTAACGTATGAATTTTGTCGTCCATAGAACATATAGCTGAACTGCTCATTCTAATTTTTACTAGTCAGTATTGATGTAAATATTAGTCACAGCTGACTAATCAAGCTTGATGGATATATAGGTCATTGCTGACTAATCAAGCATGATTGGTCATAGTTGACTAATCAAACCTGTTGACGAACATACCAATTGAAATAAAACACGATTTATTCCACAATAAATTCTTCATACTGATTTTATATACATATAAGCATGATCCAATAATACAGGTCTGTGCAGCAGAGAACAAAATGGCCGTCCTGCTGTGATTGTCAAAATAACTCCATTTATAAAAAATATTGTTTGTTTGTTTTATATGAAGTTGGACAACCTCGGTATGAAAACAAAGGAACAGCTGATCATCAGTTGATCTCCTGCACAGACCTGTATTATTGGATCATGCATATAAGAAACTTATACCTAACCAAAACAGCATTCAGATAACTTAACATTAGGATGCAACACTTTTTAATTCTCAACAAACCACCAGCCTAAAAGGGCACCTAGTTTATTGCCATTGAATATCTATGAAGTAAAATATTTTTCATTGATTATGCAAGTTACACTATTCTAGCCGCAAAATGCAATGACCTACCTTAGAACAAAGGGTGTAGCTAACATACGAGTATAAAGAAACACTTCTATGCCACTTTGCAAAAATATTGTTGAAGAAAGGTAAGCAAATCGTTTGATTTTGTATCGGCCGTCATAACCAAACACTATGCCACGTTCATATTCCTCTGGAGTGTATTGCTATTTGATATACTTGCATAATCCCTGATTCGGACAGTAACAAAATCATTCATGGAATCAAAACCAGCCCGCATGCGGCCACAAAAACCAACCGTGCCAAAAGCCAAACAATGCAAACATTGATTTTAAATTTAGAGAAATTTAATTTTTCACGTCAAAAAATTTCAAAAATGCAACTGTAAAATACATTCGTCAACGATGATGGATATCTTCATCATCAATGACAAAATTCATGCATATGTATTAGTAAAAAATTTTTTGGGTATTAGTTTCAGTCAGCAATTTCTTGTAGGGATGCCTACATATCGTCATCTAATATCCAAAAAGCCGTAAGTACACTTCATTTTTATTAGAGAAGAAGGAAAAAACTATAAATTTCAGACAATTTGATTCTTAGTAGCCAAATTTTAAAATCAATCTTAGAAAACCAATGCGGAGTATACGGTTATACGAGTAAAATTTTAATGAAAGATGTATTTTGGTTAATTATATCACAATCAAAAAAAAATTATTTTGAGATTTTTGTCGCTTACAGCCTTTTGGATTTTAGGCGACGATATACATATGTTTGTTAAGTAACTATTCAGGTTACATACAGATTTTCAGCAACTTCTCCGTGACCTATCTTCGGCAATTAAGTACCAAAAAATAGCGTCGGTAATTAATAAAGGTAAAAAATTTTATATTTAGTATTTTAGGAGATAACGGGTCAACAAAAAGGTACCAAAATCACATTTTTACCCTTATTCGGTCCCTGAATGTACAAAATGCAAAAGAGTACCAATCACCTGTCCGCTTATTTTTTGATTTTATTATGCTGTTTTTGGAATTTGATGTCAACCTTAGTTAGATCCGGAAATACAAAATTATCGAATTTACCCATTTTTGCCCCCTTTGCATTTGAATTTCAAAAATCCCTTCTTAGTGGATCTACACATCGGGAGGGCGGCCGACGTACATTCAAAGTACGTAACAAATAGCTGTACAGGGAAAAGTACCAAAAATAACTCTCAAAATTCGAATTACTAAAAAGTACCAAAGCACATTTTAGGGCTTCTTAAGGAGAGAAGAATACATTTTAAATTTCATTTCTATCTTTATTATTTGAGGAGATAACGGGTTAACAAAAAGGTACCAAAATTATATTTTTACCCTTTTTCGGCCCCTAAATGTACAAATTTCAAAAAAAGTATCAAAAAAGTATCTGCTTATTTTTTAACCTTATTTACCCGTTTTTACCTCTTAGCATTTGAATTTCCAAAAATCCCTTCTTAGTGAATCTATACATCGGGAGGGCGACCGACGAACATTCAATGTACATAACAAATAGCTGTACGGGAAAACGTACCAAACAGAACTCCAAATTTTACCCTTTATATATTCGAATTTCTAAAGAGGAACAAATCACATTTGGGGCCTTCTTAAGGGAGAAGAATAAATTATAAATTTCATTTCTATCTTTAGTATTGTAGGAAACTGTTAGTTAGATCAGGACATATAAAGTTACCGAATTTACCCCTTCTTGCCCCCTTAGCATTTGCATTCTTAAAAATCCCTTAGTTTATCTATTTATTGGGAGGGCGGCCGACGCACATTCAAATTGCATAACAAATAGATGTACAGAAGAAAGTACCAAAACGAACTCCCAATGTTATCGTTTATACATTCGAATTTCTAAAAAGTACCAAGGCACATTTGAGGGCTTCTTAAGGAGAGAATACATTTTAAGTTTCATTTCTATCTGTAGTATTTTAGGAGATAACGGGTTAACAAAACGGTACCAAAACTATATTTTCACCCTTTTTAGGGTCCTAAACATACAAATTTCAAAAAAGTACCAAACACATCCGCTTATTTTTTAATCTTATTATGCTGTTATTGGAATTCTATGTCTGCCTTAGTTAGATCCGGAGATATAAAACTAAACAATTTACCCATTTTTACCCCTTTTGGTCCCCTACGTATTTGAATTTACAAAAATCCCTTTTTAGTGGATCTGTACATCGGGAGGGCGGCCGACGTACTTTCAAATTACATGACAAATAGATGTACAGAAGAAAGTACCAAAAAGAACTCCCAATGTTACCATTTATACATTCGAATTTCTAAAATGTACCAAGGCACATTTGAGGGCTTCTTAAGGATAGAAGAATACATTTTAAGTTTCATTTCTATCTGTAGTATTTTAGGAGATAACGGGTTAACAAAAAGGTACCAAAATTATATTTTCACCCTTTTTGGGCTCCTAAACATACTAATTTCGAAAAAGTACCAAACACTTGTCTGCTTATTTTTTAATCTTATGCTGTTTTTGGAATTTTATGCCTGCCTTAGTTAGATCCGGAGATATCAAATTACCGAATTTACCCATTTATTCCCCTTTTTGTCCCCTTTGCATTTGAATTTCCAAAAATCCCTTCTTAGTGGATCTACACATTGGGAGGGCGGCCGACGTAGATTCAAAGTACGTAACAAATAGCTGTGCAGGAAAAAGTACCAAAAATAACTCCCAAAATTACCCCTAATATATTCGAATTTCTAAAAAGTACCAAAGCACATTTGAGGGCTTCTTAAGGAGTGAAGAATACATTTTAAATTTCATTTCTAAGTTTATTATTTTAGGAGATAACGGGTTAACAAAAAGGTACCAGAATTATATTTTTACCCTTTTTCGGCTTCTAAATGTACAATTTTCAAAAACGAATCAAACACTTGTCCGCTTATTTTTTAATCTTATTATGCTGTTTTTGGAATTTTATGTCTGCCTAAGTTAGATCCGGAGATATAAAATTACAGAATTTACCCATTTTTACCCCATTTTGCCCCCTTTGCATTTGAATTTCCAAAAATCCCTTCTTAGTGGATCTATGCATCGGAAGGGTGACCGACGCATATTCAAAGTACATAACAAATAGCTGTACGGGAAAAACTACGAAACAGAACTCCCAATTTTACCCTTTATATATTCGAATGTCTAAAGAGGAACAAATCACATTTGGGGCCTTCTTAAGAGAGAATACATTATAAATTTCATTTCTATCTTTAGGATTTAAGGAAACAACGGGATTTACCGAATTTTCCCATTTTTACCCCCTTAGTATTTGAATTTACAAAAAATCCCTTTTTAATGGATCTGTACATCGGGAGGGCGGCCGACGCACTTTCAAATTACATAACAAATAGATGTCCAGGAGAAATTACCAAAAAAAAACTTCCAATGTTACCCTTTATACATTCGAATTTCTAAAAAGTGCCAAGGCACATTTGAGGACTTCTTAAGGAGAGAAGAATACATTTTAAGTTTCATTTCTATCTGTAGTATTTTAGGATATAACGGGTTAACAAAAAGGTACCAAATTATATTTTTACCCCTTTTCGGCCCTTAAATGGACAAATTTGAAAAAAGTACCAGACACCTGTCCGCTTATTTTTTGTTCTTATTATGCTGTTTATGGAATTTGTTGTCAACCTTAGTTAGATCCAGACATATGAAGTTACCGAATACCCCTTTTTGCCCCTTTAGCATTTGAATTCTTAAACATCCCTTCTGGGATCTATTTATTGGGAGTGCGGCCGACACACATTCAAATTACGTAACAAATTGATGCACAGGAAAAAGTACCAAAAAGAACTCCCAATTTTACCCTCTATATATTCGAATTTCTAAAAAGGAACAAATCACATTTGGGGGCTTGTTAAGGAGAGAAGAATGCCACTTAAATTTCATTTCTATCTTTAGTATTTTAGGAGATAAAGGGTTAACAAAAAGGTGCCAAAATTATATTTTTACCCTTTTTCGGCCCTTAAATGTACAATCTGTCCGTTTATTATTTTCTTATTATGCTGTTTTGGGAATTTTATGTGTGCCTTAGTAAGATCCGGAGATATAAAGTTACCGAATTTTCCTGTTTTTACCCCTTTTTGCCCCCGTAGCATGTGAATATCCGAAAATCCCTTTTTAGTGGATCTGTACACGGGAGGGCGGCCGACGCATTTTCAAAGTATATAACAATTAGCTATACAGGAAAAAGTACCAAAAATAACTCCCAATTTTAACCTCTATATATTCGAATTTCTAAAAAGTACCAAAGCACATTTGAGGGCTTTTCAAGGAGAGAAGAATGCATATAAATTTTATTTTTACTTTTAGTATTTTTGGAGATCCCGGGTTAACAAAATGGTACCAAAATTATATGTTTATCCTTTTTAGGCCCCTACATGTACAAAATTCAAAAAAGTAGCGAACACATTACGACTATTTTTTTATCTTATTATGCTTTTTTTTGGAATTTTATGTCTGCCTTAGTTAGATCCGGAGATATAAAACTACCAAATCTACCCGTTCTTACCCCTTTTTGCCCCCTTAGCATTTGAATTTCCAAAAATGTTCAATTGCTACCATAATATGAAAGAGATAGTTCAGATAGATTCAAAACAATAAAACCTGCTGTTTCTTTCATGTAATAGTCTTAATGTTGTAACCTGTCAGGCTACGTACAAAAATTCATCCAAAGTGTATTAATACCAAGTGGCCTTATTAGTGCAACAACAACTGGACTTTACCAATCTGTCATGATAAATGCATGCATAAAATGTTGTTGTTTAGTTTTTTTTACATAGAGTTTGACACTTTGTTGTTAATATTTCCTAATAAGACCACCTTGTATCAATACGCCTTGAATTCATCAGAGTACCCCACTAGATACTTTGAGCGCCGTTAAGACCAACAAGGTACAAAGCGGCCAACCACCATAATTTGCTAACGCCGTAAAAAAACGGGAACTTATAAGGTTAAGTATGGTAGCGCCACAAGCACAATATTGATTTTAAAATCGATTTATATAATAGTTAAAGCTTATATATCGAGAAAAGGTTATTATTGTATTAATAAATAAATATAGAGGTATAGAAAAAACTAAAAAAAAAAATTTTAAATACGACTGCGAACGAAAGCGACTTTAAACTAACTTCAAGGCTGGATTAAATAACGCGGTACGACCGTGAGTTGTACAAATTACCCCGTACTACCTACTATATCACAACCCCAAATGCAAAAAAATCGCTGTGCATATATATATATATATATATATATATATATATATATATATATATATATATATATATATATATATATATATATATATATATATATATATATATATATATATATATATATATATATATATATATATATATATATATATATATATATATATATATATATATATATATATATATATATATATATATATATATATATATATATATATATATATATATATATATATATATATATATATATATATATATATATATATATATATATATATATATATATATATATATATATATATATATATATATATATATATATATATATATATATATATATATATATATATATATATATATATATATATACATATATATATATATATATATATATATATATATATATATATATATATATATATATATATATATATATATATATATATATTAGTGCTTCAAAACTTTTTTTTTTATTTTATTCAAGTGCTATAATCTCAAAAGTTTCTAGTAGGTATAAAACAAGCTCTCTGACAAGATTAGCTTCATATTTTGCTTCTACGCGCCGCCATAAAAATTCTTAAACTTGTTATTTATTCTACAAAATTTTTGTGACATTTTTATAAAATAAACAACAATAAATTAAAATTGCCAGTTATGCAAGTTGTTAACTGGGTGTCTCTACGAGCAATAAACTTGGAAATAATTATGTTCTCATCTGTCAAATTCTATTTCCAACATCACATGTTCTCCTGTGGACCACAGAAACAGATATTTGCAAATAAATTGCGACATAATTGTGCAAATTTACCTTACGTCTATACTTGATATATTTTTATCATGACAAAAGTCAAACTTTATATTGAAAAATAAGTTGTTTTATGTTAGCGGTTTTTCCTATATGGAATTTGACATTTGTATGATAAAAATATATCAGGTATAGACGTAGGTTTATGTTCAAGGTATAATGCTGAAAATAAGCTGTCAAATTTGATCGGCGTTTTTTTAATAAAATAAAGCAAATTTAAATAAAATAGCTCTAAACGAAATTAAATAAATTAAAATAAAGACGTAAAACATCGATCCATTCACAGTGAATTTTTTAAATTTATGTCCAATACCACAATATGTGCTCTATAGCTCAGAACATAAGCCTGTATATGAACATATTTGTGCTGTTATTCTGCCGACGTTATTTCTTATGTTCGGAAATAAATATTGCGCGTGGCGACGTGCAGTTATGAAAACATAACGAAATTGCTTGTTTTCGTTTGTAGTGATTAGAGAAAGGAAAATATATCGAGCCTTTTCTGCAATAGAGTCATAACACAAAAACGTGATTTTTGAGTTAATAATGCAGAATTTATCGTCATATCGTTCTTCACATTGTGTAAAAATTTCACACAAATTCCTTGTATATTCAACTCTTGAGAGAATAATAACATTTTCTTTTACCATTAAGTTGTTAGTATATATAAAACTTTAAACTCATTTTCTGCAAAATAACATCACGCGCCGTTTTCAATTACTTCGTAAATACAACCAGGCAACTGTCGTTTATTGGCCTTAGAGAGTTTTGTGGCTCACTCTCGCACGTGATAATGGTCTACCTCGACTAACTGTATCGCGACTCCGTTTTTTGTGGAATTTTCCATTACCGCGTGCAACTGTTTTTAATATTGGTAGAGACCATAAAAACTCTAGGAGTGGATATTAGGAGTCCCGCTTCCTATACGACGGTATAAATCGGTTGGCAATTCCTGACGGAAGATCTGCCATCTTTTATTTTTAAAACAAAACAAAATAATACTAATTTATGACCGCGCATGTTGGAAAATAAAGTTCTTGTTGAAAACTCTTTGCAAACGAATTTCATTAATACAGTCAACCAGTTTTGTGGAGAAAAGGATGTCAAACCAAATCGATTCACAATTGGATGCAATCCAATTTTTATGCACAGGCAGAATATCGATGGCTTAGTATAAAAAAGGCGTAACTCGAATTTTCGTTATTTTACAGGAGAGGAAAAAAACGAAATAAAAACTAGAAAACTTACGTACAAAAAAATTTTTTAAGTGGCCATAAAGCCGTTATTTTCAACAGTAGCTTACTTAGTTCTTTAGGAAGGTTGTATTTAGAATTCGGCTACCATAAAACGTTAAAAATACTATATAAAAAAAACCCTTTTTTATATCATCTTTCTAAATATGAATGCGTAAAATTTGTCGAAAAATTGCTATACGTGTTTTCCGCCTCAAGCAAGAGGCAAAAAATAAAAAAAATTATTCTGCCGAAGGTTTTGCTTGTGCTTAGCAATAAATATTGCTACGTGAAGACGCAATGTAAGGAAGAGATTTAGATTTTATTGTTAGATATGTGGTTTTGCATTTCTTCTAACGTTGTTGTACGACATTCCTCATGTTACATCCCGTCATCACGGGACATATATATATATATATATATATATATATATATATATATATATATATATATATATATATATATATATATATATATATATATATATATATATATATATATATATATATATATTTATATATATATATATATATATATATATATATATATATATATATATATATATATATATATATATATATATATATATAATGAAATTTATTTGCTGGTGTTTAAGCATTGTCTATATGCAACATTTCATTGGTGCTTTACCAAATCGTCAGTAGACTTCAAACACAATTTTGAACAGTTACAAACCCTTTATCTTATGCACAAACTTTTAAAAACCATTTGAGAATTTACAAATAAATGTTTTTCAAAAATAAGCATATCAGGTTTGGAACTTATACAAAACCTAGCAAATAATTTTTTATTCGATATGAATCTATTTTATTTTTCTACACCTTTATACAATTAGAAATGCATAGGATAGCAAGAAAAGTATTTATAAGGCAAAATGAAAAATAAAATTCAAAGTAAACCTTTAAGAAATTTATTATTCGACATATTGTCATTATTTTATTTTAAAATGAAATTTATTTGCTGGTGTTTAAGCATTGTCTATATGCAACATTTCATTGGAGCTTTTCCAAATCGTCAGTAGACTTCAAACACAATATTAAACAGTTACAAACCCTTTATCTTATGCACAAACCTTAAAAACCATTTGAGAATTTACAAATAAATGTTTTTCAAAAATAAGCATATCAGGTTTGGAACTCATACAAAACCCAGCAAATAATTTTTTATTCGATATGAATCTATTTTATTTTTCTACACCCTTATACAATTAGAAATCCATTGGATAACAAGAAAAGTATTTATAAGGCAAAATGAAAAATTAAATTCAAAGTAAACCTTTAAGAAATTTATTATTCGACATATTGTCATTATTTTATTTTAAAATGAAATTTATTTGCTGGTGTTTAAGCATTGTCTATATGCAACATTTCATTGGTGCTTTTCCAAATCGTCAGTAGACTTCAAACACAATTTTGAACAGTTACAACCCCTTTATCTTATGCACAAACTTTTAAAAACCATTTGAGAATTTACAAATAAATGATTTTCAAAAATAAGCATATCAGGTTTGGAACTCATACAAAACCCAGCAAATAATTTTTTATTCGATATGAATCTATTTTATTTTTCTACACCATTGGATAACAAGAAAAATATTTATAAGGCAAAATGAAAAATTAAATTCAAAGTAAACCTTTAAGAAATTTATTATTCGACATATTGTCATTATTTTATTTTAAAATGAAATTTATTTGCTGGTGTTTAAGCATTGTCTATATGCAACATTTCATTGGTGCTTTTCCAAATAGTTAGTAGACTTCAAACACAATTTTGAACAGTTACAAACCCTTTATCTTATGCACAAACTTTTAAAAACCATTTGAGAATTTACAAATAAATGATCTTCAAAAATAAGCATATCAGGTTTGGAACTCATACAAAACCCAGCAAATAATTTTTTATTCGATATGAATCTATTTTATTTTTCTACACCCTTATACAATTAGAAATCCATTGGATAACAAGAAAAGCATTTATAAGGCAAAATGAAAAATAAAATTCAAAGTAAACCTTTAAGAAATTTATTATTCGACATATTGTCATTATTTTATTTTAAAATGAAATTTATTTGCTGGTGTTTAAGCATTGTCTATATGCAACATTTCATTGGTGCTTTTCCAAATAGTCAGTAGACTTCAAACACAATTTTGTACAGTTACAAACCCTTTATCTTATGCACAAACTTTTAAAAACCATTTGAGAATTTACAAATAAATGTTTTTCAAAAATAAGCATATCAGGTTTGGAACTTATACAAAACCCAGCAAATAATTTTTTATTCGATATGAATCTATTTTATTTTTCTACACCTTTATACAATTAGAAATGCATAGGATAGCAAGAAAAGTATTTATAAGGCAAAATGAAAAATAAAATTCAAGTAAACCTTTAAGAAATTTATTATTCGACATATTGTCATTATTTTATTTTAAAATGAAATTTATTTGCTGGTGTTTAAGCATTGTCTATATGCAACATTTCATTGGTGCTTTTCCAAATCGTCAGTAGACTTCAAACACAATATTAAACAGTTACAAACCCTTTATCTTATGCACAAACCTTAAAAACCATTTGAGAATTTACAAATAAATGTTTTTCAAAAATAAGCATATCAGGTTTGGAACTCATACAAAACCCAGCAAATAATTTTTTATTCGATATGAATCTATTTTATTTTTCTACACTCTTATACAATTAGAAATCCATTGGATAACAAGAAAAGTATTTATAAGGCAAAATGAAAAATAAAATTCAAAGTAAACCTTTAAGAAATTTATTATTCGACATATTGTCATTATTTTATTTTAAAATGAAATTTATTTGCTGGTGTTTAAGCATTGTCTATATGCAACATTTCATTGGTGCTTTTCCAAATCGTCAGTAGACTTCAAACACAATTTTGAACAGTTACAAACTCTTTATCTTATGCACAAACTTTTAAAAACCATTTGAGAATTTACAAATAAATGTTTTTCAAAAATAAGCATATCAGGTTTGGAACTCATACAAAACCCAGCAAATAATTTTTTATTCGATATGAATCTATTTTATTTTTCTACACCCTTATACAATTAGAAATCCATTGGATAACAAGAAAAGTATTTATAAGGCAAAATGAAAAATAAAATTCAAAGTAAACCTTTAAGAAATTTATTATTCGACATATTGTCATTATTTTATTTTAAAATGAAATTTATTTGCTGGTGTTTAAGCATTGTCTATATGCAACATTTCATTGGTGCTTTTCCAAATCGTCAGTAGACTTCAAACACAATTTTGTACAGTTACAAACCCTTTATCTTATGCACAAACTTTTAAAAACCATTTGAGAATTTACAAATAAATGATTTTCAAAAATAAGCATATCAGGTTTGGAACTCATACAAAACCCAGCAAATAATTTTTTATTCGATATGAATCTATTTTATTTTTCTACACCCTTGTACACTTAGAAATCCATTGGATAACAAGAAAAATATTTATAAGGCAAAATGAAAAATTAAATTCAAAGTAAACCTTTAAGAAATTTATTATTCGACATATTGTCATTATTTTATATTAAAATGAAATTTATTTGCTGGTGTTTAAGCATTGTCTATATGCAACATTTCATTGCTGCTTTTCCAAATAGTCAGTAGACTTCAAACACAATTTTGAACAGTTACAAACCCTTTATCTTATGCACAAACTTTTAAAAACCATTTGAGAATTTACAAATAAATGATCTTCAAAAATAAGCATATCAGGTTTGGAACTCATACAAAACCCAGCAAATAATTTTTTATTCGATATGAATCTATTTTATTTTTCTACGCCCTTATACAATTAGAAATCCATTGGATAACAAGAAAAGCATTTATAAGGCAAAATGAAAAATAAAATTCAAAGTAAACCTTTAAGAAATTTATTATTCGACATATGGTCATTATTTTAATTTAAAATGAAATTTATTTGCTGGTGTTTAAGCATTGTCTATATGCAACATTTCATTGGTGCTTTTCCAATTCGTCAGTAGACTTCAAACACAATTTTGAACAGTTACAAACCCTTTATCTTATGCACAAACTTTTAAAAACCATTTGAGAATTTACAAATAAATGATTTTCAAAAATAAGCATATCAGGTTTGGAACTCATACAAAACCCAGCAAATAATTTTTTATTCGATATGAATCTATTTTATTTTTCTACACCCTTATACAATTAGAAATCCATTGGATAACAAGAAAAGTATTTATAAGGCAAAATGAAAAATTAAATTCAAAGTAAACCTTTAAGAAATTTATTATTCGACATATTGTCATTATTTTATTTTAAAATGAAATTTATTCGCTGGTGTTTAAGCATTGTCTATATGCAACATTTCATTGGTGCTTTTCCAAATCGTCAGTAGACTTCAAACACAATTTTGAACAGTTACAAACCCTTTATCTTATGCACAAACTTTTAAAAACCATTTGAGAATTTACAAATAAATGATTTTCAAAAATAAGCATATCAGGTTTGGAACTCATACAAAACCCAGCAAATAATTTTTTATTCGATATGAATCTATTTTATTTTTCTACACCCTTGTACAATTAGAAATCCATTGGATAACAAGAAAAGTATTTATAAGGCAAAATGAAAAATAAAATTCAAAGTAAACCTTTAAGAAATTTATTATTCGACATATTGTCATTATTTTATTTTAAAATGAAATTTATTTGCTGGTGCTTAAGCATTGTCTATATGCAACATTTCATTGGTGCTTTTCCAAATCGTCAGTAGACTTCAAACACAATTTTGAACAGTTACAAACCCATTATCTTATGCACAAACTTTTAAAAACCATTTGAGAATTTACAAATAAATGATCTTCAAAAATAAGCATATCAGGTTTGGAACTCATACAAAACCCAGCAAATAATTTTTTATTCGATATGAATCTATTTTATTTTTCTCCACCCTTATACAATTAGAAATCCATTGGATAACAAGAAAAGCATTTATAAGGCAAAATGAAAAATAAAATTCAAAGTAAACCTTTAAGAAATTTATTATTCGACATATGGTCATTATTTTAATTTAAAATGAAATTTATTTGCTGGTGTTTAAGCATTGTCTATATGCAACATTTCATTGGTGCTTTTCCAAATCGTCAGTAGACTTCAAACACAATTTTGAACAGTTACAAACCCTTTATCTTATGCACAAACTTTTAAAAACCATTTGAGAATTTACAAATAAATGATTTTCAAAAATAAGCATATCAGGTTTGGAACTCATACAAAACCCAGCAAATAATTTTTTATTCGATATGAATCTATTTTATTTTTCTACACCCTTATACAATTAGAAATCCATTGGATAACAAGAAAAGTATTTATAAGGCAAAATGAAAAATTAAATTCAAAGTAAACCTTTAAGAAATTTATTATTCGACATATTGTCATTATTTTATTTTAAAATGAAATTTATTCGCTGGTGTTTAAGCATTGTCTATATGCAACATTTCATTGGTGCTTTTCCAAATCGTCAGTAGACTTCAAACACAATTTTGAACAGTTACAAACCCTTTATCTTATGCACAAACTTTTAAAAACCATTTGAGAATTTACAAATAAATGATTTTCAAAAATAAGCATATCAGGTTTGGAACTCATACAAAACCCAGCAAATAATTTTTTATTCGATATGAATCTATTTTATTTTTCTACACCCTTGTACAATTAGAAATCCATTGGATAACAAGAAAAGTATTTATAAGGCAAAATGAAAAATAAAATTCAAAGTAAACCTTTAAGAAATTTATTATTCGACATATTGTCATTATTTTATTTTAAAATGAAATTTATTTGCTGGTGTTTAAGCATTGTCTATATGCAACATTTCGTTGGTGCTTTTCCAAATCGTCAGTAGACTTCAAACACAATTTTGAACAGTTACAAACCCTTTATCTTATGCACAAACTTTTAAAAACCATTTGAGAATTTACAAATAAATGATTTTCAAAAATAAGCATATCAGGTTTGGAACTCATACAAAACCCAGCAAATAATTTTTTATTCGATATGAATCTATTTTATTTTTCTACACCCTTATACAATTAGAAATCCATTGGATAACAAGAAAAGTATTTATAAGGCAAAATGAAAAATAAAATTCAAAGTAAACCTTTAAGAAATTTATTATTCGACATATTGTCATTATTTTATTTTAAAATGAAATTTATTTGCTGGTGTTTAAGCATTGTCTATATGCAACATTTCATTGGTGCTTTTCCAAATCGTCAGTAGACTTCAAACACAATTTTGTACAGTTACAAACCCTTTATCTTATGCACAAACTTTTAAAAACCATTTGAGAATTTACAAATAAATGATTTTCAAAAATAAGCATATCAGGTTTGGAACTCATACAAAACCCAGCAAATAATTTTTTATTCGATATGAATCTATTTTATTTTTCTACACCCTTGTACACTTAGAAATCCATTGGATAACAAGAAAAATATTTATAAGGCAAAATGAAAAATTAAATTCAAAGTAAACCTTTAAGAAATTTATTATTCGACATATTGTCATTATTTTATATTAAAATGAAATTTATTTGCTGGTGTTTAAGCATTGTCTATATGCAACATTTCATTGCTGCTTTTCCAAATAGTCAGTAGACTTCAAACACAATTTTGAACAGTTACAAACCCTTTATCTTATGCACAAACTTTTAAAAACCATTTGAGAATTTACAAATAAATGATCTTCAAAAATAAGCATATCAGGTTTGGAACTCATACAAAACCCAGCAAATAATTTTTTATTCGATATGAATCTATTTTATTTTTCTACGCCCTTATACAATTAGAAATCCATTGGATAACAAGAAAAGCATTTATAAGGCAAAATGAAAAATAAAATTCAAAGTAAACCTTTAAGAAATTTATTATTCGACATATGGTCATTATTTTAATATAAAATGAAATTTATTTGCTGGTGTTTAAGCATTGTCTATATGCAACATTTCATTGGTGCTTTTCCAAATCGTCAGTAGACTTCAAACACAATTTTGAACAGTTACAAACCCTTTATCTTATGCACAAACTTTTAAAAACCATTTGAGAATTTACAAATAAATGATTTTCAAAAATAAGCATATCAGGTTTGGAACTCATACAAAACCCAGCAAATAATTTTTTATTCGATATGAATCTATTTTATTTTTCTACACCCTTATACAATTAGAAATCCATTGGATAACAAGAAAAGTATTTATAAGGCAAAATGAAAAATTAAATTCAAAGTAAACCTTTAAGAAATTTATTATTCGACATATTGTCATTATTTTATTTTAAAATGAAATTTATTCGCTGGTGTTTAAGCATTGTCTATATGCAACATTTCATTGGTGCTTTTCCAAATCGTCAGTAGACTTCAAACACAATTTTGAACAGTTACAAACCCTTTATCTTATGCACAAACTTTTAAAAACCATTTGAGAATTTACAAATAAATGATTTTCAAAAATAAGCATATCAGGTTTGGAACTCATACAAAACCCAGCAAATAATTTTTTATTCGATATGAATCTATTTTATTTTTCTACACCCTTGTACAATTAGAAATCCATTGGATAACAAGAAAAGTATTTATAAGGCAAAATGAAAAATAAAATTCAAAGTAAACCTTTAAGAAATTTATTATTCGACATATTGTCATTATTTTATTTTAAAATGAAATTTATTTGCTGGTGTTTAAGCATTGTCTATATGCAACATTTCATTGGTGCTTTTCCAAATCGTCAGTAGACTTCAAACACAATTTTGAACAGTTACAAACCCATTATCTTATGCACAAACTTTTAAAAACCATTTGAGAATTTACAAATAAATGATCTTCAAAAATAAGCATATCAGGTTTGGAACTCATACAAAACCCAGCAAATAATTTTTTATTCGATATGAATCTATTTTATTTTTCTCCACCCTTATACAAATAGAAATCCATTGGATAACAAGAAAAGTATTTATAAGGCAAAATGAAAAATAAAATTCAAAGTAAACCTTTAAGAAATTTATTATTCGACATATTGTCATTATTTTATTTTAAAATGAAATTTATTTGCTGGTGTTTAAGCATTGTCTATATGCAACATTTCGTTGGTGCTTTTCCAAATCGTCAGTAGACTTCAAACACAATTTTGAACAGTTACAAACCCTTTATCTTATGCACAAACTTTTAAAAACCATTTGAGAATTTACAAATAAATGATTTTCAAAAATAAGCATATCAGGTTTGGAACTCATACAAAACCCAGCAAATAATTTTTTATTCGATATGAATCTATTTTATTTTTCTACACCCTTATACAATTAGAAATCTATTGGATAACAAGAAAAGTATTTATAAGGCAAAATGAAAAATTAAATTCAAAGTAAACCTTTAAGAAATTTATTATTCGACATATTGTCATTATTTTATTTTAAAATGAAATTTATTCGCTGGTGTTTAAGCATTGTCTATATGCAACATTTCATTGGTGCTTTTCCAAATCGTCAGTAGACTTCAAACACAATTTTGAACAGTTACAAACCCTTTATCTTATGCACAAACTTTTAAAAACCATTTGAGAATTTACAAATAAATGATTTTCAAAAATAAGCATATCAGGTTTGGAACTCATACAAAACCCAGCAAATAATTTTTTATTCGATATGAATCTATTTTATTTTTCTACACCCTTGTACAATTAGAAATCCATTGGATAACAAGAAAAGTATTTATAAGGCAAAATGAAAAATAAAATTCAAAGTAAACCTTTAAGAAATTTATCATTCGACATATTGTCATTATTTTATTTTAAAATGAAATTTATTTGCTGGTGTTTAAGCATTGTCTATATGCAACATTTCATTGGTGCTTTTCCAAATCGTCAGTAGACTTCAAACACAATTTTGAACAGTTACAAACCCTTTATCTTATGCACAAACTTTTAAAAACCATTTGAGAATTTACAAATAAATGATTTTCAAAAATAAGCATATCAGGTTTGGAACTCATACAAAACCCAGCAAATAACCTTTTATTCGATATGAATCTATTTTATTTTTCTACACCCTTGTACAATTAGAAATCCATTGGATAACAAGAAAAATATTTATAAGGCAAAATGAAAAATTAAATTCAAAGTAAACCTTTAAGAAATTTATTATTCGACATATTGTCATTATTTTATTTTAAAATGAAATTTATTTGCTGGTGTTTAAGCATTGTCTATATGCAACATTTCATTGGTGCTTTTCCAAATAGTCAGTAGACTTCAAACACAATTTTGAACAGTTACAAACCCTTTATCTTATGCACAAACTTTTAAAAACCATTTGAGAATTTACAAATAAATGATCTTCAAAAATAAGCATATCAGGTTTGGAACTCATACAAAACCCAGCAAATAATTTTTTATTCGATATGAATCTATTTTATTTTTCTACACCCTTATACAATTAGAAATCCATTGGATAACAAGAAAAGTATTTATAAGGCAAAATGAAAAATAAAATTCAAAGTAAACCTTTAAGAAATTTATTATTCGACATATTGTCCTTATTTTATTTTAAAATGAAATTTATTTGCTGGTGTTTAAGCATTGTCTATATACAACATTTCATTGGTGCTTTTCCAAATCGTCAGTAGACTTCAAACACAATTTTGAACAGTTACAAACCCTTTATCTTATGCACAAACTTTTAAAAACCATTTGAGAATTTACAAATAAATGATTTTCAAAAATAAGCATATCAGGTTTGGAACTCATACAAAACCCAGCAAATAACCTTTTATTCGATATGAATCTATTTTATTTTTCTACACCCTTGTACAATTAGAAATCCATTGGATAACAAGAAAAATATTTATAAGCAAAATGAAAAATTAAATTCAAAGTAAACCTTTAAGAAATTTATTATTCGACATATTGTCATTATTTTATTTTAAAATGAAATTTATTTGCTGGTGTTTAAGCATTGTCTATATGCAACATTTCATTGGTGCTTTTCCAAATAGTCAGTAGACTTCAAACACAATTTTGAACAGTTACAAACCCTTTATCTTATGCACAAACTTTTAAAAACCATTTGAGAATTTACAAATAAATGATTTTCAAAAATAAGCATATCAGGTTTGGAACTCATACAAAACCCAGCAAATAATTTTTTATTCGATATGAATCTATTTTATTTTTCTACACCCTTATACAATTAGAAATCCATTGGATAACAAGAAAAGTATTTATAAGGCAAAATGAAAAATAAAATTCAAAGTAAACCTTTAAGAAATTTATTATTCGACATATTGTCCTTATTTTATTTTAAAATGAAATTTATTTGCTGGTGTTTAAGCATTGTCTATATGCAACATTTCATTGGTGCTTTTCCAAATCGTCAGTAGACTTCAAACACAATTTTGAACAGTTACAAACCCTTTATCTTATGCACAAACTTTTAAAAACCATTTGAGAATTTACAAATAAATGATTTTCAAAAATAAGCATATCAGGTTTGGAACTCATACAAAACCCAGCAAATAATTTTTTATTCGATATGAATCTATTTTATTTTTCTACACCCTTATACAATTAGAAATCCATTGGATAACAAGAAAAGTATTTATAAGGCAAAATGAAAAATTAAATTCAAAGTAAACCTTTAAGAAATTTATTATTCGACATATTGTCATTATTTTATTTTAAAATGAAATTTATTTGCTGGTGTTTAAGCATTGTCTATATGCAACATTTCATTGGTGCTTTTCCAAATCGTCAGTAGACTTCAAACACAATTTTGAACAGTTACAAACCCTTTATCTTATGCACAAACTTTTAAAAACCATTTGAGAATTTACAAATAAATGATTTTCAAAAATAAGCATATCAGGTTTGGAACTCATACAAAACCCAGCAAATAATTTTTTATTCGATATGAATCTATTTTATTTTTCTACACCCTTGTACAATTAGAAATCCATTGGATAACAAGAAAAGTATTTATAAGGCAAAATGAAAAATAAAATTCAAAGTAAACCTTTAAGAAATTTATTATTCGACATATTGTCATTATTTTATTTTAAAATGAAATTTATTTGCTGGTGTTTAAGCATTGTCTATATGCAACATTTCATTGGTGCTTTTCCAAATCGTCAGTAGACTTCAAACACAATTTTGAACAGTTACAAACCCTTTATCTTATGCACAAACTTTTAAAAACCATTTGAGAATTTACAAATAAATGTTTTTCAAAAATAAGCATATCAGGTTTGGAACTCATACAAAACCCAGCAAATAATTTTTTATTCGATATGAATCTATTTTATTTTTCTACACCCTTATACAAATAGAAATCCATTGGATAACAAGAAAAGTATTTATAAGGCAAAATGAAAAATAAAATTCAAAGTAAACCTTTAAGAAATTTATTATTCGACATATTGTCATTATTTTATTTTAAAATGAAATTTATTTGCTGGTGTTTAAGCATTGTCTATATGCAACATTTCATTGGTGCTTTTCCAAATCGTCAGTAGACTTCAAACACAATTTTGAACAGTTACAAACCCTTTATCTTATGCACAAACTTTTAAAAACCATTTGAGAATTTACAAATAAATGTTTTTCAAAAATAAGCATATCAGGTTTGGAACTCATACAAAACCCAGCAAATAATTTTTTATTCGATATGAATCTATTTTATTTTTCTACACCCTTGTACAATTAGAAATCCATTGGATAACAAGAAAAGTATTTATAAGGCAAAATGAAAAATTAAATTCAAAGTAAACCTTTAAGAAATTTATTATTCGACATATTGTCATTATTTTATTTTAAAATGAAATTTATTTGCTGGTGTTTAAGCATTGTCTATATGCAACATTTCATTGGTGCTTTTCCAAATCGTCAGTAGACTTCAAACACAATTTTGAACAGTTACAAACCCCTTATCTTATGCACAAACTTTTAAAAACCATTTGAGAATTTACAAATAAATGATTTTCAAAAATAAGCATATCAGGTTTGGAACTCATACAAAACCCAGCAAATAATTTTTTATTCGATATGAATCTATTTTATTTTTCTACACTCTTGTACAATTAGAAATCCATTGGATAACAAGAAAAGTATTTATAAGGCAAAATGAAAAATAAAATTCAAAGTAAACCTTTAAGAAATTTATTATTCGACATATTGTCATTATTTTATTTTAAAATGAAATTTATTTGCTGGTGTTTAAGCATTGTCTATATGCAACATTTCATTGGTGCTTTTCTAAATCGTCAGTAGACTTCAAACACAATTTTGAACAGTTACAAACCCTTTATCATATGCACAAACTTTTAAAAACCATTTGAGAATTTACAAATAAATGTTTTTCAAAAATAAGCATATCAGGTTTGGAACTCATACAAAACCCAGCAAATAATTTTTTATTCGATATGAATCTATTTTATTTTTCTACACCCTTATACAATTAAAAATCCATTGGATAACAAGAAAAGTATTTATAAGGCAAAATGAAAAATAAAATTCAAAGTAAACCTTTAAGAAATTTATTATTCGACATATTGTCATTATTTTATTTTAAAATGAAATTTATTTGCTGTTGTTTAAGCATTGTCTATATGCAACATTTCATTGGTGCTTTTCCAAATTGTCAGTAGACTTCAAACACAATTTTGAACAGTTACAAACCCTTTATCTTATGCACAAACTTTTAAAAACCATTTGAGAATTTACAAATAAATGTTTTTCAAAAATAAGCATATCACGTTTGGAACTCATACAAAACCCAGCAAATAATTTTTTATTCGATATGAATCTATTTTATTTTTCTACACCCTTATACAATTAGAAATCCATTGGATAACAAGAAAAGTATTTATAAGGCAAAATGAAAAATTAAATTCAAAGTAAACCTTTAAGAAATTTATTATTCGACATATTGTCATTATTTTATTTTAAAATGAAATTTATTTGCCGGTGTTTAAGCATTGTCTATATGCAACATTTCATTGGTGCTTTTCCAAATCGTCAGTAGACTTCAAACACAATTTTGAACAGTTACAAACCCTTTATCTTATGCACAAACTTTTAAAAACCATTTGAGAATTTACAAATAAATGATTTTCAAAAATAAGCATATCAGGTTTGGAACTCATACAAAACCCAGCAAATATTTTTTTATTCGATATGAATCTATTTTATTTTTCTACACCCTTGTACAATTAGAAATCCATTGGATAACAAGAAAAATATTTATAAGGCAAAATGAAAAATTAAATTCAAAGTAAACCTTTAAGAAATTTATTATTCGACATATTGTCATTATTTTATTTTAAAAGGAAATTTATTTGCTGGTGTTAAGGCATTGTCTATATGCAACATTTCATTGGTGCTTTTCCAAATCGTCAGTAGACTTCAAACACAATTTTGAACAGTTACAAACCCTTTATCTTATGCACAAACTTTTAAAAACCATTTGAGAATTTACAAATAAATGATCTTCAAAAATAAGCATATCAGGTTTGGAACTCATACAAAACCCAGCAAATAATTTTTTATTCGATATGAATCTATTTTATTTTTCTACACCCTTATACAAATAGAAATCCATTGGATAACAAGAAAAGTATTTATAAGGCAAAATGAAAAATAAAATTCAAAGTAAACCTTTAAGAAATTTATTATTCGACATATTGTCATTATTTTATTTTAAAATGAAATTTATTTGCTGGTGTTTAAGCATTGTCTATATGCAACATTTCATTGGTGCTTTTCCAAATCGTCAGTAGACTTCAAACACAATTTTGAACAGTTACAAACCCTTTATCTTATGCACAAACTTTTAAAAACCATTTGAGAATTTACAAATAAATGATTTTCAAAAATAAGCATATCAGGTTTGGAACTCATACAAAACCCAGCAAATAATTTTTTATTCGATATGAATCTATTTTATTTTTCTACACCCTTATACAATTAGAAATCCATTGGATAACAAGAAAAGTATTTATAAGGCAAAATGAAAAATTAAATTCAAAGTAAACCTTTAAGAATTTTTTATTATTCGACATATTGTCATTATTTTATTTTAAAATGAAATTTATTCGCTGGTGTTTAAGCATTGTCTATATGCAACATTTCATTGGTGCTTTTCCAAATCGTCAGTAGACTTCAAACACAATTTTGAACAGTTACAAACCCTTTATCTTATGCACAAACTTTTAAAAACCATTTGAGAATTTACAAATAAATGATTTTCAAAAATAAGCATATCAGGTTTGGAACTCATACAAAACCCAGCAAATAATTTTTTATTCGATATGAATCTATTTTATTTTTCTACACCCTTATACAATTAGAAATCCATTGGATAACAAGAAAAGTATTTATAAGGCAAAATGAAAAATTAAATTCAAAGTAAACCTTTAAGAAATTTATTATTCGACATATTGTCATTATTTTATTTTAAAATGAAATTTATTTGCTGGTGTTTAAGCATTGTCTATATGCAACATTTCATTGGTGCTTTTCCAAATCGTCAGTAGACTTCAAACACAATTTTGAACAGTTACAAACCCTTTATCTTATGCACAAACTTTTAAAAACCATTTGAGAATTTACAAATAAATGATTTTCAAAAATAAGCATATCAGGTTTGGAACTCATACAAAACCCAGCAAATAATTTTTTATTCGATATGAATCTATTTTATTTTTCTACACCCTTGTACAATTAGAAATCCATTGGATAACAAGAAAAGTATTTATAAGGCAAAATGAAAAATAAAATTCAAAGTAAACCTTTAAGAAATTTATTATTCGACATATTGTCATTATTTTATTTTAAAATGAAATTTATTTGCTGGTGTTTAAGCATTGTCTATATGCAACATTTCATTGGTGCTTTTCCAAATCGTCAGTAGACTTCAAACACAATTTTGAACAGTTACAAACCCTTTATCTTATGCACAAACTTTTAAAAACCATTTGAGAATTTACAAATAAATGTTTTTCAAAAATAAGCATATCAGGTTTGGAACTCATACAAAACCCAGCAAATAATTTTTTATTCGATATGAATCTATTTTATTTTTCTACACCCTTATACAAATAGAAATCCATTGGATAACAAGAAAAGTATTTATAAGGCAAAATGAAAAATAAAATTCAAAGTAAACCTTTAAGAAATTTATTATTCGACATATTGTCATTATTTTATTTTAAAATGAAATTTATTTGCTGGTGTTTAAGCATTGTCTAATGCAACATTTCATTGGTGCTTTTCCAAATCGTCAGTAGACTTCAAACACAATTTTGAACAGTTACAAACCCTTTATCTTATGCACAAACTTTTAAAAACCATTTGAGAATTTACAAATAAATGATTTTCAAAAATAAGCATATCAGGTTTGGAACTCATACAAAACCCAGCAAATAATTTTTTATTCGATATGAATCTATTTTATTTTTCTACACCCTTATACAATTAGAAATCCATTGGATAACAAGAAAAGTATTTATAAGGCAAAATGAAAAATTAAATTCAAAGTAAACCTTTAAGAAATTTATTATTCGACATATTGTCATTATTTTATTTTAAAATGAAATTTATTCGCTGGTGTTTAAGCATTGTCTATATGCAACATTTCATTGGTGCTTTTCCAAATCGTCAGTAGACTTCAAACACAATTTTGAACAGTTACAAACCCTTTATCTTATGCACAAACTTTTAAAAACCATTTGAGAATTTACAAATAAATGATTTTCAAAAATAAGCATATCAGGTTTGGAACTCATACAAAACCCAGCAAATAATTTTTTATTCGATATGAATCTATTTTATTTTTCTACACCCTTGTACAATTAGAAATCCATTGGATAACAAGAAAAATATTTATAAGGCAAAATGAAAAATAAAATTCAAAGTAAACCTTTAAGAAATTTATTATTCGGCATATTGTCATTATTTTATTTTAAAATGAAATGTATTTGCTGGTGTTTAAGCATTGTCTATATGCAACATTTCATTGGTGCTTTTCCAAATCGTCAGTAGACTTCAAACACAATTTTGAACAGTTACAAACCCTTTATCTTATGCACAAACTTTTAAAAACCATTTGAGAATTTACAAATAAATGTTTTTCAAAAATAAGCATATCAGGTTTGGAACTCATACAAAACCCAGCAAATAATTTTTTATTCGATATGAATCTATTTTATTTTTCTACACCCTTGTACAATTAGAAATCCATTGGATAACAAGAAAAGTATTTATAAGGCAAAATGAAAAATTAAATTCAAAGTAAACCTTTAAGAAATTTATTATTCGACATATTGTCATTATTTTATTTTAAAATGAAATTTATTTGCTGGTGTTTAAGCATTGTCTATATGCAACATTTCATTGGTGCTTTTCCAAATCGTCAGTAGACTTCAAACACAATTTTGAACAGTTACAAACCCCTTATCTTATGCACAAACTTTTAAAAACCATTTGAGAATTTACAAATAAATGATTTTCAAAAATAAGCATATCAGGTTTGGAACTCATACAAAACCCAGCAAATAATTTTTTATTCGATATGAATCTATTTTATTTTTCTACACTCTTGTACAATTAGAAATCCATTGGATAACAAGAAAAGTATTTATAAGGCAAAATGAAAAATAAAATTCAAAGTAAACCTTTAAGAAATTTATTATTCGACATATTGTCATTATTTTATTTTAAAATGAAATTTATTTGCTGGTGTTTAAGCATTGTCTATATGCAACATTTCATTGGTGCTTTTCTAAATCGTCAGTAGACTTCAAACACAATTTTGAACAGTTACAAACCCTTTATCATATGCACAAACTTTTAAAAACCATTTGAGAATTTACAAATAAATGTTTTTCAAAAATAAGCATATCAGGTTTGGAACTCATACAAAACCCAGCAAATAATTTTTTATTCGATATGAATCTATTTTATTTTTCTACACCCTTATACAATTAAAAATCCATTGGATAACAAGAAAAGTATTTATAAGGCAAAATGAAAAATAAAATTCAAAGTAAACCTTTAAGAAATTTATTATTCGACATATTGTCATTATTTTATTTTAAAATGAAATTTATTTGCTGTTGTTTAAGCATTGTCTATATGCAACATTTCATTGGTGCTTTTCCAAATTGTCAGTAGACTTCAAACACAATTTTGAACAGTTACAAACCCTTTATCTTATGCACAAACTTTTAAAAACCATTTGAGAATTTACAAATAAATGTTTTTCAAAAATAAGCATATCACGTTTGGAACTCATACAAAACCCAGCAAATAATTTTTTATTCGATATGAATCTATTTTATTTTTCTACACCCTTATACAATTAGATATCCATTGGATAACAAGAAAAGTATTTATAAGGCAAAATGAAAAATTAAATTCAAAGTAAACCTTTAAGAAATTTATTATTCGACATATTGTCATTATTTTATTTTAAAATGAAATTTATTTGCCGGTGTTTAAGCATTGTCTATATGCAACATTTCATTGGTGCTTTTCCAAATCGTCAGTAGACTTCAAACACAATTTTGAACAGTTACAAACCCTTTATCTTATGCACAAACTTTTAAAAACCATTTGAGAATTTACAAATAAATGATTTTCAAAAATAAGCATATCAGGTTTGGAACTCATACAAAACCCAGCAAATATTTTTTTATTCGATATGAATCTATTTTATTTTTCTACACCCTTGTACAATTAGAAATCCATTGGATAACAAGAAAAATATTTATAAGGCAAAATGAAAAATTAAATTCAAAGTAAACCTTTAAGAAATTTATTATTCGACATATTGTCATTATTTTATTTTAAAATGAAATTTATTTGCTCGTGTTTAAGCATTGTCTATATGCAACATTTCATTGGTGCTTTTCCAAATAGTCAGTAGACTTCAAACACAATTTTGAACAGTTACAAACCCTTTATCTTATGCACAAACTTTTAAAAACCATTTGAGAATTTACAAATAAATGATCTTCAAAAATAAGCATATCAGGTTTGGAACTCATACAAAACCCAGCAAATAATTTTTTATTCGATATGAATCTATTTTATTTTTCTACACCCTTATACAATTAGAAATCCATTGGATAACAAGAAAAGTATTTATAAGGCAAAATGAAAAATTAAATTCAAAGTAAACCTTTAAGAAATTTATTATTCGACATATTGTCATTATTTTATTTTAAAAGGAAATTTATTTGCTGGTGTTAAGGCATTGTCTATATGCAACATTTCATTGGTGCTTTTCCAAATCGTCAGTAGACTTCAAACACAATTTTGAACAGTTACAAACCCTTTATCTTATGCACAAACTTTTAAAAACCATTTGAGAATTTACAAATAAATGATCTTCAAAAATAAGCATATCAGGTTTGGAACTCATACAAAACCCAGCAAATAATTTTTTATTCGATATGAATCTATTTTATTTTTCTACACCCTTATACAAATAGAAATCCATTGGATAACAAGAAAAGTATTTATAAGGCAAAATGAAAAATAAAATTCAAAGTAAACCTTTAAGAAATTTATTATTCGACATATTGTCATTATTTTATTTTAAAATGAAATTTATTTGCTGGTGTTTAAGCATTGTCTATATGCAACATTTCATTGGTGCTTTTCCAAATCGTCAGTAGACTTCAAACACAATTTTGAACAGTTACAAACCCTTTATCTTATGCACAAACTTTTAAAAACCATTTGAGAATTTACAAATAAATGATTTTCAAAAATAAGCATATCAGGTTTGGAACTCATACAAAACCCAGCAAATAATTTTTTATTCGATATGAATCTATTTTATTTTTCTACACCCTTATACAATTAGAAATCCATTGGATCACAAGAAAAGTATTTATAAGGCAAAATGAAAAATTAAATTCAAAGTAAACCTTTAAGAAATTTATTATTCGACATATTGTCATTATTTTATTTTAAAAGGAAATTTATTTGCTGGTGTTAAGGCATTGTCTATATGCAACATTTCATTGGTGCTTTTCCAAATCGTCAGTAGACTTCAAACACAATTTTGAACAGTTACAAACCCTTTATCTTATGCACAAACTTTTAAAAACCATTTGAGAATTTACAAATAAATGATCTTCAAAAATAAGCATATCAGGTTTGGAACTCATACAAAACCCAGCAAATAATTTTTTATTCGATATGAATCTATTTTATTTTTCTACACCCTTATACAAATAGAAATCCATTGGATAACAAGAAAAGTATTTATAAGGCAAAATGAAAAATAAAATTCAAAGTAAACCTTTAAGAAATTTATTATTCGACATATTGTCATTATTTTATTTTAAAATGAAATTTATTTGCTGGTGTTTAAGCATTGTCTATATGCAACATTTCATTGGTGCTTTTCCAAATCGTCAGTAGACTTCAAACACAATTTTGAACAGTTACAAACCCTTTATCTTATGCACAAACTTTTAAAAACCATTTGAGAATTTACAAATAAATGATTTTCAAAAATAAGCATATCAGGTTTGGAACTCATACAAAACCCAGCAAATAATTTTTTATTCGATATGAATCTATTTTATTTTTCTACACCCTTATACAATTAGAAATCCATTGGATAACAAGAAAAGTATTTATAAGGCAAAATGAAAAATTAAATTCAAAGTAAACCTTTAAGAATTTTTTATTATTCGACATATTGTCATTATTTTATTTTAAAATGAAATTTATTCGCTGGTGTTTAAGCATTGTCTATATGCAACATTTCATTGGTGCTTTTCCAAATCGTCAGTAGACTTCAAACACAATTTTGAACAGTTACAAACCCTTTATCTTATGCACAAACTTTTAAAAACCATTTAAGAATTTACAAATAAATGATTTTCAAAAATAAGCATATCAGGTTTGGAACTCATACAAAACCCAGCATATAATTTTTTATTCGATATGAATCTATTTTATTTTTCTACACCCTTGTACAATTAGAAATCCATTGGATAACAAGAAAAGTATTTATAAGGCAAAATGAAAAATAAAATTCAAAGTAAACCTTTAAAAAATTTATTATTCGACATATTGTCATTATTTTATTTTAAAATGAAATTTATTTGCTGGTGTTTAAGCATTGTCTATATGCAACATTTCATTGGTGCTTTTCCAAATCGTCAGTAGACTTCAAACACAATTTTGAACAGTTACAAACCCTTTATCTTATGCACAAACTTTTAAAAACCATTTGAGAATTTACAAATAAATGATTTTCAAAAATAAGCATATCAGGTTTGGAACTCATACAAAACCCAGCAAATAATTTTTTATTCGATATGAATCTATTTTATTTTTCTACACCCTTGTACAATTAGAAATCCATTGGATAACAAGAAAAATATTTATAAGGCAAAATGAAAAATTAAATTCAAAGTAAACCTTTAAGAAATTTATTATTCGACATATTGTCATTATTTTATTTTAAAATGAAATTTATTTGCTGGTGTTTAAGCATTGTCTATATGCAACATTTCATTGGTACTTTTCCAAATAGTCAGTAGACTTCAAACACAATTTGGAACAGTTACAAACCCTTTATCTTATGCACAAACTTTTAAAAACCATTTGAGAATTTACAAATAAATGATTTTCAAAAATAAGCATATCAGGTTTGGAACTCATACAAAACCCAGCAAATAATTTTTTATTCGATATGAATCTATTTTATTTTTCTACACCCTTATACAATGAGAAATCCATTGGATAACAAGAAAAGTATTTATAAGGCAAAATGAAAAATTAAATTCAAAGTAAACCTTTAAGAATTTTTTATTATTCGACATATTGTCATTATTTTATTTCAAAATGAAATTTATTCGCTGGTGTTTAAGCATTGTCTATATGCAACATTTCATTGGTGCTTTTCCAAATCGTCAGTAGACTTCAAACACAATTTTGAACAGTTACAAACCCTTTATCTTATGCACAAACTTTTAAAAACCATTTGAGAATTTACAAATAAATGATTTTCAAAAATAAGCATATCAGGTTTGGAACTCATACAAAACCCAGCATATAATTTTTTATTCGATATGAATCTATTTTATTTTTCTACACCCTTGTACAATTAGAAATCCATTGGATAACAAGAAAAGTATTTATAAGGCAAAATGAAAAATAAAATTCAAAGTAAACCTTTAAAAAATTTATTATTCGACATATTGTCATTATTTTATTTTAAAATGAAATTTATTTGCTGGTGTTTAAGCATTGTCTATATGCAACATTTCATTGGTGCTTTTCCAAATCGTCAGTAGACTTCAAACACAATTTTGAACAGTTACAAACCCTTTATCTTATGCACAAACTTTTAAAAACCATTTGAGAATTTACAAATAAATGATTTTCAAAAATAAGCATATCAGGTTTGGAACTCATACAAAACCCAGCAAATATTTTTTTATTCGATATGAATCTATTTTATTTTTCTACACCCTTGTACAATTAGAAATCCATTGGATAACAAGAAAAATATTTATAAGGCAAAATGAAAAATTAAATTCAAAGTAAACCTTTAAGAAATTTATTATTCGACATATTGTCATTATTTTATTTTAAAATGAAATTTATTTGCTGGTGTTTAAGCATTGTCTATATGCAACATTTCATTGGTACTTTTCCAAATAGTCAGTAGACTTCAAACACAATTTGGAACAGTTACAAACCCTTTATCTTATGCACAAACTTTTAAAAACCATTTGAGAATTTACAAATAAATGATCTTCAAAAATAAGCATATCAGGTTTGGAACTCATAGAAAACCCAGCAAATAATTTTTTATTCGATATGAATCTATTTTATTTTTCTACACCCTTGTACAATTAGAAATCCATTGGATAACAAGAAAAATATTTATAAGGCAAAATGAAAAATTAAATTCAAAGTAAACCTTTAAGAAATTTATTATTCGACATATTGTCATTATTTTATTTTAAAATGAAATTTATTTGCTGGTGTTTAAGCATTGTCTATATGCAACATTTCATTGGTGCTTTTCCAAATAGTCAGTAGACTTCAAACACAATTTTGAATAGTTACAAACCCTTTATCTTATGCACAAACTTTTAAAAACCATTTGAGAATTTACAAATAAATGATCTTCGAAAATAAGCATATCAGGTTTGGAACTCATACAAAACCCAGCAAATAATTTTTTATTCGATATGAATCTATTTTATTTTTCTACACCCTTATACAATTAGAAATCCATTGGATAACAAGAAAAGTATTTATAAGGCAAAATGAAAAATAAAATTCAAAGTAAACCTTTAAGAAATTTATTATTCGACATGTTGTCATTATTTTATTTTAAAATGAAATTTATTTGCTGGTGTTTAAGCATTGTCTATATGCAACATTTCATTGGTGCTTTTCCAAATCGTCAGTAGACTTCAAACACAATTTTGAACAGTTACAAACCCTTTATCTTATGCACAAACTTTTAAAAACCATTTGAGAATTTACAAATAAATGATTTTCAAAAATAAGCATATCAGGTTTGGAACTCATACAAAACCCAGCAAATAATTTTTTATTCGATATGAATCTATTTTATTTTTCTACACCCTTATACAATTAGAAATCCATTGGATAACAAGAAAAGTATTTATAAGGCAAAATGAAAAATTAAATTCAAAGTAAACCTTTAAGAAATTTATTATTCGACATATTGTCATTATTTTATTTTAAAATGAAATTTATTTGCTGGTGTTTAAGCATTGTCTATATGCAACATTTCATTGGTGCTTTTCCAAATCGTCAGTAGACTTCAAACACAATTTTGAACAGTTACAAACCCTTTATCTTATGCACAAACTTTTAAAAACCATTTGAGAATTTACAAATAAATGATTTTCAAAAATAAGCATATCAGGTTTGGAACTCATACAAAACCCAGCAAATAATTTTTTATTCGATATGAATCTATTTTATTTTTCTACACCCTTATACAATTAGAAATCCATTGGATAACAAGAAAAGTATTTATAAGGCAAAATGAAAAATTAAATTCAAAGTAAACCTTTAAGAATTTTTTATTATTCGACATATTGTCATTATTTTATTTTAAAATGAAATTTATTCGCTGGTGTTTAAGCATTGTCTATATGCAACATTTCATTGGTGCTTTTCCAAATCGTCAGTAGACTTCAAACACAATTTTGAACAGTTACAAACCCTTTATCTTATGCACAAACTTTTAAAAACCATTTGAAAATTTACAAATAAATGATTTTCAAAAATAAGCATATCAGGTTTGGAACTCATACAAAACCCAGCAAATAATTTTTTATTCGATATGAATCTATTTTATTTTTCTACACCCTTGTACAATTAGAAATCCATTGGATAACAAGAAAAGTATTTATAAGGCAAAATGAAAAATAAAATTCAAAGTAAACCTTTAAAAAATTTATTATTCGACATATTGTCATTATTTTATTTTAAAATGAAATTTATTTGCTGGTGTTTAAGCATTGTCTATATGCAACATTTCATTGGTGCTTTTCCAAATCGTCAGTAGACTTCAAACACAATTTTGAACAGTTACAAACCCTTATCTTATGCACAAACTTTTAAAAACCATTTGAGAATTTACAAATAAATGTTTTTCAAAAATAAGCATATCAGGTTTGGAACTCATACAAAACCCAGCAAATAATTTTTTATTCGATATGAATCTATTTTATTTTTCTACACCCTTATACAATTAGAAATCCATTGGATAACAAGAAAAGTATTTATAAGGCAAAATGAAAAATTAAATTCAAAGTAAACCTTTAAGAAATTTATTATTCGACATATTGTCATTATTTTATTTTAAAATGAAATTTATTCGCTGGTGTTTAAGCATTGTCTATATGCAACATTTCATTGGTGCTTTTCCAAATCGTCAGTAGACTTCAAACGAAATTTTGAACAGTTACAAACCCTTTATCTTATGCACAAACTTTTAAAAACCATTTGAGAATTTACAAATAAATGATTTTCAAAAATAAGCATATCAGGTTTGGAACTCATACAAAACCCAGCAAATAATTTTTTATTCGATATGAATCTATTTTATTTTTCTACACCCTTGTACAATTAGAAATCCATTGGATAACAAGAAAAATATTTATAAGGCAAAATGAAAAATTAAATTCAAAGTAAACCTTTAAGAAATTTATTATTCGACATATTGTCATTATTTTATTTTAAAATGAAATTTATTTGCTGGTGTTTAAGCATTGTCTATATGCAACATTTCATTGGTGCTTTTCCAAATCGTCAGTAGACTTCAAACACAATTTTGAACAGTTACAAACCCTTTATCTTATGCACAAACTTTTAAAAACCATTTGAGAATTTACAAATAAATGATCTTCAAAAATAAGCATATCAGGTTTGGAACTCATACAAAACCCAGCAAATAATTTTTTATTCGATATGAATCTATTTTATTTTTCTACACCCTTATACAAATAGAAATCCATTGGATAACAAGAAAAGTATTTATAAGGCAAAATGAAAAATAAAATTCAAAGTAAACCTTTAAGAAATTTATTATTCGACATATCGTCATTATTTTATTTTAAAATGAAATTTATTTGCTGGTGTTTAAGCATTGTCTATATGCAACATTTCATTGGTGCTTTTCCAAATCGTCAGTAGACTTCAAACACAATTTTGAACAGTTACAAACCCTTTATCTTATGCACAAACTTTTAAAAACCATTTGAGAATTTACAAATAAATGATTTTCAAAAATAAGCATATCAGGTTTGGAACTCATACAAAACCCAGCAAATAATTTTTTATTCGATATGAATCTATTTTATTTTTCTACACCCTTATACAATTAGAAATCCATTGGATAACAAGAAAAGTATTTATAAGGCAAAATGAAAAATTAAATTCAAAGTAAACCTTTAAGAAATTTATTATTCGACATATTGTCATTATTTTATTTTAAAATGAAATTTATTCGCTGGTGTTTAAGCATTGTCTATATGCAACATTTCATTGGTGCTTTTCCAAATCGTCAGTAGACTTCAAACACAATTTTGAACAGTTACAAACCCTTTATCTTATGCACAAACTTTTAAAAACCATTTGAGAATTTACAAATAAATGATTTTCAAAAATAAGCATATCAGGTTTGGAACTCATACAAAACCCAGCAAATAATTTTTTATTCGATATGAATCTATTTTATTTTTCTACACCCTTATACAAATAGAAATCCATTGGATAACAAGAAAAGTATTTATAAGGCAAAATGAAAAATAAAATTCAAAGTAAACCTTTAAGAAATTTATTATTCGACATATTGTCATTATTTTATTTTAAAATGAAATTTATTTGCTGGTGTTTAAGCATTGTCTATATGCAACATTTCATTGGTGCTTTTCCAAATCGTCAGTAGACTTCAAACACAATTTTGAACAGTTACAAACCCTTTATCTTATGCACAAACTTTTAAAAACCATTTGAGAATTTACAAATAAATGATTTTCAAAAATAAGCATATCAGGTTTGGAACTCATACAAAACCCAGCAAATAATTTTTTATTCGATATGAATCTATTTTATTTTTCTACACCCTTATACAATTAGAAATCCATTGGATAACAAGAAAAGTATTTATAAGGCAAAATGAAAAATTAAATTCAAAGTAAACCTTTAAGAAATTTATTATTCGACATATTGTCATTATTTTATTTTAAAATGAAATTTATTCGCTGGTGCTTAAGCATTGTCTATATGCAACATTTCATTGGTGCTTTTCCAAATCGTCAGTAGACTTCAAACACAATTTTGAACAGTTACAAACCCTTTATCTTATGCACAAACTTTTAAAAACCATTTGAGAATTTACAAATAAATGATCTTCAAAAATAAGCATATCAGGTTTGGAACTCATACAAAACCCAGCAAATAATTTTTTATTCGATATGAATCTATTTTATTTTTCTACACCCTTATACAAATAGAAATCCATTGGATAACAAGAAAAGTATTTATAAGGCAAAATGGAAAATAAAATTCAAAGTAAACCTTTAAGAAATTTATTATTCGACATATCGTCATTATTTTATTTTAAAATGAAATTTATTTGCTGGTGTTTAAGCATTGTCTATATGCAACATTTCATTGGTGCTTTTCCAAATCGTCAGTAGACTTCAAACACAATTTTGAACAGTTACAAGCCCTTTATCTTATGCACAAACTTTTAAAAACCATTTGAGAATTTACAAATAAATGATTTTCAAAAATAAGCATATCAGGTTTGGAACTCATACAAAACCCAGCAAATAATTTTTTATTCGATATGAATCTATTTTATTTTTCTACACCCTTATACAATTAGAAATCCATTGGATAACAAGAAAAGTATTTATAAGGCAAAATGAAAAATTAAATTCAAAGTAAACCTTTAAGAAATTTATTATTCGACATATTGTCATTATTTTATTTTAAAATGAAATTTATTCGCTGGTGTTTAAGCATTGTCTATATGCAACATTTCATTAATGCTTTTCCAAATCGTCAGTAGACTTCAAACACAATTTTGAACAGTTACAAACCCTTTATCTTATGCACAAACTTTTAAAAACCATTTGAGAATTTACAAATAAATGATTTTCAAAAATAAGCATATCAGGTTTGGAACTCATACAAAACCCAGCAAATAATTTTTTATTCGATATGAATCTATTTTATTTTTCTACACCCTTGTACAATTAGAAATCCATTGGATAACAAGAAAAGTATTTATAAGGCAAAATGAAAAATTATATTCAAAGTAAACCTTTAAGAAATTTATTATTCGACATATTGTCATTATTTTATTTTAAAATGAAATTTATTCGCTGGTGTTTAAGCATTGTCTATATGCAACATTTCATTAATGCTTTTCCAAATCGTCAGTAGACTTCAAACACAATTTTGAACAGTTACAAACCCTTTATCTTATGCACAAACTTTTAAAAACCATTTGAGAATTTACAAATAAATGATTTTCAAAAATAAGCATATCAGGTTTGGAACTCATACAAAACCCAGCAAATAATTTTTTATTCGATATGAATCTATTTTATTTTTCTACACCCTTGTACAATTAGAAATCCATTGGATAACAAGAAAAATATTTATAAGGCAAAATGAAAAATTAAATTCAAAGTAAACCTTTAAGAAATTTATTATTCGACATATTGTCATTATTTTATTTTAAAATGAAATTTTGTGTCCTTGATTTTGAAATCTTCAGCTAATAAGGCCTAACGCATTTTATGTCAATAAAAAACTTTTTATTACATATTTACCCAACGTTTCGTCAATTTCTTGTTGACTTTTTCAAGGGTTTCGTCTATTTTAAATTAAAAATTTTTTTAATAAATATTACAAATAATCACACCAAAAAACATGATTAACTTACAGAATGATATTAAATCACATTACAAATATATTATGGCTTTGATAAAAACCAAAAAATAATGGTAAAAAGTTTTAAATTTAAATAGAACATAAAGATTAATTGATGTCACAGTTACACTTTACTTATTGCAACACTATAGTTTGTATTTATGTTATTCGTATCTTCTTTTAAGTTCATGGTTCTGTTTATATTTTGTTGAATGCGTAGACTTTCTATAGTGTACCTTTTTCTTCCTTTATTTTCCTTATCTAATATTTTAACATTGTCAAAATCAGCTACATGTCCAGTTGTTGTCAGTAAGACAAAAATTTTTAGTATTTTGAGAAATTGAGATTTGGGGATTTTTGTGAAGGCTTCAAGAATGTTCCATTTTTTCATTATATTTCTAATAGCGATGTGAACT
Organism: Panzeria rudis; assembly: GCA_956483635.1. Taxonomy (NCBI): domain Eukaryota; kingdom Metazoa; phylum Arthropoda; class Insecta; order Diptera; family Tachinidae; genus Panzeria; species Panzeria rudis. The sequence goes on from OY101448.1 coordinate 102,368,340, forward strand.
GGTATATTTGTGAACAGTGAAACCACATCAAATGATATTATAATTTCATTGGGTTGGAGTGTAAAGTGCTTTAGTTGGTCTTTTAGTTGTTTAGAGTTTTTTATATTATACTCTGATGAAATTATATTTTTAATTACTTGTCCAATGTGTTTGGATAATTGATAGCAAGGAACGTTCATTGAGGAAACGATCGGACGCAGTGGAGTGCCTTCTTTATGAACTTTTGGTAGGCCATAGATTCTGGGGGCTATTCCAGAAGAACAGTATAAACGATGTTTTTCTGATGTGTCTATGTATTCACTTTTGCACAAATTATTGACTATAGTGTTATTTTCTTTTTGTAACTTAGCTGTCGGGTCATTCCTCATTGTTCTGTAGGTATTTTTTTCCTCCAGCAGTGTTTTCATTTTATCTTTGTAGTCCTCTTTATACATTATCACAGTTTTGTTGCCTTTGTCTGCTTGTGTTAGGATGATGTTTTTGTGTTTCTTTAGAAATCTCTTCGTTTCCTCGTAAGCTGCAATTATAAATTTCTCTTTTGGGGAGTTGTTAATTTTTCTTTTATATGTAGTTATATTTGCGGCTAGTCTAGTTCTTGTCAAGTCTTTTTCATTTTCCATATTTTCACCCATCGCTTGTATACATTGTTCTAAGTCCGCAATGACATGTAGAGGTGAAAAATTTTGTCCTCTAATCGGCAACGAGAATTTCTTTCCTAATGATGCTATCCATCTACAATATTTTGGAACTATAATATTTGTTTTATTTATGAACCAATCTTCATTAAAAACAAAACCATGTAATTTAAAAACTTTTTCTTTAAGTGTATTTAATTTATCGTTCTGCTTTTCGTTTATGATCCTCTGTATTTGTTTTGATCTTACAATTTGTTTATCAATAAAATTAGTATAATCGTTCGTTGAGATTAAGCTCTTGATGCCTGTTTTTAAATGATAAAGCTTTCTTTTAATTAGTGTGACATTTGTGTTTGTCTGTGAAATTTCTAGACTTAAAATCTTTTGATGAAAATTGTTTTCTATTTTATTTAATTTGCTTTTAATGTTGTTACATTGAAAAAGGTTGCTTACTTGTGTTGTTGTATTTTTGGTATGGTTTGGTATTATCCCATATTTTCTGGATGATAATAAGTATTTTAGTCTTTGCTGTTGTTGTATTAGTTTTTTTGTTTCATTGCAATACTCTTTCAATGTTTTGCAAGTTTCGTTGTTATATTTAAGCTTAATGTGTTCGAAATATCCCTTCATGTTTGTTGGTATGTTAATTGGTGGTTTTATAACAATAGTATTTAGATGCTTTATTTTATAATTATTTTTTGGTTTTTATCAAAGCCATAATATATTTGTAATGTGATTTAATATCATTCTGTAAGTTAATCATGTTTTTTGGTGTGATTATTTGTAATATTTATTAAAAAATTTTTTAATTTAAAATAGACGAAACCCTTGAAAAAGTCAACAAGAAATTGACGAAACGTTGGGTAAATATGTAATAAAAAGTTTTTTATTGACATAAAATGCGTTAGGCCTTATTAGCTGAAGATTTCAAAATCAAGGACACAAAACATAAAAATTGGCCATATATCAAAAACAACAAGATCATATCGGGTAGCTTGCCGAAACAAACTATTTAAATTATAAAATAAAGCATCTAAATACTATTGTTATAAAACCACCAATTAACATACCAACAAACATGAAGGGATATTTCGAACACATTAAGCTTAAATATAACAACGAAACTTGCAAAACATTGAAAGAGTATTGCAATGAAACAAAAAAACTAATACAACAACAGCAAAGACTAAAATACTTATTATCATCCAGAAAATATGGGATAATACCAAACCATACCAAAAATACAACAACACAAGTAAGCAACCTTTTTCAATGTAACAACATTAAAAGCAAATTAAATAAAATAGAAAACAATTTTCATCAAAAGATTTTAAGTCTAGAAATTTCACAGACAAACACAAATGTCACACTAATTAAAAGAAAGCTTTATCATTTAAAAACAGGCATCAAGAGCTTAATCTCAACGAACGATTATACTAATTTTATTGATAAACAAATTGTAAGATCAAAACAAATACAGAGGATCATAAACGAAAAGCAGAACGATAAATTAAATACACTTAAAGAAAAAGTTTTTAAATTACATGGTTTTGTTTTTAATGTAGATTGGTTCATAAATAAAACAAATATTATAGTTCCAAAATATTGTAGATGGATAGCATCATTAGGAAAGAAATTCTCGTTGCCGATTAGAGGACAAAATTTTTCACCTCTACATGTCATTGCGGACTTAGAACAATGTATACAAGCGATGGGTGAAAATATGGAAAATGAAAAAGACTTGACAAGAACTAGACTAGCCGCAAATATAACTACATATAAAAGAAAAATTAACAACTCCCCAAAAGAGAAATTTATAATTGCAGCTTACGAGGAAACGAAGAGATTTCTAAAGAAACACAAAAACATCATCCTAACACAAGCAGACAAAGGCAACAAAACTGTGATAATGTATAAAGAGGACTACAAAGATAAAATGAAAACACTGCTGGAGGAAAAAAATACCTACAGAACAATGAGGAATGACCCGACAGCTAAGTTACAAAAAGAAAATAACACTATAGTCAATAATTTGTGCAAAAGTGAATACATAGACACATCAGAAAAACATCGTTTATACTGTTCTTCTGGAATAGCCCCCAGAATCTATGGCCTACCAAAAGTTCATAAAGAAGGCACTCCACTGCGTCCGATCGTTTCCTCAATGAACGTTCCTTGCTATCAATTATCCAAACACATTGGACAAGTAATTAAAAATATAATTTCATCAGAGTATAATATAAAAAACTCTAAACAACTAAAAGACCAACTAAAGCACTTTACACTCCAACTTAATGAAATTATAATATCATTTGATGTGGTTTCACTGTTCACAAATATACCAGTTCACATCGCTATTAGAAATATAATGAAAAAATGGAACATTCTTGAAGCCTTCACAAAAATCCCCAAATCTCAATTTCTCAAAATACTAAAAATTTTTGTCTTACTGACAACAACTATTTTGTATATGACGGCAAAATATATAATCAAATATTTGGAATGCCAATGGGCAATCCGTTGTCACCGACAATAGCAGACGTAATCCTTGACAGCCTATTAGACGAAGCACTAGCTGAATTGAAAAAGAAAAACATAAATTTAAAATACATAGTTAAGTATGTAGACGACGTATTGGCCATAGTTAAAATTGAAGATAAAAACGAAATTCTCAAAGCACTCAACAGTTTCCACCCAAAAATACAATTCACTGTTGAGATGGAGCAAAACTACAAACTACCATATTTAGACATACTGCTACAGCGGCAAAACAACAACATTATATTTGATTGGCATGCAAAAGATATAGCTTCAGGAAGATTAATGAATTTTTATGCAACGCAACCAAGAACACAAATAATTAATACGGCCAAAAGCTTTATTTTTAGAGTACTGAACATAAGTGATGAGCAATTTCACACGAAAAATATAAATAAAATTACTAAGTTACTTAAGGACAATAGTTTCCCAATAAACCTTATTAATAATTTAATATACGAAACAAAAATAAAACTCCAAAATATATATTCCCAAAATCATAACAATAGTAACAGCAATGATCAACCAAATAATTTTAACAGTGTAACCTATATACCAGGCTTAACAGACAACAAAAAGTTAAAAACAATAATGCAAGCAGAAAATATGAAAATGGCTTTTAAACTTAATTCTACACTTAGTACAATTTTCACTAACATGAAACACAAAGTAGAAAAGCAACAACAATGCAATGTTGTTTATGAAGTAAAATGTAAAGGCGATGATAAACAAAAATGTGATTTAATATACATTGGAACAACAAAACGAACTTTGGAGACAAGAATGAGTGAACATAAAAATGACATCACAAAACAGAGAGAAACAACAGCATTAGCACAGCACATACTAAATACTGGACATGTAGCTGATTTTGACAATGTTAAAATATTAGATAAGGAAAATAAAGGAAGAAAAAGGTACACTATAGAAAGTCTACGCATTCAACAAAATATAAACAGAACCATGAACTTAAAAGAAGATACGAATAACATAAATACAAACTATAGTGTTGCAATAAGTAAAGTGTAACTGTGACATCAATTAATCTTTATGTTCTATTTAAATTTAAAACTTTTTACCATTATTTTTTGGTTTTTATCAAAGCCATAATATATTTGTAATGTGATTTAATATCATTCTGTAAGTTAATCATGTTTTTTGGTGTGATTATTTGTAATATTTATTAAAAAATTTTTTAATTTAAAATAGACGAAACCCTTGAAAAAGTCAACAAGAAATTGACGAAACGTTGGGTAAATATGTAATAAAAAGTTTTTTATTGACATAAAATGCGTTAGGCCTTATTAGCTGAAGATTTCAAAATCAAGGACACAAAACATAAAAATTGGCCATATATCAAAAACAATAAAATGAAATTTATTTGCTGGTGTTTAAGCATTGTCTATATGCAACATTTCATTGGTGCTTTTCCAAATCGTCAGTAGACTTCAAACACAATTTTGAACAGTTACAAACCCTTTATCTTATGCACAAACTTTTAAAAACCATTTGAGAATTTACAAATAAATGATTTTCAAAAATAAGCATATCAGGTTTGGAACTCATACAAAACCCAGCAAATAATTTTTTATTCGATATGAATCTATTTTATTTTTCTACACCCTTATACAATTAGAAATCCATTGGATAACAAGAAAAGTATTTATAAGGCAAAATGAAAAATTAAATTCAAAGTAAACCTTTAAGAAATTTATTATTCGACATATTGTCATTATTTTATTTTAAAATGAAATTTATTCGCTGGTGTTTAAGCATTGTCTATATGCAACATTTCATTGGTGCTTTTCCAAATCGTCAGTAGACTTCAAACACAATTTTGAACAGTTACAAACCCTTTATCTTATGCACAAACCATTTGAGAATTTACAAATAAATGATCTTCAAAAATAAGTATATCAGGTTTGGAACTCATACAAAACCCAGCAAATAATTTTTTATTCGATATGAATCTATTTTATTTTTCTACACCCTTATACAAATAGAAATCCATTGCATAACAAGAAAAGTATTTATAAGGCAAAATGAAAAATAAAATTCAAAGTAAACCTTTAAGAAATTTATTATTCGACATATTGTCATTATTTTATTTTAAAATGAAATTTATTTGCTGGTGTTTAAGCATTGTCTATATGCAACATTTCATTGGTGCTTTTCCAAATCGTCAGTAGACTTCAAACACAATTTTGAACAGTTACAAACCCTTTATCTTATGCACAAACCATTTGAGAATTTACAAATAAATGATCTTCAAAAATAAGCATATCAGGTTTGGAACTCATACAAAACCCAGCAAATAATTTTTTATTCGATATGAATCTATTTTATTTTTCTACACCCTTATACAAATAGAAATCCATTGCATAACAAGAAAAGTATTTATAAGGCAAAATGAAAAATAAAATTCAAAGTAAACCTTTAAGAAATTTATTATTCGACATATTGTCATTATTTTATTTTAAAATGAAATTTATTTGCTGGTGTTTAAGCATTGTCTATATGCAACATTTCATTGGTGCTTTTCCAAATTGTCAGTAGACTTCAAACACAATTTTGAACAGTTACAAACCCTTTATCTTATGCACAAACTTTTAAAAACCATTTGAGAATTTACAAATAAATGTTTTTCAAAAATAAGCATATCACGTTTGGAACTCATACAAAACCCAGCAAATAATTTTTTATTCGATATGAATCTATTTTATTTTTCTACACCCTTATACAATTAGAAATCCATTGGATAACAAGAAAAGTATTTATAAGGCAAAATGAAAAATTAAATTCAAAGTAAACCTTTAAGAAATTTATTATTCGACATATTGTCATTATTTTATTTTAAAATGAAATTTATTTGCTGGTGTTTAAGCATTGTCTATATGCAACATTTCATTGGTGCTTTTCCAAATCGTCAGTAGACTTCAAACACAATTTTGAACAGTTACAAACCCTTTATTTTATGCACAAACTTTTAGAAACCATTTGAGAATTTACAAATAAATGATTTTCAAAAATAAGCATATCAGGTTTGGAACTCATACAAAACCCAGCAAATAATTTTTTATTCGATATGAATCTATTTTATTTTTCTACACCCTTGTACAATTAGAAATCCATTGGATAACAAGAAAAATATTTATAAGGCAAAATGAAAAATTAAATTCAAAGTAAACCTTTAAGAAATTTATTATTCGACATATTGTCATTATTTTATTTTAAAATGAAATTTATTTGCTGGTGTTTAAGCATTGTCTATATGCAACATTTCATTGGTGTTTTTCCAAATAGTCAGTAGACTTCAAACACAATTTTGAACAGTTACAAACCCTTTATCTTATGCACAAACTTTTAAAAACCATTTGAGAATTTACAAATAAATGATCTTCAAAAATAAGCATATCAGGTTTGGAACTCATACAAAACCCAGCAAATAATTTTTTATTCGATATGAATCTATTTTATTTTTCTACACCCTTATACAATTAGAAATCCATTGGATAACAAGAAAAGTATTTATAAGGCAAAATGAAAAATTAAATTCAAAGTAAACCTTTAAGAAATTTATTATTCGACATATTGTCATTATTTTATTTTAAAATGAAATTTATTCGCTGGTGTTTAAGCATTGTCTATATGCAACATTTCATTGGTGCTTTTCCAAATCGTCAGTAGACTTCAAACACAATTTTGAACAGTTACAAACCCTTTATCATATGCACAAACTTTTAAAAACCATTTGAGAATTTACAAATAAATGTTTTTCAAAAATAAGCATATCAGGTTTGGAACTCATACAAAACCCAGCAAATAATATTTTATTCGATATGAATCTATTTTATTTTTCTACACCCTTATACAATTAAAAATCCATTGGATAACAAGAAAAGTATTTATAAGGCAAAATGAAAAATAAAATTCAAAGTAAACCTTTAAGAAATTTATTATTCGACATATTGTCATTATTTTATTTTAAAATGAAATTTATTTGCTGGTGTTTAAGCATTGTCTATATGCAACATTTCATTGGTGCTTTTCCAAATCGTCAGTAGACTTCAAACACAATTTTGAACAGTTACAAACCCCTTATCTTATGCACAAACTTTTAAAAACCATTTGAGAATTTACAAATAAATGAGTTTCAAAAATAAGCATATCAGGTTTGGAACTCATACAAAACCCAGCAAATAATTTTTTATTCGATATGAATCTATTTTATTTTTCTACACCCTTGTACAATTAGAAATCCATTGGATAACAAGAAAAATATTTATAAGGCAAAATGAAAAATTAAATTCAAAGTAAACCTTTAAGAAATTTATTATTCGACATATTGTCATTATTTTATTTTAAAATGAAATTTATTTGCTGGTGTTTAAGCATTGTCTATATGCAACATTTCATTGGTGCTTTTCCAAATAGTCAGTAGACTTCAAACACAATTTTGAACAGTTACAAACCCTTTATCTTATGCACAAACTTTTAAAAACCATTTGAGAATTTACAAATAAATGATCTTCAAAAATAAGCATATCAGGTTTGGAACTCATACAAAACCCAGCAAATAATTTTTTATTCGATATGAATCTATTTTATTTTTCTACACCCTTGTACAATTAGAAATCCATTGGATAACAAGAAAAATATTTATAAGGCAAAATGAAAAATTAAATTCAAAGTAAACCTTTAAGAAATTTATTATTCGACATATTGTCATTATTTTATTTTAAAATGAAATTTATTTGCTGGTGTTTAAGCATTGTCTATATGCAACATTTCATTGGTGCTTTTCCAAATAGTCAGTAGACTTCAAACACAATTTTGAACAGTTACAAACCCTTTATCTTATGCACAAACTTTTAAAAACCATTTGAGAATTTACAAATAAATGATCTTCAAAAATAAGCATATCAGGTTTGGAACTCATACAAAACCCAGCAAATAATTTTTTATTCGATATGAATCTATTTTATTTTTCTACACCCTTATACAATTAGAAATCCATTGGATAACAAGAAAAGTATTTATAAGGCAAAATGAAAAATAAAATTCAAAGTAAACCTTTCAGAAATTTATTATTCGACATATTGTCATTATTTTATTTTAAAATTAAATTTATTTGCTGGTGTTTAAGCATTGTCTATATGCAACATTTCATTGGTGCTTTTCCAAATCGTCAGTAGACTTCAAACACAATTTTGAACAGTTACAAACCCTTTATCTTATGCACAAACTTTTAAAAACCATTTGAGAATTTACAAATAAATGATTTTCAAAAATAAGCATATCAGGTTTGGAACTCATACAAAACCCAGCAAATAATTTTTTATTCGATATGAATCTATTTTGTATATTTTGAAATGAGCTAATAAGGCCTAAAGATTCATAATGCAAATAAAACAAATTATTTTATTTCATTTTTCCCGACGTTTCGTCAATTATTTGTTGACTTTATCAAGGGATGGGAAATCTATTTATTTGTTAAAAACATTTTATTAATATTCTTATCATTGCACGTTTTTTCAATATAAAACTTACAATATTATTTTAATTTTCATTAATTATTGTTAAAACCCCAATTTAGGTGGATTTTGTTCAATAATTTTTTTTTTTTTTTTTTAAACTAAACATTTTTTTACAAAAAAAGTAAATAAACAAAGAACACAACTTAAAAAAACTATATCACAGGTTTACTTTATTGCCACTTTGTAACTTGTGCTGATGTTGTCCGTATCTTCTTTTAAATTCATCGTCTTTTCCCTCTTTTGTTGAATTCGCAAACTTTCTATAGTGTACCTTTTCTTTTCAATGTTTTCTTTATCTAAGATCTTGACTTCTTCAAAATCAGCTGTATGGCCAGTGTCCAGTATGTGTTGCGATAGTGCTGTTGAATGTTTGTTTTTCTCAATATCACTCTTGTGCTCTTTTATTCTCGTTTCTAAACTGCGTTTTGTTGTACCAATATATAGCATATCACAGTTGTTGTTTTGATTACCTTTACATTTTATTTCGTAAACTACATTACTTTGTTGTTGTTTATTTATTGGCGCTTTTACTTTAGAAAATATTCTATTTAGTGTTGTATTAGGCTTGTATGCGAAATTAATGTTTCTGTTTCTTATTGTGTTTCTGATGTTTGTGTTATCTGTCAAGCCAGGTATGTAACGTACACTATAATATTTCTTTTCTTCATTATTAATAGTGGTTTCATTTGTGGTATTGATATTTAGTTTTTTACTTGTTTCTTCAATCATTTTGAGGATTAATTTTGAAGGGAAACTATTTTCCATTAAAGTTTTTTTGATGTATCTAATATTGTTTATGTGAAATTGTGTATCACTGAGATGGAGAGTTCTATAGATGAAATTTTTCGCGGTATTAATTATTTGATTTTTGGGCTGATTTGAATTAAAATTCATGATTCTGCCCGATGCTGTATCTTTTTTATGCCAGTTCAGTACTAATTTGTTACTTCTCCTGTATATTCTGGTATCTAGATACGCAATTGAAGAATCTGTTTCTATTTCCATAGTGAATTGTATTTTCGTGTGGAAGTTATTAAAGATTTTCAAAATTTTATCTTTTTCGTCGGTTTTTACTATGGCTAATATGTCATCTACATACTTCGTTATGTATTTCAGATGACATATTAGCCATAGTAAAAACCGACGAAAAAGATAAAATTTTGAAAATCTTTAATAACTTCCACACGAAAATACAATTCACTATGGAAATAGAAACAGATTCTTCAATTGCGTACCTAGATACCAGAATATACAGGAGAAGTAACAAATTAGTACTGAACTGGCATAAAAAAGATACAGCATCGGGCAGAATCATGAATTTTAATTCAAATCAGCCCAAAAATCAAATAATTAATACCGCGAAAAATTTCATCTATAGAACTCTCCATCTCAGTGATACACAATTTCACATAAACAATATTAGATACATCAAAAAAACTTTAATGGAAAATAGTTTCCCTTCAAAATTAATCCTCAAAATGATTGAAGAAACAAGTAAAAAACTAAATATCAATACCACAAATGAAACCACTATTAATAATGAAGAAAAGAAATATTATAGTGTACGTTACATCCCTGGCTTGACAGATAACACAAACATCAGAAACACAATAAAAAACAGAAACATTAATTTCGCATACAAGCCTAATACAACACTAAATAGAATATTTTCTAAAGTAAAAGCGCCAATAAATAAACAACAACAAAGTAATGTAGTTTACGAAATAAAATGTAAAGGTAATCAAAACAACAACTGTGATATGCTATATATTGGTACAACAAAACGCAGTTTAGAAACGAGAATAAAAGAGCACAAGAGTGATATTGAGAAAAACAAACATTCAACAGCACTATCGCAACACATACTGGACACTGGCCATACAGCTGATTTTGAAGAAGTCAAGATCTTAGATAAAGAAAACATTGAAAAGAAAAGGTACACTATAGAAAGTTTGCGAATTCAACAAAAGAGGGAAAAGACGATGAATTTAAAAGAAGATACGGACAACATCAGCACAAGTTACAAAGTGGCAATAAAGTAAACCTGTGATATAGTTTTTTTAAGTTGTGTTCTTTGTTTATTTACTTTTTTTGTAAAAAAATGTTTAGTTAAAAAAAAAAAAAAAAAAAAAAAAAAATTATTGAACAAAATCCACCTAAATTGGGGTTTTAACAATAATTAATGAAAATTAAAATAATATTGTAAGTTTTATATTGAAAAAACGTGCAATGATAAGAATATTAATAAAATGTTTTTAACAAATAAATAGATTTCCCATCCCTTGATAAAGTCAACAAATAATTGACGAAACGTCGGGAAAAATTAAATAAAATAATTTGTTTTATTTGCATTATGAATCTTTAGGCCTTATTAGCTCATTTCAAAATATACAAAATACAAATTTACATTGGCCATACAACAAAAATAAATGAATCTATTTTATTTTTCTACACCCTTATACAATTAGAAATCCATTGGATAACAAGAAAAGTATTTATAAGGCAAAATGAAAAATAAATTTCAAAGTAAACCTTTAAGAAATTTATTATTCGACATATTGTCATTATTTTATTTTAAAATGAAATTTATTTGCTGGTGTTTAAGCATTGTCTATATGCAACATTTCATTGGTGCTTTTCCAAATCGTCAGTAGACATCAAACACAATTTTGAACAGTTACAAACCCTTTATCTTATGCACAAACTTTTAAAAACCATTTGAGAATTTACAAATAAATGATCTTCAAAAATAAGCATATCAGGTTTGGAACTCATACAAAACCCAGCAAATAATTTTTTATTCGATATGAATCTATTTTATTTTTCTACACCCTTATACAAATAGAAATCCATTGGATAACAAGAAAAGTATTTATAAGGCAAAATGAAAAATAAAATTCAAAGTAAACCTTTAAGAAATTTATTATTCGACATATTGTCATTATTTTATTTTAAAATGAAATTTATTTGCTGGTGTTTAAGCATTGTCTATATGCAACATTTCATTGGTGCTTTTCCAAATAGTCAGTAGACTTCAAACACAATTTTGAACAGTTACAAACCCTTTATCTTATGCACAAACTTTTAAAAACCATTGGAGAATTTACAAATAAATGATCTTCAAAAATAAGCATATCAGGTTTGGAACTCATACAAAACCCAGCAAATAATTTTTTATTCGATATGAATCTATTTTATTTTTCTACACCCTTATACAATTAGAAATCCATTGGATAACAAGAAAAGTATTTATAAGGCAAAATGAAAAATAAAATTCAAAGTAAACCTTTAAGAAATTTATTATCCGACATATTGTCATTATTTTATTTTAAAATGAAATTTATTTGCTGGTGTTTAAGCATTGTCTATATTCAACATTTCATTGGTGCTTTTCCAAATCGTCAGTAGACTTCAAACACAATTTTGAACAGTTACAAACCCTTTATCTTATGCACAAACTTTTAAAAACCATTTGAGAATTTACAAATAAATGATTTTCAAAAATAAGCATATCAGGTTTGGAACTCATACAAAACCCAGCAAATAATTTTTTATTCGATATGAATCTATTTTATTTTTCTACACCCTTATACAATTAGAAATCCATTGGATAGCAAGAAAAGTATTTATAAGGCAAAATGAAAAATAAAATTCAAAGTAAACCTTTAAGAAATTTATTATTCGACATATTGTCATTATTTTATTTTAAAATGAAATTTATTTGCTGGTGTTTAAGCATTGTCTATATGCAACATTTCATTGGTGCTTTTCCAAATCGTCAGTAGACTTCAAACACAATTTTGAACAGTTACAAACCCTTTATCTTATGCACAAACTTTTAAAAACCATTTGAGAATTTACAAATAAATGATCTTCAAAAATAAGCATATCAGGTTTGGAACTCATACAAAACCCAGCAAATAATTTTTTATTCGATATGAATCTATTTTATTTTTCTACACCCTTATACAAATAGAAATCCATTGGATAAAAAGAAAAGTATTTATAAGGCAAAATGAAAAATAAAATTCAAAGTAAACCTTTAAGAAATTTATTATTCGACATATTGTCATTATTTTATTTTAAAATGAAATTTATTTGCTGGTGTTTAAGCATTGTCTATATGCAACATTTCATTGGTGCTTTTCCAAATCGTCAGTAGACTTCAAACACAATTTTGAACAGTTACAAACCCTTTATCTTATGCACAAACTTTTAAAAACCATTTGAGAATTTACAAATAAATGATTTTCAAAAATAAGCATATCAGGTTTGGAACTCATACAAAACCCAGCAAATAATTTTTTATTCGATATGAATCTATTTTATTTTTCTACACCCTTGTACAATTAGAAATCCATTGGATAACAAGAAAAGTATTTATAAGGCAAAATGAAAAATAAAATTCAAAGTAAACCTTTAAGAAATTTATTATTCGACATATTGTCATTATTTTATTTTAAGATGAAATTTATTTGCTGGTGTTTAAGCATTGTCTATATGCAACATTTCATTGGTGCTTTTCCAAATCGTCAGTAGACTTCAAACACAATTTTGAACAGTTACAAACCCTTTATCTTATGCACAAACTTTTAAAAACCATTTGAGAATTTACAAATAAATGTTTTTCAAAAATAAGCATATCAGGTTTGGAACTCATACAAAACCCAGCAAATAATTTTTTATTCGATATGAATCTATTTTATTTTTCTACACCCTTATACAATTAGAAATCCATTGGATAACAAGAAAAGTATTTATAAGGCAAAATGAAAAATTAAATTCAAAGTAAACCTTTAAGAAATTTATTATTCGACATATTGTCATTATTTTATTTTAAAATGAAATTTATTTGCTGGTGTTTAAGCGTTGTCTATATGCAACATTTCATTGGTGCTTTTCCAAATCGTCAGTAGACTTCAAACACAGTTATAAACACAGTTATAAACCCTTTATCTTAAACCCTTTATCTTATGCACAAACTTTTAAAAACCATTTGAGAATTTACAAATAAATGATTTTCAAAAATAAGCATATCAGGTTTGGAACTCATACAAAACCCAGCAAATAATTTTTTATTCGATATGAATCTATTTTATTTTTCTACACCCTTGTACAATTAGAAATCCATTGGATAACAAGAAAAATATTTATAAGGCAAAATGAAAAATTAAATTCAAAGTAAACCTTTAAGAAATTTATTATTCGACATATTGTCATTATTTTATTTTAAAATGAAATTTATTTGCTGGTGTTTAAGCATTGTCTATATGCAACATTTCATTGGTGCTTTTCCAAATCGTCAGTAGACTTCAAACACAATTTTGAACAGTTACAAACCCTTTATCTTATGCACAAACTTTTAAAAACCATTTGAGAATTTACAAATAAATGATTTTCAAAAATAAGCATATCAGGTTTGGAACTCATACAAAACCCAGCAAATAATTTTTTATTCGATATGAATCTATTTTATTTTTCTACACCCTTATACAATTAGAAATCCATTGGATAACAAGAAAAGTATTTATAAGGCAAAATGAAAAATTAAATTCAAAGTAAACCTTTAAGAAATTTATTATTCGACATATTGTCATTATTTTATTTTAAAATGAAATTTATTTGCTGGTGTTTAAGCATTGTCTATATGCAACATTTCATTGGTGCTTTTCCAAATCGTCAGTAGACTTCAAACACAATTTTGAACAGTTACAAACCCTTTATCTTATGCACAAACTTTTAAAAACCATTTGAGAATTTACAAATAAATGATTTTCAAAAATAAGCATATCAGGTTTGGAACTCATACAAAACCCAGCAAATAATTTTTTATTCGATATGAATCTATTTTATTTTTCTACACCCTTGTACAATTAGAAATCCATTGGATAACAAGAAAAATATTTATAAGGCAAAATGAAAAATTAAACTCAAAATAAACCTTTAAGAAATTTATTATTCGACATATTGTCATTATTTTATTTTAAAATGAAATTTATTTGCTGGTGTTTAAGCATTGTCTATATGCAACATTTCATTGGTGCTTTTCCAAATAGTCAGTAGACTTCAAACACAATTTTGAACAGTTACAAACCCTTTATCTTATGCACAAACTTTTAAAAACCATTTGAGAATTTACAAATAAATGATTTTCAAAAATAAGCATATCAGGTTTGGAACTCATACAAAACCCAGCAAATAATTTTTTATTCGATGTGAATCAATTTTATTTTTCTACGCCCTTGTACAATTAGAAATCCATTGGATAACAAGAAAAGTATTTATAAGGCAAAATGAAAAATAAAATTCAAAGTAAACCTTTAAGAAATTTATTATTCGACATATTGTCATTATTTTATTTTAAAATGAAATTTATTTGCTGGTGTTTAAGCATTGTCTATATGCAACATTTCATTGGTGCTTTTCCAAATCGTCAGTAGACTTCAAACACAATTTTGAACAGTTACAAACCCTTTATCATATTCACAAACTTTTAAAAACCATTTGAGAATTTACAAATAAATGTTTTTCAAAAATAAGCATATCAGGTTTGGAACTCATACAAAACCCAGCAAATAATTTTTTATTCGATATGAATCTATTTTATTTTTCTACACCCTTATACAATTAAAAATCCACTGGATAACAAGAAAAGTATTTATAAGGCAAAATGAAAAATAAAATTCAAAGTAAACCTTTAAGAAATTTATTATTCGACATATTGTCATTATTTTATTTTAAAATGAAATTTATTTGCTGGTGTTTAAGCATTGTCTATATGCAACATTTCATTGGTGCTTTTCCAAATTGTCAGTAGACTTCAAACACAATTTTGAACAGTTACAAACCCTTTATCTTATGCACAAACTTTTAAAAACCATTTGAGAATTTACAAATAAATGTTTTTCAAAAATAAGCATATCACGTTTGAAACTCATACAAAACCCAGCAAATAATTTTTTATTCGATATGAATCTATTTTATTTTTCTACACCCTTATACAACTAGAAATCCATTGGATAACAAGAAAAGTATTTATAAGGCAAAATGAAAAATTAAATTCAAAGTAAACCTTTAAGAAATTTATTATTCGACATATTGTCATTATTTTATTTTAAAATGAAATTTATTTGCTGGTGTTTAAGCATTGTCTATATGCAACATTTCATTGGTGCTTTTCCAAATCGTCAGTAGACTTCAAACACAATTTTGAACAGTTACAAACCCTTTATCTTATGCACAAACTTTTAAAAACCATTTGAGAATTTACAAATAAATGATTTTCAAAAATAAGCATATCAGGTTTGGAACTCATAAAAAACCCAGCAAATAATTTTTTATTCGATATGAATCTATTTTATTTTTCTACACCCTTGTACAATTAGAAATCCATTGGATAACAAGAAAAATATTTATACGGCAAAATGAAAAATTAAATTCAAAGTAAACCTTTAAGAAATTTATTATTCGACATATTGTCATTATTTTATTTTAAAATGAAATTTATTTGCTGGTGTTTAAGCATTGTCTATATGCAACATTTCATTGGTGCTTTTCCAAATAGTCAGTAGACTTCAAACACAATTTTTAACAGTTACAAACCCTTTATCTTATGCACAAACTTTTAAAAACCATTTGAGAATTTACAAATAAATGATCTTCAAAAATAAGCATATCAGGTTTGGAACTCATACAAAACCCAGCAAATAATTTTTTATTCGATATGAATCTATTTTATTTTTCTACACCCTTATACAATTAGAAATCCATTGGATAACAAGAAAAGTATTTATAAGGCAAAATGAAAAATTAAATTCAAAGTAAACCTTTAAGAAATTTATTATTCGACATATTGTCATTATTTTATTTTAAAATGAAATTTATTCGCTGGTGTTTAAGCATTGTCTATATGCAACATTTCATTGGTGCTTTCCCAAATCGTCAGTAGACTTCAAACACAATTTTGAACAGTTACAAACCCTTTATCTTATGCACAAACTTTTAAAAACCATTTGAGAATTTACAAATAAATGATTTTCAAAAATAAGCATATCAGGTTTGGAACTCATACAAAACCCAGCAAATAATTTTTTATTCGATATGAATCTATTTTATTTTTCTACACCCTTGTACAATTAGAAATCCATTGGATAACAAGAAAAGTATTTATAAGGCAAAATGAAAAATAAAATTCAAAGTAAACCTTTAAGAAATTTATTATTCGACATATTGTCATTATTTTATTTTAAAATGAAATTTATTCGCTGGTGTTTAAGCATTGTCTATATGCAACATTTCATTGGTGCTTTTCCAAATCGTCAGTAGACTTCAAACACAATTTTGAACAGTTACAAACCCTTTATCATATGCACATACTTTTAAAAACCATTTGAGAATTTACAAATAAATGTTTTTCAAAAATAAGCATATCAGGTTTGGAACTCATACAAAACCCAGCAAATAATTTTTTATTCGATATGAATCTATTTTATTTTTCTACACCCTTATACAATTAAAAATCCATTGGATAACAAGAAAAGTATTTATAAGGCAAAATGAAAAATAAAATTCAAAGTAAACCTTTAAGAAATTTATTATTCGACATATTGTCATTATTTTATTTAAAAATGAAATTTATTTGCTGGTGTTTAAGCATTGTCTATATGCAACATTTCATTGGTGCTTTTCCAAATTGTCAGTAGACTTCAAACACAATTTTGAACAGTTACAAACCCTTTATCTTATGCACAAACTTTTAAAAACCATTTGCGAATTTACAAATAAATGATCTTCAAAAATAAGCATATCAGGTTTGGAACTCATACAAAACCCAGCAAATAATATTTTATTCGATATGAATCTATTTTATTTTTCTACACCCTTATACAATTAGAAATCCATTGGATAACAAGAAAAGTACTTATAAGGCAAAATGAAAAATTAAATTCAAAGTAAACCTTAAGAAATTTATTATTCGACATATTGTCATTATTTTATAATGAAATTTATTCCCTGGTGTTTAAGCATTGTCTATATGCAACATTTCATTGGTGCTTTTCCAAATCGTCAGTAGACTTCAAACACAATTTTGAACAGTTACAAACCCTTTATCTTATGCACAAACTTTTAAAAACCATTTGAGCATTTACAAATAAATGATTTTCAAAAATAAGCATATCAGGTTTGGAACTCATACAAAACCCAGCAAATAATTTTTTATTCGATATGAATCTATTTTATTTTTCTACACCCTTATACAATTAGAAATCCATTGGATAACAAGAAAAGTATTTATAAGGCAAAATGAAAAATTAAATTCAAAGTAAACCTTTAAGAAATTTATTATTCGACATATTGTCATTATTTTATTTTAAAATGAAATTTATTTATATATATATATATATATATATATATATATATATATATATATATATATATATATATATATATATATATATATATATATATATATATATATATATATATATATATATATATATATATATATATATATATATATATATATATATATATATATATATATATATATATATATATATATATATATATATATATATATATATATATATATATATATATATATATATATATATATATATATATATATATATATATATATATATATATATATATATATATATATATATAAATATATATTTATTATTCGACATATTGTCATTATTTTATAATGAAATTTATTCGCTGGTGTTTAAGCATTGTCTATATGCAACATTTCATTGGTGCTTTACCAAATCGTCAGTAGACTTCAAACACAATTTTGAACAGTTACAAACCCTTTATATTATGCACAAACTTTTAAAAACCATTTGAGCATTTACAAATAAATGATTTTCAAAAATAAGCATATCAGGTTTGGAACTCATACAAACCCAGCAAATAATTTTTTATTCGATATGAATCTATTTTATTTTTCTACACCCTTATACAATTAGAAATCCATTGGATAACAAGAAAAGTATTTATAAGGCAAAATGAAAAATTAAATTCAAAGTAAACCTTTAAGAAATTTATTATTCGACATATTGTCATTATTTTATTTTAAAATGAAATTTATTTATTTATTTATATATATATATATATATATATATATATATATATATATATATATATATATATATATATATATATATATATATATATATATATATATATATATATATATATATATATATATATATATATATATATATATATATATATATATATATATATATATATATATATATATATATATATATATATATATATATATATATATATATATATATATATATATATATATATATATATATATATATATATATATATATATATATATATATATATATATATATATATATATATATATATATATATATATATATATATATATATATATATATATATATATATATATATATATATATATATATATATATATATATATATATATATATATATATATATATATATATATATATATATATATATAAATAAATAAATAAATAAATTTTATTTTAAAATAAAATAATGACAATATGTCGAATAATAAATTTCTTAAAGGTTTACTTTGAATTTAATTTTTCATTTTGCCTTATAAATATTTTTCTTGTTATCCAATGGATTTCTAATTGTACAAGGGTGTAGAAAAATAAAATAGATTCATATCGAATAAAAAATTATTTGCTGGGTTTTCTATGAGTTCCAAACCTGATATGCTTATTTTTGAAGATCATTTATTTGTAAATTCTCAAATGGTTTTTAAAAGTTTGTGCATAAGATAAAGGGTTTGTAACTGTTCAAAATTGTGTTTGAAGTCTACTGACGATTTGGAAAAGCACCAATGAAATGTTGCATATAGACAATGCTTAAACACCAGCAAATAAATTTCATTTTAAAATAAAATAATGACAATATGTCGAATAATAAATTTCTTAAAGGTTTACTTTGAATTTTATTTTTCATTTTGCCTTATAAATACTTTTCTTGTTATCCAATGGATTTCTAATTGTATAAGGGTGTAGAAAAATAAAATAGATTCATATCGAATAAAAAATTATTTGCTGGGTTTTGTATGAGTTCCAAACCTGATATGCTTATTTTTGAAAAACATTTATTTGTAAATTCTCAAATGGTTTTTAAAAGTTTGTGCATAAGATAAAGGGTTTGTAACTGTTCAAAATTGTGTTTGAAGTCTACTGACGATTTGGAAAAGCACCAATGAAATGTTGCATATAGACAATGCTTAAACACCAGCAAATAAATTTCATTTTAAAATAAAATAATGACAATATGTCGAATAATAAATTTCTTAAAGGTTTACTTTGAATTTAATTTTTCATTTTGCCTTATAAATACTTTTCTTGTTATCCAATGGATTTCTAATTGTACAAGGGTGTAGAAAAATAAAATAGATTCATATCGAATAAAAAATTATTAGCTGGGTTTTGTATGAGTTCCAAACCTGATATGCTTATTTTTGAAAATCATTTATTTGTTAATTCTCAAATGGTTCTTAAAAGTTTGTGCATAAGATAAAGGGTTTGTAACTGTTCAAAATTGTGTTTGAAGTCTACTGACGATTTGGAAAAGCACCAATGAAATGTTGCATATAGACAATGCTTAAACACCAGCGAATAAATTTCATTTTAAAATAAAATAATGACAATATGTCGAATAATAAATTTCTTAAAGGTTTACTTTGAATTTAATTTTTCATTTTGCCTTATAAATACTTTTCTTGTTATCCAATGGATTTCTAATTGTATAAGGGTGTAGAAAAATAAAATAGATTCATATCGAATAAAAAATTATTTGCTGGGTTTTGTATGAGTTCCAAACCTGATATGCTTATTTTTGAAGATCATTTATTTGTAAATTCTCAAATGGTTTTTAAAAGTTTGTGCATAAGATAAAGGGTTTGTAACTGTTCAAAATTGTGTTTGAAGTCTACTGACTATTTGGAAAAGCACCAATGAAATGTTGCATATAGACAATGCTTAAACACCAGCAAATAAATTTCATTTTAAAATAAAATAATGACAATATGTCGAATAATAAATTTCTTAAAGGTTTACTTTGAATTTAATTTTTCATTTTGCCTTATAAATATTTTTCTTGCTATCCAATGGATTTCTAATTGTACAAGGGTGTAGAAAAATAAAATAGATTCATATCGAATAAAAAATTATTTGCTGGGTTTTGTATGAGTTCCAAACCTGATATGCTTATTTTTGAAAATCGTTTATTTGTAAATTCTCAAATGGTTTTTAAAAGTTTGTGCATAAGATAAAGGGTTTGTAACTGTTCAAAATTGTGTTTGAATTCTACTGACGATTTGGAAAAGCACCAATGAAATGTTGCATATAGACAATGCTTAAACACCAGCAAATAAATTTCATTTTAAAATAAAATAATGACAATATGTCGAATAATAAATTTCTTAAAGGTTTACTTTGAATTTTATTTTTCATTTTGCCTTATAAATACTTTTCTTGTTATCCAATGGTTTTTTAATTGTATAAGGGTGTAGAAAAATAAAATAGATTCATATCGAATAAAAAATTATTTGCTGGGTTTTGTATGAGTTCCAAACCTGATGTGCTTATTTTTGAAAAACATTTATTTGTAAATTCTCAAATGGTTTTTAAAAGTTTGTGCATAAGATAAAGGGTTTGTAACTGTTCAAAATTGTGTTGGAAGTCTACTGACGATTTGGAAAACCACCAATGAAATGTTGCATATAGACAATGCTTAAACACCAGCAAATAAATTTCATTATAATAAAATAATGACAATATGTCGAATAATAAATTTCTTAAAGGTTTACTTTGAATTTTATTTTTCATTTTGCCTTATAAATACTTTTCTTGTTATCCAATGGATTTCTAATTGTACAAGGGTGTAGAAAAATAAAATAGATTCATATCGAATAAAAAATTATTTGCTGGGTTTTGTATGAGTTCCAAGCCTGATATGCTTATTTTTGAAAAACATTTATTTGTAAATTCTCAAATGGTTCTTAAAAGTTTGTGCATAAGATAAAGGGTTTGTAACTGTTCAAAATTGTGTTTGAAGTCTACTGACGATTTGGAAAAGCACCAATGAAATGTTGCATATAGACAATGCTTAAACACCAGCGAATAAATTTCATTTTAAAATAAAATAATGACAATATGTCGAATAATAAATTTCTTAAAGGTTTACTTTGAATTTAATTTTTCATTTTGCCTTATAAATACTTTTCTTGTTATCCAATGGATTTCTAATTGTATAAGGGTGTAGAAAAATAAAATAGATTCATATCGAATAAAAAATTATTTGCTGGGTTTTGTATGAGTTCCAAACCTGATATGCTTATTTTTGAAAAACATTTATTTGTAAATTCTCAAATGGTTTTTAAAAGTTTGTGCATAAGCTAAAGGGTTTGTAACTGTTCAAAATTGTGTTTGAAGTCTACTGACGATTTGGAAAAGCACCAATGAAATGTTGCATATAGACAATGCTTAAACACCAGCGAATAAATTTCATTTTAAAATAAAATAATGACAATATGTCGAATAATAAATTTCTTAAAGGTTTACTTTGAATTTAATTTTTCATTTTGCCTTATAAATACTTTTCTTGTTATCCAATGGATTTCTAATTGTATAAGGGTGTAGAAAAATAAAATAGATTCATATCGAATAAAAAATTATTTGCTGGGTTTTGTATGAGTTCCAAACCTGATATGCTTATTTTTGAAAAACATTTATTTGTAAATTCTCAAATGGTTTTTAAAAGTTTGTGCATAAGATAAAGGGTTTGTAACTGTTCAAAATTGTGTTTGAAGTCTACTGACGATTTGGAAAAGCACCAATGAAATGTTGCATATAGACAATGCTTAAACACCAGCAAATAAATTTCATTTTAAAATAAAATAATGACAATATGTCGAATAATAAATTTCTTAAAGGTTTACTTTGAATTTTATTTTTCATTTTGCCTTATAAATACTTTTCTTGTTATCCAATGGATTTCTAATTGTATAATGGTGTAGAAAAATAAAATAGATTCATATCGAATAAAAAATTATTTGCTGGGTTTTGTATGAGTTCCAAACCTGATATTCTTATTTTTGAAAAACATTTATTTGTAAATTCTCAAATGGTTTTTAAAGTTTGTGCATAAGATAAAGGGTTTGTAACTGTTTAAAATTGTGTTTGAAGTCTACTGACGATTTGGAAAAGCACCAATGAAATGTTGCATATAGACAATGCTTAAACACCAGCAAATAAATTTCATTTTAAAATAAAATAATGACAATATGTCGAATAATAAATTTCTTAAAGGTTTGCTTTGAATTTTATTTTTCATTTTGCCTTATAAATACTTTTCTTGCTATCCTATGCATTTCTAATTGTATAAAGGTGTAGAAAAATAAAATAGATTCATATCGAATAAAAAATTATTTGCTGGGTTTTGTATAAGTTCCAAACCTGATATGCTTATTTTTGAAAAACATTTATTTGTAAATTCTGAAATGGTTTTTAAAAGTTTGTGCATAAGATAAAGGGTTTGTAACTGTTCAAAATTGTGTTTGAAGTCTACTGACGATTTGGTAAAGCACCAATGAAATGTTGCATATAGACAATGCTTAAACACCAGCAAATAAATTTCATTTTATATATATATATAGATATATATATATATATATATATATATATATATATATATATATATATATATATATATATATATATATATATATATATATATATATATATATATATATATATATATATATATATATATATATATATATATATATATATATATATATATATATATATATATATATATATATATATATATATATATATATATATATATATATATATATATATATATATATATATATATATATATATATATATATATATATATATATATATATATATATATATATATGTCCCGTGATGACGGGATGTAACATGAGGAATGTCGTACAACAACGTTAGAAGAAATGCAAAACCACATAACTAACAATAAAATCTAAATCTCTTCCTTACATTGCGTCTTCACGTAGCAATATTTATTGCTAAGCACAAGCAAAACCTTCGGCAGAATAATTTTTTTTTGCCTCTTGCTTGAGGCGGAAAACACGTATAGCAATTTTTCGACAAATTTTACGCATT
>OY101448.1:102397246-102510878 GCA_956483635.1 Panzeria rudis
AACGAATTTCATTAATACAGTCAACCAGTTTTGTGGGGACAAGGATGTCAAACCAAATCGATTCACAATTGGATGCAATCCAATTTCTATGCACAGGCAGAATATCGATGGCTTAGTATAAAAAGGCGTAACTCGAATTTTCGTTATTTTACAGGAGAGGAAAAAACGAAATAAAAACTAGAAAACTTACATACAAAAAAATTTTTTAAGTGGCCATAAAGCCGTTATTTTCAACAGTAGCTTACTTAGTTCTTTAGGAAGGTTGTATTTAAAATTCGGCTACCATAAGACGTTAAAAATACTATATAAAAAAAAACCCTTTTTTATATTATCTTTCTAAATATGAATGCGTAAAATTTGTCGAAAAATTGCTATACGTGTTTTCCGCCTCAAGCAAGAGGCAAAAAAAAAATAAAATTATTCTGCCGAAGGTTTTGCTTGTGCTTAGCAATAAATATTGCTACGTGAAGACGCAGTGTAAGGAAGAGATTTAGATTTTATTGTTAGTTACGTGGTTTTGCATTTCTTCTAACGTTGTTGTACGACATTCCTCATGTTACATCCCGTCATCACGGGACATAATTTGTTCTAACATTTGTCAAACTTCATACATAAAAACATCAGGAAAATGTTAGTGCAATTTTTCATATCGACTTTGACTTTTGTCAAGACAAATCAATGGCTCGTGAAGACGCTATGTTATGTAAGCCTAGTCTACTTCAGACCGAGCTATTTTTAAAGTCGACTAATTATTCAGTGCTGCTTTGTAAATCGAGTCGATTTGAGATCGTGCGATTTCCAAAATGAATAATGACCTTGTTGACGTTTTAAAATCATATGCGAAAATTCTGTGGTTTACTTGAATAAGCGCGTGTCTAAGAACCAAATTTTGCAGGAGAGCCAAAATACTTTATTTTTAATACTACGGACTCTGTGTGATTTTTTTCAAACTTTTTTCGGACAGCCATATAAACATATGTTGTAAGACGTTTGTGAACATATTTCAGGCAAAAACTCTTTAAGGGTAAGATCCTAGAAAACAATTTAAAAAAACAAATTTGCCAAGGACACTAAAAATGTGTGCAGAAAACCCTTATGTCGACAAAAGTTGTTTACATTGAACTAATTCAAGCACACAAGATTTTTTAGCTGAAAAATGCTTGCGCACAAGTAACTAACAGTTGTTATTAACTAAACAATAACCAAAAATAGTTCGGAAATGTGATCAAAAGTAACAACGCATGTGGCTGTACATATGTTTTATCAATGGCAATAAATTGCCAGCACGCAATTGTGAGTCGATTTAGTATATTAGAGCTGAAAAATATTTGAATGAGCTGTTTTAAAAAATATATTTCGGAGTGGGTCCATCGTATGCGAAATTTTTGGTCAATGTAAAAGAGCACATAAAATAATACAATTTTCATCAATAATTCAAAATCGAAAAAATGGACATCCGCGCTTATTCAAGAAGACCACAGAATTTAAATAATAGACAAAAATATATGTAAATAAAAGCGAGTCTATACATTGTAAATTTTTATCATGATAAATGTCAAATCGTTATCAAGATAAAAATTTATCAGGTATAGACAGCATTTATTAGTGTTAAGACGCTGGACAATTAGTCAAGGCACTGGACAATTTTCTCACAGCTCAAGCTCAGACAAATTTGTCTTGATAAAAAACGTAAACAAACTGTTTGACGTTTTAATTTGTTTTGAAAAACACATATCCGTGAAGAAAACAACCTTTTTGGCAACCTTTTTTTTTGTTTTGGCAACTTTTTCAACGTGGCAGCGAGAAAATGTAAACAAACTTTGAATAAAAACTGGACATATTAAAACAATAATTTAGAAATGATTTTTAATTAAATTTTAATTAATAAACGCGGAATGTACAACAATAAAAGCTCTAGAATCTAATTAAACGAATGTCACTAAAATATTTGAACGATATTTTGATAAAACCAGATCGGCCAATAATTATAGTTTTTCCCCTATAACTGAGGAACTAGACTTCGTGCACACATGGCACTAGCCGCAATCGAAAGATGACAAAAAACTAAAGAGATACAAGGTGTCATTATAGACCGGGTCACTTTTGTGACCAAGTTATAGGCACAGCAACCTTTATGAAAATTAAAAAGTGCTAAAAAATTCAATTTTAGTTTTCTACTGATATCTCCGAAACTAGACTTTGTGCACACATGGCGCTACCCGCAATCGAAAGAGGACAAAAAACTAAGAGATCATAGACCGGGTCACAAAAGTGACCCGGTCTATGATGACACCCATTATCTCTTTAGTTTTTTGTCCTTTTTCGATTGCGGGTAGCGCCATGTGCGGCTAGTGCCATGTATGCACGAAGTCTAGTTTCGGAGCTATCAGTAGAAAACTAAAATTGAATTTTTTACCAGTTTTTAATTTTTTAAAAGGTTGCTGTGCCTATAACTTGGTCACAAAAGTGACCCGGTCTATAATGACACCTATTATCTCTTTAGTTTTTTGTCCTCTTTCGATTGCGGGTAGCGCCATGTGTGCACGAAGTCTAGTTTCGGAGATATCAGTAGAAAACT
This sequence comes from Panzeria rudis, assembly GCA_956483635.1. Taxonomy (NCBI): domain Eukaryota; kingdom Metazoa; phylum Arthropoda; class Insecta; order Diptera; family Tachinidae; genus Panzeria; species Panzeria rudis. The sequence continues at coordinate 102,399,825 of OY101448.1, forward strand.
AAAATTGAATTTTTTATCACTTTTTAATTTTCATAAAGGTTGCTGTACCTATAACTTGGTCACAAAAGTGACCCGGTCTATGATGGCACCCATTATCTCTTTAGTTTTTTGTCCTCTTTCGATTGCGGGTAGCGCCATGTGTGCACGAAGTATAGTTTTTAAGTTATTAATAGAAAACTTTTTTTTAGCGCCTTTTCATTTTTATAAAAAAGTTTGCTGCACCTATAACTTTGTTGAAAAAGTTACGTGAGTTATGACAACATCTAGTTTTGCTGTAATTTTTTGTCCCCTTTCAATTGCGGGTAGCCACGTGTTCGCACGAAGTCTAGTTCCTGAGTTATTAAGGAAAACCCATAATTATTGGCTAGTATGGCCTTTGCAAAATATCGCTGTAATATTTTAGTGACATTCATATAATTAGGTTCTAGGGCTTTTGTTGTAACACATAACGATTTATCTATTTAAAATTTAATTAAAAATCATGTTGTAATTAACGTTTTAATTTGACCAATTTTTGTTCAATCTTTGTTTACATTTTTTGTTTCCTGGAAAAAAAGTTGCTAAAAAGATATTGTGAAGAAAACACCCTTTTTTCCGTTTACATACAAAAAAGGTTGCCGGTGATGCCAGGTTGTTTTCTTCACTTACGTGAAAAACACTACGTCTTGAGCAATTTTTTTGTTATAACAATGAACAAAACGCCGGCAGAGCTGTTAGCAAAAATTTGTCAAGGTTTCTGTTGTGGAGAGTACGTACAATGTTTTTGTTAGGCCTAGTCATATTATTTTCTGGTAGTTCGGCAGAGATAGCAAATTTCTTTTGTTTGCTGTCTCTTTTTTTCGTACTGAAAACAATGCTTGTTGTTAGACATCGTTGTTATAACAATTGTTTTAACAACGATGACATAACAATGACAAAACAGTAACAACAGCGGTCCAGACGTGACAAATTATTGTGCTATCAATTGTTATAACAAATAATTTGCGCGTCAAGACGCTATGTAACATTTCTGAAAAGCAAGCCAAAAATAAAAAGTTGCTGCCGCTTAATTTTTACCCGACGCCACCAGCTGGAGTTGCCGGCTCAATAATAGCCGCCAATTCTATCTAGCGCAAAATACTTAATCATGCCTTTACACATGCTAATAAATATTGCAAGTATCGCAGCATTTACATATGCAAGCCAAAGATGAGGCCACAAAGAAAAACATATTTCCTTTTTCTTCTTTTTCCATAAAAACAAACAAATTATACAGAACACAAGCTGTCGAATTTAATATGCATGCGTTTTTTTTTTGATAATTTGTTTGATTTTATGGAAAAAAACGAATAAAGGAAGTTAAGAAATAATTTATTTATCTTCATATTCATAAAATTTTTACAAAGAGACAAATAATAATATGCTATATATAAAAAAATTTGAAAATGCCGTGGAAATTTACTACACGAATATATAAAATATGTGTCCAAACATCAGTACGTTTACGTCCCCCTTAACTAGGTGTCTAAATTACCAATGAACTTGATTAGACATCATGTCAGATATCGCATATGGATAATGTAGACGGCTCATGTCCATGTTTCGTCCATGTTCTGACATCAATGCCAGAACATATGGCTGAGCACCAATGTTCGCCATGAGACTCGCCGTCAACAACCATTTTTAATAGATAGAAAAGAGACAGAACGAAATTGTTAAATATTCCATTTCTATTGCACTGCAACATACATTGATACGACAGAACATGGGCATCGCACGTGTACACCACCACAAAGAAAAGGTAAGAGAAGTTTGAACACATGCAATTTTCGAGACGTCATTCTGCCGACGTTATTTCTTCACACTATGCAAGTCTTATGGGTAAGCTTCTTATTCAGCTGTGAGAAAGACAGAGAAATGAATACAAATTTCTTTGTTTTTCTCACAGCTGAATAAGTAGCTGATTAATACGACTTGCATGTTTGAATTGGGATTTAAGAAATAATAAATATCTCGTGCAGACCGGGTATTATGTCTCATCAAGACCCGGTGTAACCCTAGGTCTTCACGAGCCATCGACTTCAACATAACATGAACATGACGCCGCACTGTGGCGCCTTTTCCCAAATACCGTGGCAAAAATACAAAATTTGATGACAAAATTTTGTAAAATGAATGATTACATCGTACAAAGAACTTCTTACTGATACAAGTTCAAAAACGTTTTTCTTAATTAGTTGAAAATTATAGCTGGTGGAGCTGCTTAAAGTTGGCAGTTTTTTAAGAAGCCCCAAAAAAAGGTGATTTTGAAAAAAAAATAACATTTTAAAATTGAAATGCTAGAAACCTTGACTTTAGATCATTACTTTTTTGGTATCGTTTTAAAGGTACGTTTATTTTTTATTGAAATAAGCAAAAAAATGTGCATCAAATGCCCTACTTTTTTGGCAGTTGCCGCTTTTCAGGCACCCACCAAAAGTTGCCGTTTTGCTTGATATAAGAGGAAAACTGTTACAATATCATAGTGAAAACGGCAATAATTCTGTTTTCACTGCAGCACGTATTTGTTACATATTTTAATTTCTCTCGTTCATACGAGATTGACACGATGACTTTTTCCCCTCATTTTTCTTAAATTTTCTTTTATTTTGCTTTGTGTCCCGTTCGACAATAAACTTTAGAAAATTCATGGTAAAAAACCATCGGGCGAGTCCCGTATGAATCAGGTATGCATAACTATAACAATTTGTTTATTTAAATTCGATATCTCCGAAACTAGACTTCGTGCACACATGGCACTAGCCGCAATCGAAAGAGGACAAAAAACTAAAGGGATAATGGTGTTATCATAGACCGGGTTACTTTTGTGACCAAGTTATAGGCACAGCAACCTTTTAAAAAATTAAAAAGTGGTAAAAAATTCAATTTTAGTTTTCTACTGATATCTCTGAAACTAGACTTCGTGCACACATGGCACTAGCCGCAATCGAAAGAGGACAAAAAACTAAAGAGATACAAGGTGTCATTATAGACCGGGTCACTTTTGTGACCAAGTTATAGGCACAGCAACCTTTATGAAAATTAAAAAGTGCTAAAAAATTCAATTTTAGTTTTCTACTGATATCTCCGAAACTAGACTTCGTGCAGACATGGCGCTACCCGCAATCGAAAGAGGACAAAAACTTAAGAGATAATGGGTGTCATCATAGACCGGGTCACTTTTCTGACCAAGTTATAGGCACAGCAACCTTTATGAAAATTAAAAAGTGGTAAAAAATTCAATTTTAGTTTTCTACTGATATCTCCGAAACTAGACTTCGTGCACACATGGCGCTACCCGCAATCGAAAGAGGACAAAAAACTAAAGAGATAATGGGTGTCACCATAGACCGGGTCACTTTTGTGGCCAAGTTATAGGCACATCAACCTTTCTAAAAATTAAAAAGTGGCAAAAAAAATCTATTTTAGTTTTCTACTGATATCTCCGAAACTAGACTTCGTGCACACATGGCGCTACCCGCAATCGAAAGAGGACAAAAAACTAAAGAGATAATGGGTGTCATCATAGACCGGGTCACTTTTGTGACCAAGTTATAGGCACAGCAAACTATTTGAATATTAAAAAGTGGTAAAAAATTCAATTTTAGTTTTTACTGATATCTCTGAAAGTAGACTTCGTGCACACATGCCGCTACCCGCAATCGAAAGAGGACAAAAAACTAAAGAGATAATGGGTGTCATCATAGACCGGGTCACTTTTGTGACCAAGTTATAGGCACAGCAACCTTTATGAAAATTAAATGTAAAAAATTCAATTTTTAAAAAATAGTTTGCTATGCCTCTAACTTGGTCACAAAAGTGACCCGGTCTATGATGACACCCATTATCTCTTTAGTTTTTTGTCCTCTTTCGATTGCGGGTAGCGGCATGTGCGGCTAGTGCCATGTATGCACGAAGTCTAGTTTCGGAGCTATCAGTAGAAAACTAAAATTGAATTTTTTACCAGTTTTTAATTTTTTAAAAGGTTGCTGTGCCTATAACTTGGTCACAAAAGTGACCCGGTCTATAATGACACCTATTATCTCTTTAGTTTTTTGTCCTCTTTTGATTGCGGGTAGCGCCATGTGTGCACGAAGTCCAGTTTCGGAGATATCAGTAGAAAACTAAAATTGAATTTTTTATCACTTTTTAATTTTCATAAAGGTTGCTGTACCTATAACTTGGTCACAAAAGTGACCCGGTCTATGATGGCACCCATTATCTCTTTAGTTTTTTGTCCTCTTTCGATTGCGGGTAGCGCCATGTGTGCACGAAGTCTAGATTTTGAGTTATTAATAGAAAATTTTTTTTTAGCGCCTTTTCATTTTTATAAAAAAGTTTGCTGCACCTATAACTTTGTTGAAAAAGTTACGTGAGTTATGACAACATCTAGTTTTGCTGTAATTTTTTGTCCCCTTTCAATTGCGGGTAGCCCCGTGTTCGCACGAAGTCTAGTTCCTGAGTTATTAAGGAAAACCCATAATTATTGGCTAGTATGGCCTTTGCAAAATATCGCTGTAATATTTTAGTGACATTCATATAATTAGGTTCTAGGGCTTTTGTTGTAACACATAACGATTTATCTATTTAAAATTTAATTAAAAATCATGTTGTAATTAACGTTTTAATTTGACCAATTTTTGTTCAATCTTTGTTTACATTTTTTGTTTCCTGGAAAAAAAGTTGCTAAAAAGATATTGTGAAGAAAACAACCTTTTTTCCGTTTACATACAAAAAAGGTTGCCGGTGATGCCAGGTTGTTTTCTTCACTTACGTGAAAAACACTACGTCTTGAGCAATTTTTTTGTTATAACAATGAACAAAACGCCGGCAGAGCTGTTAGCAAAAATTTGTCAAGGTTTCTGTTGTGGAGAGTACGTACAATGTTTTTGTTAGGCCTAGTCATATTATTTTCTGGTAGTTCGGCAGAGATAGCAAATTTCTTTTGTTTGCTGTCTCTTTTTTTCGTACTGAAAACAATGCTTGTTGTTAGACATCGTTGTTATAACAATTGTTTTAACAACGATGACATAACAATGACAAAACAGTAACAACAGCGGTCCAGACGTGACAAATTATTGTGCTATCAATTGTTATAACAAATAATTTGCGCGTCAAGACGCTATGTAACATTTCTGAAAAGCAAGCCAAAAATAAAAAGTTGCTGCCGCTTAATTTTTACCCGACGCCACCAGCTGGAGTTGCCGGCTCAATAATAGCCGCCAATTCTATCTAGCGCAAAATACTTAATCATGCCTTTACACATGCTAATAAATATTGCAAGTATCGCAGCATTTACATATGCAAGCCAAAGATGAGGCCACAAAGAAACACATATTTCCTTTTTCTTCTTTTTCCATAAAAACAAACAAATTATACAGAACACAAGCTGTCGAATTTAATATGCATGCGTTTTTTTTTTTTGATAATTTGTTTGATTTTATGGAAAAAAAACGAATAAAGGAAGTTAAGAAATAATTTATTTATCTTCATATTCATAAAATTTTTACAAAGAGACAAATAATAATATGCTATATATAAAAAAATTTGAAAATGCCGTGGAAATTTACTACACGAATATATAAAATATGTGTCCAAACATCAGTACGTTTACGTCCCCCTTAACTAGGTGTCTAAATTACCAATGAACTTGATTAGACATCATGTCAGATATCGCATATGGATAATGTAGACGGCTCATGTCCATGTTTCGTCCATGTTCTGACATCAATGCCAGAACATATGGCTGAGCACCAATGTTCGCCATGAGACTCGCCGTCAACAACCATTTTTAATAGATAGAAAAGAGACAGAACGAAATTGTTAAATATTCCATTTCTATTGCACTGCAACATACATTGATACGTCAGAACATGGGCATCGCACGTGTACACCACCACAAAGAAAAGGTAAGAGAAGTTTGAACACATGCAATTTTCGAGACGTCATTCTGCCGACGTTATTTCTTCACACTATGCAAGTCTTATGGGTAAGCTTCTTATTCAGCTGTGAGAAAGACAGAGAAATGAATACAAATTTCTTTGTTTTTCTCACAGCTGAATAAGTAGCTGATTAATACGACTTGCATGTTTGAATTGGGATTTAAGAAATAATAAATATCTCGTGCAGACCGGGTATTATGTCTCATCAAGACCCGGTGTAACCCTAGGTCTTCACGAGCCATCGACTTCAACATAACATGAACATGACGCCGCACTGTGGCGCCTTTTCCCAAATACCGTGGCAAAAATACAAAATTTGATGACAAAATTTTGTAAAATGAATGATTACATCGTACAAAGAACTTCTTACTGATACAAGTTCAAAAACGTTTTTCTTAATTAGTTGAAAATTATAGCTGGTGGAGCTGCTTAAAGTTGGCAGTTTTTTAAGAAGCCCCAAAAAAGGTGATTTTGAAAAAAAAATAACATTTTAAAATTGAAATGCTAGAAACCTTGACTTTAGATCATTACTTTTTTGGTATCGTTTTAAAGGTACGTTTATTTTTTATTGAAATAAGCAAACAAATGTGCATCAAATGCCCTACTTTTTCGGCAGTTGCCGCTTTTCAGGCACCCACCAAAAGTTGCCGTTTTGCTTGATATAAGAGGAAAACTGTTACAATATCATAGTGAAAACGGCAATAATTCTGTTTTCACTGCAGCACGTATTTGTTACATATTTTAATTTCTCTCGTTCATACGAGATTGACACGATGACTTTTTCCCCTCATTTTTCTTAAATTTTCTTTTATTTTGCTTTGTGTCCTGTTCGACAATAAACTTTAGAAAATTCATGGTAAAAAACCATCGGGCGAGTCCCGTATGAATCAGGTATGCATAACTATAACAATTTGTTTATTTAAATTCGATATCTCCGAAACTAGACTTCGTGCACATTTGGCACTAGCCGCAATCGAAAGAGGACAAAAAACTAAAGGGATAATGGTGTCATCATAGACCGGGTTACTTTTGTGACCAAGTTATAGGCACAGCAACCTTTTAAAAAATTAAAAAGTGGTAAAAAATTCAATTTTAGTTTTCTACTGATATCTCTGAAACTAGACTTCGTGTACACATGGCACCAGCCGCAATCGAAAGAGGACAAAAAACTAAAGAGATACAAGGTGTCATTATAGACCGGGTCACTTTTGTGACCAAGTTATAGGCACAGCAACCTTTATGAAAATTAAAAAGTGCTAAAAAATTCAATTTTAGTTTTCTACTGATATCTCCAAAACTAGACTTCGTGCAGACATGGCGCTACCCGCAATCGAAAGAGGACGAAGTCTAGTTTTTGAGTTATTAATAGAAAACTTTTTTTTAGCGCCTTTTCATTTTTATAAAAAAGTTTGCTGCACCTATAACTTTGTTGAAAAAGTTACGTGAGTTATGACAACATCTAGTTTTGCTGTAATTTTTTGTCCCCTTTCAATTGCGGGTAGCCCCGTGTTCGCACGAAGTCTAGTTCCTGAGTTATTAAGGAAAACCCATAATTATTGGCTAGTATGGCCTTTGCAAAATATCGCTGTAATATTTTAGTGACATTCATATAATTAGGTTCTAGGGCTTTTGTTGTAACACATAACGATTTATCTATTTAAAATTTAATTAAAAATCATGTTGTAATTAACGTTTTAATTTGACCAATTTTTGTTCAATCTTTGTTTACATTTTTTGTTTCCTGGAAAAAAAGTTGCTAAAAAGATATTGTGAAGAAAACAACCTTTTTTCCGTTTACATACAAAAAAGGTTGCCGGTGATGCCAGGTTGTTTTCTTCACTTACGTGAAAAACACTACGTCTTGAGCAATTTTTTTGTTATAACAATGAACAAAACGCCGGCAGAGCTGTTAGCAAAAATTTGTCAAGGTTTCTGTTGTGGAGAGTACGTACAATGTTTTTGTTAGGCCTAGTCATATTATTTTCTGGTAGTTCGGCAGAGATAGCAAATTTCTTTTGTTTGCTGTCTCTTTTTTTCGTACTGAAAACAATGCTTGTTGTTAGACATCGTTGTTATAACAATTGTTTTAACAACGATGACATAACAATGACAAAACAGTAACAACAGCGGTCCAGACGTGACAAATTATTGTGCTATCAATTGTTATAACAAATAGTTTGCGCGTCAAGACGCTATGTAACATTTCTGAAAAGCAAGCCAAAAATAAAAAGTTGCTGCCGCTTAATTTTTACCCGACGCCACCAGCTGGAGTTGCCGGCTCAATAATAGCCGGCAATTCTATCTAGCGCAAAATACTTAATCATGCCTTTACACATGCTAATAAATATTGCAAGTATCGCAGCATTTACATATGCAAGCCAAAGATGAGGCCACAAAGAAAAACATATTTCCTTTTTCTTCTTTTTCCATAAAAACAAACAAATTATACAGAACACAAGCTGTCGAATTTAATATGCATGCGTTTTTTTTTTGATAATTTGTTTGATTTTATGGAAAAAAAAACGAATAAAGGAAGTTAAGAAATAATTTATTTATCTTCATATTCATAAAATTTTTACAAAGAGACAAATAATAATATGCTATATATAAAAAAATTAGAAAATGCCGTGGAAATTTACTACACGAATATATAAAATATGTGTCCAAACATCAGCACGTTTACGTCCCCCTTAACTAGGTGTCTAAATTACCAATGAACTTGATTAGACATCATGTCAGATATCGCATATGGATAATGTAGACGGCTCATGTCCATGTTTCGTCCATGTTCTGACATCGATGCCAGAACATATGGCTGAGCACCAATGTTCGCCATGAGACTCGCCGTCAACAACCATTTTTAATAGATAGAAAAGAGACAGAACGAAATTGTTAAATATTCCATTTCTATTGCACTGCAACATACATTGATACGACAGAACATGGGCATCGCACGTGTACACCACCAGAAAGAAAAGGTAAGAGAAGTTTGAACACATGCAATTTTCGAGACGTCATTCTGCCGACGTTATTTCTTCACACTATGCAAGTATTATGGGTAAGCTTCTTATTCAGCTGTGAGAAAGACAGAGAAATGAATACAAATTTCTTTGTTTTTCTCACAGCTGAATAAGTAGCTGATTAATACGACTTGCATGTTTGAATTGGGATTTAAGAAATAATAAATATCTCGTGCAGACCGGGTATTATGTCTCATCAAGACCCGGTGTAACCCTAGGTCTTCACGAGCCATTGACTTCAACATAACATGAACATGACGCCGCACTGTGGCGCCTTTTCCCAAATACCGTGGCAAAAATACAAAATTTGATGACAAAATTTTGTAAAATGAATGATTACATCGTACAAAGAACTTCTTACTGATGCAAGTTCAAAAACGTTTTTCTTAATTAGTTGAAAATTATAGCTGGTGGAGCTGCTTAAAGTTGGCAGTTTTTTAAGAAGCCCCAAAAAAGGTAATTTTGAAAAAAAAAATAACATTTTAAAATTGAAATGCTAGAAACCTTGACTTTAGATCATTACTTTTTTGGTATCGTTTTAAAGGTACGTTTATTTTTTATTGAAATAAGCAAAAAAATGTGCATCAAATGCCCTACTTTTTCGGCAGTTGCCGCTTTTCAGGCACCCACCAAAAGTTGCCGTTTTGCTTGATATAAGAGGAAAACTGTTACAATATCATAGTGAAAACGGCAATAATTCTGTTTTCACTGCAGCACGTATTTGTTACATATTTTAATTTCTCTCGTTCATACGAGATTGACACGATGACTTTTTCCCCTCATTTTTCTTAAATTTTCTTTTATTTTGCTTTGTGTCCCGTTCGACAATAAACTTTAGAAAATTCATGGTAAAAAACCATCGGGCGAGTCCCGTATGAATCAGGTATGCATAACTATAACAATTTGTTTATTTAAATTCGATATCTCCGAAACTAGACTTCGTGCACACATGGCACTACCCGCAATCGAAAGAGGACAAAAAACTAAAGGGATAATGGTGTCATCATAGACCGGGTTACTTTTGTGACCAAGTTATAGGCACAGCAACCTTTTAAAAAATTAAAAAGTGGTAAAAAATTAATTTTAGTTTTCTACTGATATCTCTGAAACTAGACTTCGTGCACACATGGCGCTACCGGCAATCGAAAGAGGACAAAAACTTAAGAGATAATGGGTGTCATCATAGACCGGGTCACTTTTCTGACCAAGTTATAGGCACAGCAACCTTTATGAAAATTAAAAAGTGGTAAAAAATTCAATTTTAGTTTTCTACTGATATCTCCGAAACTAGACTTCATGCACACATGGCGCTACCCGCAATCGAAAGAGGACAAAAAACTAAAGAGATAATGGGTGTCACCATAGACCGGGTCACTTTTGTGACCAAGTTATAGGCACATCAACCTTTCTAAAAATTAAAAAGTGGCAAAAAAAATCTATTTTAGTTTTCTACTGATATCTCCGAAACTAGACTTCGTGCACACATGGCGCTACCCGCAATCGAAAGAGGACAAAAAACTAAAGAGATAATGGGTGTCATCATAGACCGGGTCACTTTTGTGACCAAGTTATAGGCACAGCAAACTATTTGAATATTAAAAAGTGGTAAAAAATTCAATTTTAGTTTTTACTGATATCTCTGAAAGTAGACTTCGTGCACACATGCCGCTACCCGCAATCGAAAGAGGACAAAAAACTAAAGAGATAATGGGTGTCATCATAGACCGGGTCACTTTTGTGACCAAGTTATAGGCACAGCAACCTTTATGAAAATTAAATGTAAAAAATTCAATTTTTAAAAAATAGTTTGCTATGCCTCTAACTTGGTCACAAAAGTGACCCGGTCTATGATGACACCCATTATCTCTTTAGTTTTTTGTCCTCTTTCGATTGCGGGTAGCGCCATGTGCGGCTAGTGCCATGTATGCACGAAGTCTAGCTTCGGAGCTATCAGTAGAAAACTAAAATTGAATTTTTTACCAGTTTTTAATTTTTTAAAAGGTTGCTGTGCCTATAACTTGGTCACAAAAGTGACCCGGTCTATAATGACACCTATTATCTCTTTAGTTTTTTGTCCTCTTTCGATTGCGGGTAGCGCCATGTGTGCACGAAGTCTAGTTTCGGAGATATCAGTAGAAAACTAAAATTGAATTTTTTATCACTTTTTAATTTTCATAAAGGTTGCTGTACCTATAACTTGGTCACAAAAGTGACCCGGTCTATGATGGCACCCATTATCTCTTTAGTTTTTTGTCCTCTTTCGATTGCGGGTAGCGCCATGTGTGCACGAAGTCTAGTTTTTGAGTTATTAATAGAAAACTTTTTTTAGCGCCTTTTCATTTTTATAAAAAAGTTTGCTGCACCTATAACTTTGTTGAAAAAGTTACGTGAGTTATGACAACATCTAGTTTTGCTGTAATTTTTTGTCCCCTTTCAATTGCGGGTAGCCCCGTGTTCGCACGAAGTCTAGTTCCTGAGTTATTAAGGAAAACCCATAATTATTGGCTAGTATGGCCTTTGCAAAATATCGCTGTAGTATTTTAGTGACATTCATATAATTAGGTTCTAGGGCTTTTGTTGTAACGCATAACGATTTATCTATTTAAAATTTAATTAAAAATCATGTTGTAATTAACGTTTTAATTTGACCAATTTTTGTTCAATCTTTGTTTACATTTTTTGTTTCCTGGAAAAAAAGTTGCTAAAAAGATATTGTGAAGAAAACAACCTTTTTTCCGTTTACATACAAAAAAGGTTGCCGGTGATGCCAGGTTGTTTTCTTCACTTACGTGAAAAACACTACGTCTTGAGCAATTTTTTTGTTATAACAATGAACAAAACGCCGGCAGAGCTGTTAGCAAAAATTTGTCAAGGTTTCTGTTGTGGAGAGTACGTACAATGTTTTTGTTAGGCCTAGTCATATTATTTTCTGGTAGTTCGGCAGAGATAGCAAATTTCTTTTGTTTGCTGTCTCTTTTTTTCGTACTGAAAACAATGCTTGTTGTTAGACATCGTTGTTATAACAATTGTTTTAACAACGATGACATAACAATGACAAAACAGTAACAACAGCGGTCCAGACGTGACAAATTATTGTGCTATCAATTGTTATAACAAATAATTTGCGCGTCAAGACGCTATGTAACATTTCTGAAAAGCAAGCCAAAAATAAAAAGTTGCTGCCGCTTAATTTTTACCCGACGCCACCAGCTGGAGTTGCCGGCTCAATAATAGCCGCCAATTCTATCTAGCGCAAAATACTTAATCATGCCTTTACACATGCTAATAAATATTGCAAGTATCGCAGCATTTACATATGCAAGCCAAAGATGAGGCCACAAAGAAAAACATATTTCCTTTTTCTTCTTTTTCCATAAAAACAAACAAATTATACAGAACACAAGCTGTCGAATTTAATATGCATGCGTTTTTTTTTTGATAATTTGTTTGATTTTATGAAAAAAAAACGAATAAAGGAAGCTAAGAAATAATTTATTTATCTTCATATTCATAAAATTTTTACAAAGAGACAAATAATAATATGCTATATATAAAAAAATTAGAAAATGCCGTGGAAATTTACTACACGAATATATAAAATATGTGTCCAAACATCAGTACGTTTACGTCCCCCTTAACTAGGTGTCTAAATTACCAATGAACTTGATTAGACATCATGTCAGATATCGCATATGGATAATGTAGACGGCTCATGTCCATGATTCGTCCATGTTCTGACATCGATGCCAGAACATATGGCTGAGCACCAATGTTCGCCATGAGACTCGCCGTCAACAACCATTTTTAATAGATAGAAAAGAGACAGAACGAAATTGTTAAATATTCCATTTCTATTGCACTGCAACATACTTTGATACGACAGAACATGGGCATCGCACGTGTACACCACCACAAAGAAAAGGTAAGAGAAGTTTGAACACATGCAATTTTCGAGACTTCATTCTGCCGACGTTATTTCTTCACACTATGCAAGTATTATGGGTAAGCTTCTTATTCAGCTGTGAGAAAGACAGAGAAATGAATACAAATTTCTTTGTTTTTCTCACAGCTGAATAAGTAGCTGATTAATACGACTTGCATATTTGAATTGGGATTTAAGAAATAATAAATATCTCGTGCAGACCGGGTATTATGTCTCATCAAGACCCGGTGTAACCCTAGGTCTTCACGAGCCATCGACTTCAACATAACATGAACATGACGCCGCACTGTGGCGCCTTTTCCCAAATACCGTGGCAAAAATACAAAAAGAAGCCCCAAAAAAGGTGATTTTGAAAAAAAATAACATTTTAAAACTGAAATGCTAGAAACCTTGACTTTAGATCATTACTTTTTTGGTATCGTTTTAAAGGTACGTTTATTTTTTATTGAAATAAGCAAAAAAATGTGCATCAAATGCCCTACTTTTTCGGCAGTTGCCGCTTTTCAGGCACCCACCAAAAGTTGCCGTTTTGCTTGATATAAGAGGAAAACTGTTACAATATCATAGTGAAAACGGCAATAATTCTGTTTTCACTGCAGCACGTATTTGTTACATATTTTAATTTCTCTCGTTCATACGAGATTGACACGATGACTTTTTCCCCTCATTTTTCTTAAATTTTCTTTTATTTTGCTTTGTGTCCCGTTCGACAATAAACTTTAGAAAATTCATGGTAAAAAACCATCGGGCGAGTCCCGTATGAATCAGGTATGCATAACTATAACAATTTGTTTATTTAAATTCGATATCTCCGAAACTAGACTTCGTGCACACATGGCACTAGCCGCAATCGAAAGAGGACAAAAAACTAAAGGGATAATGGTGTCATCATAGACCGGGTTACTTTTGTGACCAAGTTATAGGCACAGCAACCTTTTAAAAAATTAAAAAGTGGTAAAAAATTCAATTTTAGTTTTCTACTGATATCTCTGAAACTAGACTTCGTGCACACATGGCACTAGCCGCAATCGAAAGAGGACAAACAACTAAAGAGATACAAGGTGTCACTATAGACCGGGTCACTTTTGTGACCAAGTTATAGGCACAGCAACCTTTATGAAAATTAAAAAGTGGTAAAAAATTCAATTTTAGTTTTCTACTGATATCTCCGAAACTAGACTTCGTGCACACATGGCGCTACCCGCAATCGAAAGAGGACAAAAAACTAAAGAGATAATGGGTGTCACCATAGACCGGGTCACTTTTGTGACCAAGTTATAGGCACATCAACCTTTCTAAAAATTAAAAAGTGGCAAAAAAAATCTATTTTAGTTTTCTACTGATATCTCCGAAACTAGACTTCGTGCACACATGGCGCTACCCGCAATCGAAAGAGGACAAAAAACTAAAGAGATAATGGGTGTCATCATAGACCGGGTCACTTTTGTGACCAAGTTATAGGCACAGCAAACTATTTGAATATTAAAAAGTGGTAAAAAATTCAATTTTAGTTTTTACTGATATCTCTGAAAGTAGACTTCGTGCACACATGCCGCTACCCGCAATCGAAAGAGGACAAAAAACTAAAGAGATAATGGGTGTCATCATAGACCGGGTCACTTTTGTGACCAAGTTATAGGCACAGCAACCTTTATGAAAATTAAATGTAAAAAATTCAATTTTTAAAAAATAGTTTGCTATGCCTCTAACTTGGTCACAAAAGTGACCCGGTCTATGATGACACCCATTATCTCTTTAGTTTTTTGTCCTCTTTCGATTGCGGGTAGCGCCATGTGCGGCTAGTGCCATGTATGCACGAAGTCTAGTTTCGGAGCTATCAGTAGAAAACTAAAATTGAATTTTTTACCAGTTTTTAATTTTTTAAAAGGTTGCTGTGCCTATAACTTGGTCACAAAAGTGACCCGGTCTATAATGACACCTATTATCTCTTTAGTTTTTTGTCCTCTTTCGATTGCGGGTAGCGCCATGTGTGCACGAAGTCTAGTTTCGGAGATATCAGTAGAAAACTAAAATTGAATTTTTTATCACTTTTTAATTTTCATAAAGGTTGCTGTACCTATAACTTGGTCACAAAAGTGACCCGGTCTATGATGGCACCCATTATCTCTTTAGTTTTTTGTCCTCTTTCGATTGCGGGTAGCGCCATGTGTGCACGAAGTCTAGATTTTGAGTTATTAATAGAAAATTTTTTTTTAGCGCCTTTTCATTTTTATAAAAAAGTTTGCTGCACCTATAACTTTGTTGAAAAAGTAACGTGAGTTATGACAACATCTAGTTTTGCTGTAATTTTTTGTCCCCTTTCAATTGCGGGTAGCCCCGTGTTCGCACGAAGTCTAGTTCCTGAGTTATTAAGGAAAACCCATAATTATTGGCTAGTATGGCCTTTGCAAAATATCGCTGTAATATTTTAGTGACATTCATATAATAAGGTTCTAGGGCTTTTGTTGTAACACATAACGATTTATCTATTTAAAATTTAATTAAAAATCATGTTGTAATTAACGTTTTAATTTGACCAATTTTTGTTCAATCTTTGTTTACATTTCTTGTTTCCTGGAAAAAAAGTTGCTAAAAAGATATTGTGAAGAAAACAACCTTTTTTTCCGTTTACATACAAAAAAGGTTGCCGGTGATGCCAGGTTGTTTTCTTCACTTACGTGAAAAACACTACGTCTTGAGCAATTTTTTTGTTATAACAATGAACAAAACGCCGGCAGAGCTGTTAGCAAAAATTTGTCAAGGTTTCTGTTGTGGAGAGTACGTACAATGTTTTTGTTAGGCCTAGTCATATTATTTTCTGGTAGTTCGGCAGAGATAGCAAATTTCTTTTGTTTGCTGTCTCTTTTTTTCGTACTGAAAACAATGCTTGTTGTTAGACATCGTTGTTATAACAATTGTTTTAACAACGATGACATAACAATGACAAAACAGTAACAACAGCGGTCCAGACGTGACAAATTATTGTGCTATCAATTGTTATAACAAATAGTTTGCGCGTCAAGACGCTATGTAACATTTCTGAAAAGCAAGCCAAAAATAAAAAGTTGCTGCCGCTTAATTTTTACCCGACGCCACCAGCTGGAGTTGCCGGCTCAATAATAGCCGCCAATTCTATCTAGCGCAAAATACTTAATCATGCCTTTACACATGCTAATAAATATTGCAAGTATCGCAGCATTTACATATGCAAGCCAAAGATGAGGCCACAAAGAAAAACATATTTCCTTTTTCTTCTTTTTCCATAAAAACAAACAAATTATACAGAACACAAGCTGTCGAATTTAATATGCATGCGTTTTTTTTTTTGATAATTTGTTTGATTTTATGGAAAAAAAACGAATAAAGGAAGTTAAGAAATAATTTATTTATCTTCATATTCATAAAATTTTTACAAAGAGACAAATAATAATATGCTATATATAAAAAAATTAGAAAATGCCGTGGAAATTTACTACACGAATATATAAAATATGTGTCCAAACATCAGTACGTTTACGTCCCCCTTAACTATGTGTCTAAATTACCAATGAACTTGATTAGACATCATGTCAGATATCGCATATGGATAATGTAGACGGCTCATGTCCATGTTTCGTCCATGTTCTGACATCGATGCCAGAACATATGGCTGAGCACCAATGTTCGCCATGAGACTCGCCGTCAACAACCATTTTTAATAGATAGAAAAGAAACAGAACGAAATTGTTAAATATTCCATTTCTATTGCACTGCAACATACATTGATACGACAGAACATGGGCATCGCACGTGTACACCACCACAAAGAAAAGGTAAGAGAAGTTTGAACACATGCAATTTTCGAGACGTCATTCTGCCGACGTTATTTCTTCACACTATGCAAGTATTATGGGTAAGCTTCTTATTCAGCTGTGAGAAAGACAGAGAAATGAATACAAATTTCTTTGTTTTTCTCACAGCTGAATAAGTAGCTGATTAATACGACTTGCATATTTGAATTGGGATTTAAGAAATAATAAATATCTCGTGCAGACCGGGTATTATGTCTCATCAAGACCCGGTGTAACCCTAGGTCTTCACGAGCCATCGACTTCAACATAACATGAACATGACGCCGCACTGTGGCGCCTTTTCCCAAATACCGTGGCAAAAATACAAAAAGAAGCCCCAAAAAAGGTGATTTTGAAAAAAAATAACATTTTAAAATTGAAATGCTAGAAACCTTGACTTTAGATCATTACTTTTTTGGTATCGTTTTAAAGGTACGTTTATTTTTTATTGAAATAAGCAAAAAAAAGGTGCATCAAATGCCCTACTTTTTCGGCAGTTGCCGCTTTTCAGGCACCCACCAAAAGTTGCCGTTTTGCTTGATATAAGAGGAAAACTGTTACAATATCATAGTGAAAACGGCAATAATTCTGTTTTCACTGCAGCACGTATTTGTTACATATTTTAATTTCTCTCGTTCATACGAGATTGACACGATGACTTTTTCCCCTCATTTTTCTTAAATTTTCTTTTATTTTGCTTTGTGTCCCGTTTGACAATAAACTTTAGAAAATTCATGGTAAAAAACCATCGGGCGAGTCCCGTATGAATCAGGTATGCATAACTATAACAATTTGTTTATTTAAATTCGATATCTCCGAAACTAGACTTCGTGCACACATGGCACTAGCCGCAATCGAAAGAGGACAAAAAACTAAAGGGATAATGGTGTCATCATAGACCGGGTTACTTTTGTGACCAAGTTATAGGCACAGCAACCTTTTAAAAAATTAAAAAGTGGTAAAAAATTCAATTTTAGTTTTCTACTGATATCTCTGAAACTAGACTTCGTGCACACATGGCACTAGCCGCAATCGAAAGAGGACAAGAAACTAAAGAGATACAAGGTGTCATTATAGACCGGGTCACTTTTGTAACCAAGTTATAGGCACAGCAACCTTTATGAAAATTAAAAAGTGCTAAAAAATTCAATTTTAGTTTTCTACTGATATCTCCGAAACTAGACTTCGTGCACACATGGTGCTACCCGCAATCGAAAGAGGACAAAAACTTAAGACATAATGGGTGTCATCATAGACCGGGTCACTTTTCTGACCAAGTTATAGGCACAGCAACCCTTATGAAAATTAAAAAGTGGTAAAAAATTCAATTTTAGTTTTCTACTGATATCTCCGAAACTAGACTTCGTGCACACATGGCGCTACCCGCAATCGAAAGAGGACAAAAAACTAAAGAGATAATGGGTGTCACCATAGACCGGGTCACTTTTGTGACCAAGTTATAGGCACATCAACCTTTTTAAAAATTAAAAAGTGGCAAAAAAATCTATTTTAGTTTTCTACTGATATCTCCGAAACTAGACTTCATGCACACATGGCGCTACCCGCAATCGAAAGAGGACAAAAAACTAAAGAGATAATGGGTGTCATCATAGACTGACTCACTTTTATGACCAAGCTATAGGCACAGCAAACTATTTGAATATTAAAAAGTGGTAAAAAATTCAATTTTAGTTTTTACTGATATCTCTGAAAGTAGACTTCGTGCACATATGCCGCTACCCGCAATCGAAAGAGGACAAAAAACTAAAGAGATAATGGGTGTCATCATAGACTGACTCACTTTTATGACCAAGCTATAGGCACAGCAAACTATTTGAATATTAAAAAGTGGTAAAAAATTCAATTTTAGTTTTTACTGATATCTCTGAAAGTAGACTTCGTGCACATATGCCGCTACCCGCAATCGAAAGAGGACAAAAAACTAAAGAGATAATGGGTGTCATCATAGACCGGGTCACTTTTGTGACCAAGTTATAGGCACAGCAACCTTTATGAAAATTAAATGTAAAAAATTCAATTTTTAAAAAATAGTTTGCTATGCCTATAACTTGGTCACAAAAGTGACCCGGTCTATGATGACACCCATTATCTCTTTAGTTTTTTGTCCTCTTTCGATTGCGGGTAGAGCCATGTGCGGCTAGTGCCATGTATGCACGAAGTCTAGTTTCGGAGCTATCAGTAGAAAACTAAAATTGAATTTTTTACCAGTTTTTAATTTTTTAAAAGGTTGCTGTGCCTATAACTTGGTCACAAAAGTGACCCGGTCTATAATGACACCTATTATCTCTTTAGTTTTTTGTCCTCTTTCGATTGCGGGTAGCGCCATGTGTGCACGAAGTCTAGTTTCAGAGATATCAGTAGAAAACTAAAATTGAATTTTTTATCACTTTTTAATTTTCATAAAGGTTGCTGTACCTATAACTTGGTCACAAAAGTGACCCGGTCTATGATGGCACCCATTATCTCTTTAGTTTTTTGTCCTCTTTCGATTGCGGGTAGCGCTATGTGTGCACGAAGTCTAGTTTTTGAGTTATTAATAGAAAACTTTTTTTTAGCGCCTTTTCATTTTTATAAAAAAGTTTGCTGCACCTATAACTTTGTTGAAAAAGTTACGTGAGTTATGACAACATCTAGTTTTGCTGTAATTTTTTGTCCCCTTTCAATTGCGGGTAGCCCCGTGTTCGCACGAAGTCTAGTTCCTGAGTTATTAAGGAAAACCCATAATTATTGGCTAGTATGGCCTTTGCAAAATATCGCTGTAATATTTTAGTGACATTCATATAATAAGGTTCTAGGGCTTTTGTTGTAACACATAACGATTTATCTATTTAAAATTTAATTAAAAATCATGTTGTAATTAACGTTTTAATTTGACCAATTTTTGTTCAATCTTTGTTTACATTTTTTGTTTCCTGGAAAAAAAGTTGCTAAAAAGATATTGTGAAGAAAACAACCTTTTTTTCCGTTTACATACAAAAAAGGTTGCCGGTGATGCCAGGTTGTTTTCTTCACTTACGTGAAAAACACTACGTCTTGAGCAATTTTTTTGTTATAACAATGAACAAAACGCCGGCAGAGCTGTTAGCAAAAATTTGTCAAGGTTTCTGTTGTGGAGAGTACGTACAATGTTTTTGTTAGGCCTAGTCATATTATTTTCTGGTAGTTCGGCAGAGATAGCAAATTTCTTTTGTTTGCTGTCTCTTTTTTTCGTACTGAAAACAATGCTTGTTGTTAGACATCGTTGTTATAACAATTGTTTTAACAACGATGACATAACAATGACAAAACAGTAACAACAGCGGTCCAGACGTGACAAATTATTGTGCTATCAATTGTTATAACAAATAGTTTGCGCGTCAAGACGCTATGTAACATTTCTGAAAAGCAAGCCAAAAATAAAAAGTTGCTGCCGCTTAATTTTTACCCGACGCCACCAGCTGGAGTTGCCGGCTCAATAATAGCCGCCAATTCTATCTAGCGCAAAATACTTAATCATGCCTTTACACATGCTAATAAATATTGCAAGTATCGCAGCATTTACATATGCAAGCCAAAGATGAGGCCACAAAGAAAAACATATTTCCTTTTTCTTCTTTTTCCATAAAAACAAACAAATTATACAGAACACAAGCTGTCGAATTTAATATGCATGCGTTTTTTTTTTTTGATAATTTGTTTGATTTTATGGAAAAAAAACGAATAAAGGAAGTTAAGAAATAATTTATTTATCTTCATATTCATAAAATTTTTACAAAGAGACAAATAATAATATGCTATATATAAAAAAATTAGAAAATGCCGTGGAAATTTACTACACGAATATATAAAATATGTGTCCAAACATCAGTACGTTTACGTCCCCCTTAACTATGTGTCTAAATTACCAATGAACTTGATTAGACATCATGTCAGATATCGCATATGGATAATGTAGACGGCTCATGTCCATGTTTCGTCCATGTTCTGACATCGATGCCAGAACATATGGCTGAGCACCAATGTTCGCCATGAGACTCGCCGTCAACAACCATTTTTAATAGATAGAAAAGAGACAGAACGAAATTGTTAAATATTCCATTTCTATTGCACTGCAACATACATTGATACGACAGAACATGGGCATCGCACGTGTACACCACCACAAAGAAAAGGTAAGAGAAGTTTGAACACATGCAATTTTCGAGACGTCATTCTGCCGACGTTATTTCTTCACACTATGCAAGTCTTATGGGTAAGCTTCTTATTCAGCTGTGAGAAAGACAGAGAAATGAATACAAATTTCTTTGTTTTTCTCACAGCTGAATAAGTAGCTGATTAATACGACTTGCATGTTTGAATTGGGATTTAAGAAATAATAAATATCTCGTGCAGACCGGGTATTATGTCTCATCAAGACCCGGTGTAACCCTAGTTCTTCACGAGCCATCGACTTCAACATAACATGAACATGACGCCGCACTGTGGCGCCTTTTCCCAAATACCGTGGCAAAAATACAAAATTTGATGACAAAATTTTGTAAAATGAATGATTACATCGTACAAAGAACTTCTTACTGATACAAGTTCAAAAACGTTTTTCTTAATTAGTTGAAAATTATAGCTGGTGGAGCTGCTTAAAGTTGGCAGTTTTTTAAGAAGCCCCAAAAAAGGTGATTTTGAAAAAAAAAATAACATTTTAAAATTGAAATGCTAGAAACCTTGACTTTAGATCATTACTTTTTTGGTATCGTTTTAAAGGTACGTTTATTTTTTATTGAAATAAGCAAACAAATGTGCATCAAATGCCCTACTTTTTCGGCAGTTGCCGCTTTTCAGGCACCCACCAAAAGTTGCCGTTTTGCTTGATATAAGAGGAAAACTGTTACAATATCATAGTGAAAACGGCAATAATTCTGTTTTCACTGCAGCACGTATTTGTTACATATTTTAATTTCTCTCGTTCATACGAGATTGACACGATGACTTTTTCCCCTCATTTTTCTTAAATTTTCTTTTATTTTGCTTTGTGTCCCGTTCGACAATAAACTTTAGAAAATTCATGGTAAAAAACCATCGGGCGAGTCCCGTATGAATCAGGTATGCATAACTATAACAATTTGTTTATTTAAATTTAAATTCGCATTCAACGTTTCGATGACCAATTTATTTTATAACCAAGAATGTTGGAAAAACTACCAAATAAAAAAAAATTACCAAAATTTTCAGGTACTTACATATGTATGTATGTATGTAGTTTAATTTTTGTCTTTTATTCTACAGATGGAAAAAAGTTTGCCTGAAAATGAAGCAGTATTACTGCCAGATAGCCTTACATTGGTAAATAAGTGGGGATGTGATGGATCATCCGGCCAAAGTGCCTACAAACAAACAATATCGACAAATGACACAACTATTACAGATGCAAATATGTTTATGGCTTCTGTATTTCCTTTAAGACTAAGAAGTGAAATCTCTGAGCATTGGAAAAATCCCCGCCCATCATCAGTTCATTTTTGCCGTCCGATATACGAAGGAGTCTTCAGAAATAATCAAATCAACAGTAAACGATATAAAA
This sequence comes from Panzeria rudis, assembly GCA_956483635.1. Lineage (NCBI taxonomy): Eukaryota > Metazoa > Arthropoda > Insecta > Diptera > Tachinidae > Panzeria > Panzeria rudis. Next base: position 102,422,153 of record OY101448.1, read on the forward strand.
AAGCAAATTTCTGAACTAAACCCTTTAATACTTGAAATGGAGAATGGAAAAACAGTTTACATTGATTATGAATTTTGTCTTACAATGATTGATGGCAAAATCTTAAATGTAATAACAGATACTTCGTCAACTTTGAAGTGTGCGATTTGCAAAAAGACACAGAAAGACTTTCAAAATCTTGATGATTCAAGTGATGAGCACAACTATGAATATGGAATTTCTCCATTACATGCTAGAATTAGGTGCATGGAGTTTATTTTAAAACTAGCGTATTCAATTCCGCGAGATGGAGAATGTTTTGATAAGAACTCAGCACCAAAAGAAAAACTATCTGCTCGAAAAAAAATTATACAAAATGAATTTCTTAAGAACCTTAGGCTGACAATAGACTGCCCAAAGCAGGGGTACGGCAATACGAACGATGGAAATATGTCCAGAGCATTTTTTGAAAATGATGAGGTAACAGCCAGAATTACTCGGGTCGACAATCATATTATAAAAAAATTTTACGTGGGATGACGGAAAATCGTTCAAAATATAATAAAAAGGTTTGCAGTTATCCTAAACGTTATAAACTCTCGATAAATGATAAATGGCCCAAAGTTTCATGAGTATGTATCAAAACTGCTCAACTTTTGGTTCAAATGTACCCTGAAAAGAAACTTACTCCTACGGTCCATAAGATTTTGGCTCATGGTAAAGATATAATTGAATATCAATGCCTACCAATTGGAGAGTTATCAGAAGAAGCCCAAGAATGCAAAAACAAAGATTACAAACACTTCAGATACACAAATACTTGCAAAATTTCACGGATAAGACAAAATGAGGACTTTTCAATATGTTGGCCGCCTCATCAGATGCACTAATTTCATCACGAAGACATGTAACATCTCAAAAGGATTTACAAGAACGTAATTATAGCTCTGATATGTTAAGTCTATTAGATATCGCTCCCAATGTTAATGACTATTTTAAAGAAAACTAACTAATAAAAAAAATTATATTAGTTTGAAAAAAATATAGTAAATAAATTAATATCATTGTATATTACACTGTGTGTAATTCTTTAATTCATAGAAAAATAACCATATACGAACACCACTAAATGATAAAAGACCAAAAAAAAGATCCTTGTTCCACATTTTTGCCCAAAGTCATGCAGCAAGTGTGGATGTTTTAGTTAATTTTTGTAATCTAAGAATTAGTTTCCTAGAATTTTAAAATAATTATATTTACAAAAATTGTAACAAAAGAAAATCAAATAAAAAATACTTACTTCTAAGACTAATAATGTTAAATTCATACATACACAAAACAGCAATAAAACATTTAAGTTTTGATTATTTTGTTCTTGTAAAAAATGCTCAATAGCTTAATTTGTAATAAACAAAATCAAACCCCAATAAAATATACCTACGCAATAATAACACTGTTAAAATTTTTTGTGCGTATTTTACTTATTGTTGTTATGAAATTAGAGAACAAAATTCTTTATAAATAATAAGATCATCACCTGATAATTTCAATACAGGTGTTTGTTACTTTGTTTTGACATGTTTTGCATAAAAAATTTTAAAAACTAAATTCCATTTACAAAAATGAAATAAAACATGCACAATGGCTGCATGACTTTGGGCAAAACTGGGACACACGGGTCTTATTTTCTTTTTGGTCTTTTATCATTTAGTGGTGTCCGTATAGGGTTATTTTTTTCGTGTTGCACTGTGTTATATATTATATAGCATTAATATTAAAAATATTTCAAAAATGTGTATTTATAGAAAAAATAAATATAAAATATTATATTACTCTAACATGTTAAATTACAGGTACTTTTTTTCTGGACTTCCTTATGAGAATAGCATTTGAAGCACCAAAAGTTGTGTTTGAAATGTTTTTTAAATTTTAAAAAGATCATTACTTCAAAAGATATGAATTTTGCGACAAAAGGGGTCAAAAGTTATTACCGTGCCCAATGCCTATCAAAATGCGGGAGTACTTATTTTGAAACTAAAGGATTTAAAATGGAAGTGATTTTTAACTATTGGATATATCTTGGTAACTTAAAAAATTATGGTTTTTGCAATGAGAAAGCCACTGTGCGTAGTACCCTGTGATCATATGGACATGCAGGTTACTTATTTTTTAGCGAAAGCGGTTATCTTTGAAATGCTTTATACATTTTTAAAACATCTTTATTATGTACTTTAAAGTTTCTTATGTTTGTTATGAAATAGTCAAAAGGCGATACTGTGCACAGTGCCGCGGCTAACCTATGACCGTGAAAATCATGCATATTGAAGCTTGAGTCTTCTTTCAAATGCTTTTTTAAATTTTTAAATATCTTTATTACTTTAAAACTTATGATTTTTGCAACGAAAAAAGTCAAAAGGCCCCACTGTGCGCCGGCAGAAAAACTGCAAAAAATTCGTCAAATTCTTTGTTGTGGTGAATACGTGCGATGTCCATGTTCTGCCTTATCAATGTATTTGGTGGTAGTGCAATAGAAATGGATTATTTAACAATTTCTTTCTGTCCCTTTTCTTTCTATTAAAAATGGATTTTGACGGCGAATCTCATGGCGAACATTGATGCTCAGGCATATGTTCGGGCATCGATGTCAGAGCATGGACGAAACATGGACATGAGCCGTCTACATTAGCCATATGAGATGTCTGACATGATGTTCATACCAAGTTCATGGCTAATGTAGACCCCCAGTAAAGACGGTCAGACTTCTGTAAAATTTTTTACCGCTGCCATCAGGTGGAGTCGGCGGCTCAATAATAGCCGCCAATTCTATCTAGCGCAATATACTTCACCATACCTTTACACATACTAATAAATCTTTCAAGTATCGCAGCATGTACACATGCAAGTGAAAGATAATGCCACGAATGAATTACTATTTAGGGCGTGTGTCAAATAGTAGAAAAGTACTATGGTAAAAAAATATTTGCCTGTGGGGAAAAAATTTCATGTTTCTGCTGTGCCAAATGATATTATTTTTTGAAAATATAAAATTTTGACGTGGTAAGAACCACAAAGTCTGTGGTAAGAACATTCATGTTTCAGCTGTGTGATATGATACTTATTTTGACAATATAAGATTTTGCGGCGGCGAAGCAAAAAAATTTCCTACAAGCCGCCGCCTACCAAAAAATTTTTAAAAGAACATTTTTATACATATAAGACAAAGTTCTCTGCTGTAGCAAACATTTTATAATATGATGTACAATTTTTAGCAAATTAAAATAAACAATGCATATTTCATAGTCTAACTACACTTAAGAGCCGCAAAAATCGATGTATTGGGCGACGGCTCGAATTTCCAAAAACGACGGCGGTGGTTTTACCTTGTTATGACACCATGCTTCTAATTTCTGTTTGTCAAAAATGTATCTCTTGGGTCAAAAATTCTACTAGCCCCCAGGGATAGTGAAATTTTATTTACTTTAGAAGTATCAAAAATTTACTTACAATAGTACGTTGCTACCGTTTGGCACACACCCTTAGTAAAAACGTATCGTGTGACGTTAGAATTTACAGTACCACTAAACTTTACACAGCGTCTTCACGAGACATTAACTTTGAGATAACATGAGAGAAAATGTCGGCAGAATACTAAAAACTAAATGTCGAACTTTCTCTTAATCTCATACTAGGGGAAGACATAATTTTACTTTTCCTATAAGTTTTCATTTTATGCAAATGCTCATCGAGTTAACATTTACCACTTTTGCATAATTAGTTGTTTTATTTTTAATTTTTCACACAAATTTAAATTTATAAATCAACTAAACACATATATTCATTTATTTAACACAGAATTTTTTATCAAAAACATCGCTTTTCATTTATTTTAATAAACACACACATGCACACTATTTTATTTTTATGTACATGTGTTTTTTGACATTTTATCTCATAAGATTGTTGTTATAAGAATTCTTATAGCAACGCTTTCATAAAAATTCCTATAACATTGAGATTACACTAATTTGAAGTCAACACATAACATAATTCTCTCTGCGATTAAATTTGACAATCTCATCTTACATATTATGTTACGTGTAGACTTCAAGTTAGGTGTTAGATATAGAAAACGTATCACGGCAATAATTTTGTCAGCTGTTATTATTGGATTGTAATGCCTTTGGCATTAGTTTGACATTTGCAATGTAAAAATCTACTTTCTGTAGAAATCTACTGTTCTGTAGATTTTTCTACGTGACAAAAGCAACGATACGTTTTTAGTAAACAGCAACGATCTTTTTTTATGTTATAGATTATGCTAGCTGTTCCCCACGACTGCGACGGGTTTTTACTAACTAGACTTTGACTATCGTACACAATCGTACAAATATGTCATTAAGAAATCTAACAGAATTATATTCGACTTAACAGGGCGTCCTGACGAGCAGTTTTTTTTTTTTTTGATAGGTTAGGTGGGCATTCACGACTCAAGACGTGACTCACTTGGGTCCGTGAATTCGGTCTCTTTGTGATATTTTTTGTTGTAACAATGAAAAAAATTTTTGTCACGCCAGGACCGCTCTTCTTACTGTTTTACTGTTATGACAGCGTTGTTAAAACAATTGTTAGAACAACGATGTTTTAAAAACAAAAATTGTTTCCAATACGAAAGAAGAGACAACAATATATATAAATTTGCTATTTCTGCCGCACCACCTTACAATAATCTGAATAGTGCTAACAAAAGACCTTAACAAATTTCTCTTAACAGCTCTGCCAACATTTTATACACAAAACAAACAGATGTTTTTGCATCATTTTTGTATTATAGTGTGGCACATACAACGCCATTTTGATGCGGTTTTTTGAAGTAGGTCTGACTTCTGTATAAATTTCTTGTGAATTAATCGTGCGATCGTGTAGGATAATGAATCAGGGCCTTTACTGCTTTATTATGTTAACAGTAAGAGAAGACGTAGCTATCCTAGCTCACAATTCAAACAAAAAGGCTCTTGTGCATTTTTAATAAAACGACGTAGACTTTCTTTTTATTAACATAAAAAGTAATATTGAACATGAAAAATTTGTTTTTGGACAATTTTTTCGTAATATTATTTATTAGTTCCAATTACAATACAAATACAATACAATAACGTCGGCGGAATGACGTCACAAAAAATACCTGTAATCAATCTTCTGTTAAATGCTTATGTATTATATATTCGTGTAGTAAACTTGCACGGCATTTTATAAATTGTCTATATATTTAACTTTATTATTTTTGTATTTATAAAAATTTTATGAATATGAACATAAATAATTAAAGAACAGTTTAAATATTTTTTTATTTGCTTTCTTTCTTCTTTTTTTCCCATAAAAACTAATAAATTATGTATACATACTAAATTTGACAGCTTGTGCCCTGACATAATCGCTCTGTCTTGTGTTTGAACATCAATTTCCAAACATGTGCCAGAACACTAACATTTACTGTCTACACACAAATTTTTTAGTAAATTTTTAGCAACAGATTTTGACAAGCCTAGGTCGCGGAGTAATGCATACAAAAATATTTTTCTTTATCTTACTCTACGTCTCCACCTAACCATATACTAACTAGACCCGTCACTATACAACAACATTACGAAGATTGTATGAGAGGGAACGCAAATCTTATTTTATAATGTGGTTTCTAATTTGACTATGTCCTTCATATTATCTTAGTAAGAGCACTTTGCATGTAAAAATGCACAACACATGACAACAGCCTCTTTTAGCTGTCAAAAGTGAGCATTCTGTTCCATATTATGTGCACCTAACTTGATATGCTGTTTTAACTTAAAGTTATTACTGCGTTGTTAAAACAATTGCACTAACAACTATGTTATACCCTGAAAAAAGCATTAACTTGAGCGGTCTACACTTAACATTAACTTGAAGTGAATGTTAAGCTAGGTGTAGACTGCAAATTACTAAAATAATGGTTGAGCAAAAATTATGAAAAAAACCATAAAAAAGTAGAAGCGGAAATTAAAAAAAGCAATCGGCGGATTATTTTAAGCCGAAAAACTATCGTCGGTGGCGGCTTCCATTAATCCGATTTTAGATACAAGAAAAATCGGCGGCGGCTGTGGAAATTAGTCGGCGGCTCGGCTTAGCCGCGGCTCAGCCGTCTCGGCGCAAGTCTCTGCTTGGCATCCGATGAGATGAAAGTTGCAGAAGTTTTCGAATCAGAGCACGAAGCCGTTCGGTGCATAGCCGGCTTAGCAGCCGCCGCCGAATTTTGTTTTTATATTGCGCCGCCGCCGATGTATATGGCTGTGATCGGCGCACGACTCAGCCGACAAATGACTATTATATAATATAAGTTTGGTACAAATACAACAAAAAAATTAGATAATGCTTGTCAGAAATATAAAAATATTAAAATTTTTTTTCGCTAGATATACATACTACGTGAGCCAGTCGACAGCCCACACTTTTCATTCAGCCGCCGCCGAGGAAAATTATCGGCTTAGAGCCGGCGCTTAGCCGCCGCTGGTAAGTTTTTGGGTAAGCCGCCGCCGATAATCGAATGATATCGGCTTCGTGCTCTGTTTCGAATACGACCCATCAGCCGATATGGTGAGGAATCCAGCGAATTACGTTCAAGTAATAATGGCGCGGGGTTTCCGAAAGTCGTGGAAACAACCCATTTTTTACGATTTTGATTGTAAAATGACGAAGGTGATTTTGGAGCATGTCATATGCATTTTACAAGATGCAGGTTTCCCTGTGGTGGCCATTGTCTGCGATTTAGGCCCGTCGAATCGTAAGTTGTGGAAGGACTTAGGTGTTTCTGAAGGTAAGTTAAATGTAATAAAAAACAGCGAAAGCCCTCAAGTGCTAACAACCCGCATCTGCTAAAAATAAATACTTCAACACTAAACATCTACAAGGTCGTATTAAATTGACATCGAACAATACTTCGATATGTTGTAATAACTAACTTCGTCAGAAAGATACTTCGTAATTTTCTAATAGCGATCTTCGAGAGAAAAAATGCTGAAATATACTTCGTTTTCTTATAAGCTAACTTCGACGGAAAAATGGGTAATTAATTTTAATTATTTAATTTTTTTTGTAAATTTAATCGTTGCATTTTTTTTGTTCATTAAAAATTTTTCATTTGTATTTCATAGATATTACGACTTTTGTTTTGATTTTTTCGTTGCATTTTAAGTTTTGATTTGTCATCCCTACATTTTACTTAATTTTTTTGTTGAATTTTAATTTTAGATACGCTGTACTAGATAATAATAAAAAAATAATATTTAAAAAATATTTGACGATTTATAACGCAAAATTTTATATATTTAAATAAACCATGGTTTTCTAACCCTGTAGACATCGATGAAAAAATATTTGTGTTCGCAGATGTACCTCACTTGATCAAACTTATCCGTAACCATTTTTTGGATACGGGATTAGTGTACAAAAACGGAGTCATATCGTCTCGCACTATAGTGGATCTACTGAAGCATACCTCTCAGTCAGATGTATCTATAACGTATAAAATAACAGATGAGCACCTATCTGTGAAAGGTTCAGGTAAACACTTAAGACCTTATTTATAATATAAAAATATTACTCATAATAATAGAACCATTTTTTAGAACGGCAAAATGTAAAACTGGCAACACGGCTACTTTCACATACTACAGCTAGTGCTATAAGACGCTGTTGCTCGCTAGGTATTGAGCTTTATAACGCTACCCACACGGCTGACTTCATTCAACTGGTTAATGATTGGTTCGATGTGATGAACTCGACATTGCAGATCTGTTATTACCCAGGCAAGGTAATGATTTTTATTTTTATATGTACTAGCTTTTACCCGTGGGTCCAATCACGTTGATATGCTTAAGAAATACATAAAACAACAATTTTTTAAACAATCAAACCCAGCCCAAAAATATGTTTTCTGGAGAGTCTGTACCAAATATAAAAAACCCGGTTCCAACCCGTATTAAAAATATATTATATTTTACGCTGATATATCTTTTCATTGATGAAATAATTTTCAAAATCAGTTTAGTGGTTTGGGCGTGAAAGCGTAGAAAACAAACAAACTCACTTTCACATTTATAATATTAGTAAGGATTAAGAAATTAATTAATGTAAAAAATTGAATTTTCAAGGAACCATATGGCGTAACGCTGGAGGCACAAAACCGTATTCTGACAAAAATTAATGCCGTTGTGTCAGTTCCACTTGTACCAGGAAGAAAAAGAGAACCCTTTCAGAAAGGAATAATTTGTTCAAACAATGCGCTGATGATGCTGCACCAGTACGTGCAAAGGTACAAAATGAAATATATATTGACAAATCGCTTAAACCAAGACGTACTAGAGCACTTCTTCGGCGCTATACGTAGCAAAGGTGGACTGAATGATCACCCATCTCCCAGAGATGTTAAATTTAGGCTGCGTAAATATATCCTTGGTAAGAAATTAATATAATGAACCATTCAAATTCTCAATTTAATATTGTAACTATTACATGTGTACACATTTTCTTAGCGCGCAACACAGAATATTTAAATGCCACGGGGAATGTGCAAGAAGATGCTACAGGTTGGCTTAGCACCGTCAGCAGTACCGATACCGAAAATAAGAACATACCACAAGACTACTACCATGTAGAATTTTTAGAAGATCCTGAAGAATTTGTCGATCATCATGAGGCGAACATAGATGATATTGGGTTTCTTCAAGAGGATGCACTAGAGTATATAGCTGGCTATATTCTAAAAAAGCATGATCTTGAAGAATTCAAATCTTATGGATATTCGTTTTCATGGATCGATCAAGTTGCAAAAGGATCCTTGACCAAACCATCAAGTGTATTCATGACAGAACTTAAAAAACTAGAATACATTTTCAATGAAATCAATGGAAAAGAAATTTCTCATTGCCAACATTTGAAAGAGAAAATGCTACAGGAGAGCGAATGCATTCAATTACCGGAGGTAGTAAAATTCAGTTTTTTCAAATGCCGGATATACTTCCGTATACGAAATTTGAATAGAAGATTGAGAGTTCAAAAAGCAAAACAGAAGGTGATGGGCAACAAAAAGTTAATTAAAATAAACCTTTAATTAGCCCTTTAACTTTAAAAGTAAGTGTATACAACAAAATTAAATTAAAAAATAATGATCCTTAATGTAACTTTATTTATTGTTTCTACTTCTTTTAGCTATGTAATACATTTTAATTTTTTATTTAAATATTAACACAAGTAAATAACAATTGCTAGTCATGATATGTGAATATTTTTATTTTTAAATTTAAATCTTAACGTTCAATAATAATTTCAAGTCATGGAATATCTTTGTATATAGTATATTATTATTATATTATTTTACATTATATTTTTAATTTTAAATTTTATAATGTCATACCCAATTTCTAGTCGTGGAATATACTTTTATCTTTAATTTAAATATCAAAATGTCAATAATAATTTCTAGTCATGTAATATATGTATATGTATACATGTTTAATTTAAACCTTAACAGACTTGTTTATAAAATTTATTAAGGCTTTATAAAGGATTTTTAAGAAAAAGTTTCATAAAAAAATTTTCTTAAAAACCTTTATAAAGGCTTAATTAGTTTTATAAATAATTCTGCAAATTAATAATTAACTTTAAGCCAATAAATATGCGTTCGTATTTAAATATACAATAGTGAATTTGAAAACAAAGCCGAAATAAAATTACATATGTACATATGTATATATTTCAAATTTTCTATTAAATTTTATTTCTCAGAATCATCCGATAATATAGTAAGTATGTTTCTCATAAAACGAGAATACATTAAACATTTGTATGTGCGGATGTATGTACAAAATCAAAAGATAATTAATAAAAACAGTTCGAAAACGGTATGTTTTTCCGTTCAGCTAATTCTTTTTTTATTTTGTGTTATTGCTTGGAAATTTATAAAAATGATATTGAATTACTATTATTTTTCGTTAATTTTAATTATTATTCGAACTCCATTTGTTTCTATATTTATGATTTGAACGGGCTAAAGTTCGTATTGCTCAAGGCACATTCACAAATAAATTTGCCTGTGATAATTATTAATGAACATATAATACCAAAGTTTGTTGTAAGTATTCTGACTAACAACACATAGTTGCACGGAATAGCCAGCCGTTTTCGAAGGCCACTAAACCTTCATCATCAGCTAGTTGTTCCGTCCAACTATGTGTTGGCAGAATATATACAACTAACTTTGATATTATTTGTTCATTAATATTTAAATACTACTAATAAATACATAAATACAAAAAAAATTTATCACATGTAACTTGGCTTAAAAAGCAATACGAACATTAGCCCGTTCAAATCATAAATACTATTATTTTTATTAAACTAGGATCGACCACTTGAAACGTATGAATCTCTACATTTGTACATGTGTGTTTTCAAGTACAAAATAAAAACGAAATAGAAAGTTTTTTGTTATCAAGCAAATTTAAAACACATTCTTAACACTTTTATGTCAAGAATAAAAAAACATTTACGAGTATATCTACCAAAACTAAATTTAACCATATACATACATACATGTCGGCGGTTTCAAGTACAAACCCCGTAAACCAAATAATTTACAGAAGGTAGGAAACTGTAATATTCAATATGTAACTTTTTATACATCTGCTTGTAAAAGCGTTGTTTTATACACTTGCAATACATTTGTGTGAAATCTATTGAAATCCCTGAAAAATTCAATTTCGTAAAAATACGGGTTAGAACCTTTTTACTAGAGACCATCGATATTTATGTTACACCAATATACTTAGGTGGATGATAAGATACTTTAAAAAAAGAGTCGTATTTATATATATAAAATGAATTTGAAGTAAGTTAGCTATTAAACATTTTATTCTTACCTCTGCTTTTTCCTGACCGATTCAGTATTAACGCATATTGTAAGTATCGATCTAGATAAGTACATTCATACATACATTGCATGGATTTGTTGAAATACATTGCTTTTATTGAAATAAGTTTTTCACTTCTGAAATATTCCTATGTAAGTTATACAGGACGGTTTGCTTTGTTTATGTAGAAAAATTAAAAATATACGTATACGTTTACAGCCTTATTTATATATGTATGTATGTATATTACGGCTTTATAAAAGCTTAATAAGGAAAATTTTTACACGAATCTGCTTTATAAATCCCTTACAAAGCTTTAATAATTTTTTTTAAATTGTGCCTTTAAAATTTATTTTTATTCTTAGACAAACAATTCTTTAATATACATTGTGAAACAAATGAAATCAGTGCTAAAATTAAGGCGAAGGCAAACTATTTTTGTAACATTGCATGTAAAGTTTGAGAACTTAGTTTGATTTCATGTGCATTATTTATACAAATAATATTAATAGGTTGGCAGCTGCTCTTCTATTTGTCATTACACTCTGCATTCATATTAAATTTAGCCGTGTAAGAAATACGAACTTTCACCGAAATACCAAATTATCATTTGTACACCAAGTCATATTTCGCAACATTCATCCAGCTTCTGTTTAACTCTTGTAACTATCTCTGTGGTGCTGTAACTTGCCTGGACCTTTTTATCATGTTTCGTTTCACAGGATGTTTATAGCAATTACTTCAATTAAGGAATTCATTCTCCCTTTTGACAAAGTCAATTATGCTCCGGGCGCTCTTCGACCATCTACACATGTACATGATTTCTTATTTTGTAGGAGTCGTGTAGTATGACCACTTGATGTTTCTTCAACCAAGCGATTAATTTGCTGAACTACACAATTTCGTTCCGAAACATACATATCTTTAAACATATTTTTGGCAATACACACACTTGTTTCACATAAGTCTGCATTTTCTAAGGTTTCTGCCAGTTAGTAATCGTGCACGGCAAATTGATTGTCCGAATTGTTATGGGCATAGCCCCACAATGAAACATAGTGAATTTTTCAGGGATTTCAATAGATTTCACACAAATGTATTGCAAGTGTATAAAACAACGCTTTTACAAGCAGATGTATAAAAAGTTACATATTGAATATTACAGTTTCCTACCTTCTGTAAATTATTTGGTTTACGGGGTTTGTACTTGAAACCGCCGACATGTATGTATGTATATGGTTAAATTTAGTTTTGGTAGATATACTCGTAAATGTTTTTTTATTCTTGACATAAAAGTGTTAAGAATGTGTTTTAAATTTGCTTGATAACAAAAAACTTTCTATTTCGTTTTTATTTTGTACTTGAAAACACACATGTACAAATGTAGAGATTCATACGTTTCAAGTGGTCGATCCTAGTTTAATAAAAATAATAGTATTTATGATTTGAACGGGCTAATGTTCGTATTGCTTTTTAAGCCAAGTTACATGTGATAAATTTTTTTTGTATTTATGTATTTATTAGTAGTATTTAAATATTAATGAACAAATAATATCAAAGTTAGTTGTATATATTCTGCCAACACATAGTTGGACGGAACAACTAGCTGATGATGAAGGTTTAGTGGCCTTCGAAAACGGCTGGCTATTCCGTGCAACTATGTGTTGTTAGTCAGAATACTTACAACAAACTTTGGTATTATATGTTCATTAATAATTATCACAGGCAAATTTATTTGTGAATGTGCCTTGAGCAATACGAACTTTAGCCCGTTCAAATCATAAATATAGAAACAAATGGAGTTCGAATAATAATTAAAATTAACGAAAAATAATAGTAATTCAATATCATTTTTATAAATTTCCAAGCAATAACACAAAATAAAAAAAGAATTAGCTGAACGGAAAAACATACCGTTTTCGAACTGTTTTTATTAATTATCTTTTGATTTTGTACATACATCCGCACATACAAATGTTTAATGTATTCTCGTTTTATGAGAAACATACTTACTATATTATCGGATGATTCTGAGAAATAAAATTTAATAGAAAATTTGAAATATATACATATGTACATATGTAATTTTATTTCGGCTTTGTTTTCAAATTCACTATTGTATATTTAAATACGAACGCATATTTATTGGCTTAAAGTTAATTATTAATTTGCAGAATTATTTATAAAACTAATTAAGCCTTTATAAATGTTTTTAAGAAAATTTTTTTATGAAACTTTTTCTTAAAAATCCTTTATAAAGCCTTAATAAATTTTATAAACAAGTCTGTTAAGGTTTAAATTAAACATGTATACATATACATATATTACATGACTAGAAATTATTATTGACATTTTGATATTTAAATTAAAGATAAAAGTATATTCCACGACTAGAAATTGGGTCTGACATTATAAAATTTAAAATTAAAAATATAATGTAAAATAATATAATAATAATATACTATATACAAATATATTCCATGACTTGAAATTATTATTGAACGTTAAGATTTAAATTTAAAAATAAAAATATTCACATATCATGACTAGCAATTGTTATTTACTTGTGTTAATATTTAAATAAAAAATTAAAATGTATTACATAGCTAAAAGAAGTAGAAACAATAAATAAAGTTACATTAAGGATCATTATTTTTTAATTTAATTTTGTTGTATACACTTACTTTTAAAGTTAAAGGGCTAATTAAAGGTTTATTTTAATTAACTTTTTGTTGCCCATCACCTTCTGTTTTGCTTTTTGAACTCTCAATCTTCTATTCAAATTTCGTATACGGAAGTATATCCGGCATTTGAAAAAACTGAATTTTACTACCTCCGGTAATTGAATGCATTCGCTCTCCTGTAGCATTTTCTCTTTCAAATGTTGGCAATGAGAAATTTCTTTTCCATTGATTTCATTGAAAATGTATTCTAGTTTTTTAAGTTCTGTCATGAATACACTTGATGGTTTGGTCAAGGATCCTTTTGCAACTTGATCGATCCATGAAAACGAATATCCATAAGATTTGAATTCTTCAAGATCATGCTTTTTTAGAATATAGCCAGCTATATACTCTAGTGCATCCTCTTGAAGAAACCCAATATCATCTATGTTCGCCTCATGATGATCGACAAATTCTTCAGGATCTTCTAAAAATTCTACATGGTAGTAGTCTTGTGGTATGTTCTTATTTTCGGTATCGGTACTGCTGACGGTGCTAAGCCAACCTGTAGCATCTTCTTGCACATTCCCCGTGGCATTTAAATATTCTGTGTTGCGCGCTAAGAAAATGTGTACACATGTAATAGTTACAATATTAAATTGAGAATTTGAATGGTTCATTATATTAATTTCTTACCAAGGATATATTTACGCATCCTAAATTTAACATCTCTGGGAGATGGGTGATCATTCAGTCCACCTTTGCTACGTATAGCGCCGAAGAAGTGCTCTAGTACGTCTTGGTTTAAGCGATTTGTCAATATATATTTCATTTTGTACCTTTGCACGTACTGGTGCAGCATCATCAGCGCATTGTTTGAACAAATTATTCCTTTCTGAAAGGGTTCTCTTTTTCTTCCTGGTACAAGTGGAACTGACACAACGGCATTAATTTTTGTCGGAATACGGTTTTGTGCCTCCAGCGTTACGCCATATGGTTCCTTGAAAATTCAATTTTTTACATTAATTAATTTCTTAATCCTTACTAATATTATAAATGTGAAAGTGAGTTTGTTTGTTTTCTACGCTTTCACGCCCAAACCACTAAACTGATTTTGAAAATTATTTCATCAATGAAAAGATATATCAGCGTAAAATATAATATATTTTTAATACGGGTTGGAACCGGGTTTTTTATATTTGGTACAGACTCTCCAGAAAACATATTTTTGGGCTGGGTTTGATTGTTTAAAAAATTGTTGTTTTATGTATTTCTTAAGCATATCAACGTGATTGGACCCACGGGTAAAAGCTAGTACATATAAAAATAAAAATCATTACCTTGCCTGGGTAATAACAGATCTGCAATGTCGAGTTCATCACATCGAACCAATCATTAACCAGTTGAATGAAGTCAGCCGTGTGGGTAGCGTTATAAAGCTCAATACCTAGCGAGCAACAGCGTCTTATAGCAATAGCTGTAGTATGTGAAAGTAACTGTGTTGCCAGTTTTACATTTTGCCGTTCTAAAAAATGGTTCTATTATTATGAGTAATATTTTTATATGTTATGTGTTTACCTGAACCTTTCACAGATAGGTGCTCATCTGTTATTTTATACGTTATAGATACATCTGACTGAGAGGTATGCTTCAGTAGATCCACTATAGTGAGACGATATGACTCCGTTTTTGTACACTAATCCCGTATCCAAAAAATGGTTACGGATAAGTTTGATCAAGTGAGGTACATCTGCGAACACAAATATTTTTTCATCGATGTCTACAGGGTTAGAAAACCATGGTTTATTTAAATATATAAAATTTTGCGTTATAAATCGTCAAATATTTTTTAAATATTATTTTTTTATTATTATCTAGTACAGCGTATCTAAAATTAAAATTCAACAAAAAAATTAAGTAAAATGTAGGGATGAAAAATCAAAACTAAAAATGCAACGAAAAAATCAAAACAAAAGTCGTAATAACTATGAAATACAAATGAAAAATTTTTAATGAACAAAAAAATGCAACGATTAAATTTACAAAAAAAATTAAATAATTAAAATTAATTACCCATTTTTCCGTCGAAGTTAGCTTATAAGAAAACGAAGTATATTTCAGCATTTTTTCTCTCGAAGATCGCTATTAGAAAATTACGAAGTATCTTTCTGACGAAGTTAGTTATTACAACATATCGAAGTATTGTTCGATGTCAATTTAATACGACCTTGTAGATGTTTAGTGTTGAAGTATTTATTTTTAGCAGATGCGGGTTGTTAGCACTTGAGGGCTTTCGCTGTTTTTTATTACATTTAACTTACCTTCAGAAACACCTAAGTCCTTCCACAACTTACGATTCGACGGGCCTAAATCGCAGACAATGGCCACCACAGGGAAACCTGCATCTTGTAAAATACATATGACATGCTCCAAAATCACCTTCGTAATTTTACAATCAAAATCGTAAAAAATGGGTTGTTTCCACGACTTTCGGAAACCCCGCGCCATTATTACTTGAACGTAATTCGCTGGATTCCTCACCATATCGGCTGATGGGTCGTATTCGAAACAGAGCACGAAGCCGATATCATTCGATTATCGGCGGCGGCTTACCCAAAAACTAACCAGCGGCGGCTAAGCGCCGGCTCTAAGCCGATAATTTTCCTCGGCGGCGGCTGAATGAAAAGTGTGGGCTGTCGACTGGCTCACGTAGTATGTATATCTAGCGAAAAAAAAATTTTATATTTCTGACAAGCATTATCTAATTTTTTTGTTGTATTTGTACCAAACTTATATTATATAATAGTCACTTGTCGGCTGAGTCGTGCGCCGATCACAGCCATATACATCGGCGGCGGCGCAATTTAAAAACAAAATTCGGCGGCGGCTGCTAAGCCGGCTATGCGTCGAACAGAATGCTCACTTTTGACTGCATTGCCGGCCTCCGGCCGGACTTAAGGATTTTCTCCTCTATGTATGTCGAACAGTGGCTTCGCTGAGGAAAGATTTTCTGCATTGCATTGGAAGCTATAGACACATATATGTTTGAACTTTAGAGGCCTATAACTCCCAAACTAAGTGAGTCCGCTCCAAATTTTTTTTAACATAATTCTTAGATTTAAGAGTACTACCCATGACAAAATTTCATAAAAATCGGAGCATGATACGGGATGTATATTTGTTCCAAATATAAATTGATGTTCATGCATAAAATTGCGAACAGAGAAATTATATTTTAGCTTGACAAATAGCTTTTTAGGTTGAATCTGGACAAGCCTTAAAAAAGTTTGACAATCAAGCCTTTGCTTTTTTTTCATAACAATTTAAACATATTTGAGAGGCAAAGCAATGCTTAATTTCTATGCATTTTGTTTGGTGAAGAATTGGTATGAAAAAGAAAAACTAATTTTAACAACAAAATTAAAATTTTCACTTTTAGTAAATGTCCATGTGCATTTCCAGCCGAATTTGAGCCGCCGCCGACTATTTTTTCCCAGCCAGCCGCCGCCGATCAAAACACCTCGGCGCAAGTCTCTGATCATGGTCCGGACAAAAATTCCCTACAAGAAATGTATGACCGAAACTAATACACACAATTTTTTACTAATACATTTGTACATATGACTGGTACTGTTGATGGAGATATCTATCATCGTTGACGACATTTAGATATTTGTTTACGTTAAAAATTAATATTTAAATAATGCATATGTTAGAGAAAGACAGCTAATGTATTATTTCCTGACGTTAAAAATAAAAAAGTGTTCATTATTAAAAAAAAATTAAAAAACATATATTAAATAAAACATTTAATAAAATTTTCCAGATATTCTAAAAAAAAAGAATTAATAAAATTGATCAAGGATTAAATATTTACAAAAATATACTATTACGCGGTGAATACTTCCATCATTATTGTGAATCACCGGCAATTGTTATGAATAATGGCAATGAAATGCCTATCATTGGTCTTGGAACATGGAGTGGCATAAGTGATTTTATTCTGTTGGAAAACGTTGGCCATCAGAAAACTAACAATGAGTCCGATAGTCAATTTGTTGGGAAAATTTCAGAAAAAGTATCAAAAACTGTGGGCTGGGTCCATTTGTACAAAAACCAACAAGAAATTGGACAAGTTTTGAAGAAAAAATAGAGAGCAAAGTGTTGTCTAGAGACAATTTATTTATAACTAGCAAACTGTGGAATACGAGACCAATATATGATGAGTTTCAATGCGTTACTATGTTTTTGTTTTCAAATATGTTATTAAATATTTTGCATAATTTTTAATAAAATTTAAATTATAACGCCATAATCTAATTTGAATTGTTCAGAAGAAAATAAATAATAATCAGCTTTGACCGATATATTCATCAAGACTGATTAGTCAGCTGTGATGGATATTTTCATCAAGCCTGACTAATCAGCTTTGACCCATGTATTCATCAAGACTGACTAATCAGCTTTGACCGATATATTCATCAGGACTGATTTGTCAGCTGTGACTACAATTTATATCATTAATGATTAGTAAAAAGCAGTGGAATGAGCAGTTCAGCTATATGTTCTATAGTCGATAGAATTCATAAGTTCGACAAAGACGCAAAATCACACGTACACAAAAGTTTCCATCAGTTTTTTCAAATTGTTTTAAGAAAATGATAGAAACTTTGTTCTACCTGATGATGGATATTTCCATCAGCACTACCAGTCATATGATCGATCAAATGACTGTCACTGTTCTTGTAGGGATTAAACTAATTCAAGTTGTGTTCCGAACAAATTATTTCTCTTTTTCTCTCTCACAAAGAGATACGTCAAACTACATGTAAAAAAATGTTGTCCGGAAACAATGGGTGAATCAAGCTTTAAGTGCGATATGAAAGATTGATCGAATAACCATTTTCAATAAACTGCATTTTTATTTTTCGAAATTATCACAAATAATTGACATCATAATTGTACATCTCATATTTTAAACACCAGAATTTATTAAAAAATCCTATATCTATTATATGCTCATGGAAATTCCACTTATTAACTTGAGTATATTCACATCTAGCTGGATAAGTACAATCGTCTTTGTCATGCACGTCCTCCCATAGGATTGTAAATATTCCTAGTGATAAATGTCTTAAACGATTTTGATTAAGATCACCCTGCAATCGTCTTAAATATGCTACGGATTTGGGATTTTGTAAAGACGGGTGTACCATTATTAAATCGTTACTAGCTGACCGAAATTGCTTATTGAACTCTTCCTCATCGGGGTTCCGTTTTGCCACTTGATATAAACTATAACCACTGATAGCATAGAATACAGTGTTTCCTGGTTTTTTCCTCGATTCTTTGGCCAAACCAACAGCTACATCCTTATAGTCAATTAGTAGACCTTTCCAATAGTTTGCCCATTTTTCAACAACCGTTCCTTTAAAACAATCAGGGAGGTTAAATGTATTTTGCAACCTTCCCCTTATTTTAGATATACATGACCCAAATATATTTAAACTCATTTTGACTCATTTCATTTAGAACGACTTTATAACAGAGAAACAAGCCGAGGCAAAATTATCGGCGGCGGCGGCTGGGCACATTTTGGGTCGGCGACGGCGCGCCGACAGAATTTTTGGCGGCTCACCTATATACGGATATTTTGGGAAAAAAGGTAGTAAAAATTGTTCTTCGAAAAAAATACACAAATTTGCAACCCAGTCGTGAACACATTTAAACGAACTCGGCGGCTGGTTTTGAGCCGATACGAGCCGATGTAATCGGCGGCGGCGCGATAGGCAAAAAAAGCTACCGGCGACGGCGCGCCGTCGGCTCGAAATCGACTGGCTTGTTTCTCTGCTTTATAAACCATGATGATCAAAAAGGGGTCTATGGCAGAGACCTGCGCCGAGGGGTTTTGATCGGCGGCGGCTGGCTGGGAAAAAATATTCGGCGGCGGCTCAAATTCGGCTGAAAATGCACATGGATATTTTACTAAAAGTGATAATTTGCATTTTGTTATTAAATTAAATTAGTTTTTCTTTTTCATGCAAATTCTTCACCAAACAAAATGCATAGAAATTGAGCATTGCTTTGCCTCTTAAACATTTTTAAAATTTTTATGAAAAATAAAGCAAATTTATAAAAAAAAGTTTGTTGCTCGTGTGGTCGCAGTAGGCTTGCCAGACAGCCTTGATTTGGCTTGATTGTCAAGCTTTTTTAACGCTTGTCCAGATTCAAGCTAAAAAACTATTTGTCAAGCTAAAAATTCATTTCTCTTCTGTTCGCAATTTTATGCATTTTATTTACTTTTTGTTTTGTAATTATTAAAAGCCAATGACTTTGTAAATTTTGTAATGTTTATATTTTGTTGCTCAATCGCTTGCAATGTATAAATTTAGGTCATTCATAGAATTTATTTATTGTAACATAATACTTTGTTTAAGTAATAATTTTATTCTTTGTTGTTCATTTGCATTTAATATTTTTTGCTTGTTCTATGTCAATAACCGCATAAACAGTCAAGTTAGCAATTCACTTCCCCAACATACATGAATATAGGTCATTGTTAAATTAGCAGTTTAATACAATTTTATTTCCTAGTAAATAAGCACTTTTACTTTAATTGTTTTTAATATAAAAGAAAGTAAATAAAAACGTACAAGAGAGTGTACTTTTAAAACTACAACGGTTCTGTTCGTGTTCTTTATTTTTACCCTTGATCCACGATTTCTGCAGGTTAAAGTGCTTGACAGAAATACCTTTATTAACCAAACTCCTTCAAGCGACTCTGCTTGCAAGGAGACTTTTCATTCCTTTTCAAATTCAATTAACATTTTTGGTGACCCCGACGTGATCCTGTATCAGGCACAGGATTATCATTCGTTAGTTTATTTTTTTGATTGGTTAATCCCAGAGTTTCAAGGATAAAATAATGGCAACACTTGAGGAGCTAGTGACAAAACAGAAGGCCATCGGCGAGAGGATTGAGACGATCATTAGGAACTACAAGAAGGACCCGTTATCAAGGAAAACAACTACAAGTTATTTTCAAGAACGGTTGAAAAGGTTGGAGGAAGAGTGGTCAGCATTTGAGGCCAACGACAACGAAATCCGTCTGTTAAAATGTCTGCCATTGGATCATGAGTATTTCGTCAAGGGGTACTACGAAGCCATAAGAGATATCGTGGAACAGTACACAGGAGTTCTACAGCAAATGATGTTAAAGGTTACACCAACCTCAAAACAACCACTAGGGCAACAATCTTGTGCAACAGGTGCAGAAGCAGCATCAACAGGAGCTAGTGGGATCCAGGTCGAAGTTGTTAGCGGAATCACAAAACTGATCCGTAGACAGAGTGCGATGATGGCAGCGCTAGAGCGTTTATTGACAGATGATTTTACAGAAAGAGATGTCTCCAATGCCACCACATTGTGGCAAAATATTGAAGACATGCATTTACAGATTTGCGAATTATGCGACGAGCCAACAGACCAAGCATATAATATGGAACGATTCATATCACTGGAAACCAATGTAAGAAAAATGGTGAAAAAAGTTACCAGCAGGCCCACAGCACCACTGCCATCAGAGTTTGTTCATCATCAGACAGAAAGTATTTCAATGCCAAAAATTACTATCCCAAAATTTGATGGAAATTACATGAAGTGGAAGGAGTTTCACGACTTATTTTCATCATTAGTCATCAAACAGTCAATTCCGGACATCCAAAAAATGTGGTATTTAAAAACGCATGTAGAAGGGGAAGCATCAAACCTAATCAAACATTTTAGTTCCACTGGAGAGAACTTTGCAGCGGCATGGTCGGTCTTGACAACACGTTATGACAATAAAAGACTTCTTGTAAGGAAACTGATCCATGAGCTGGCTGATGCTCCAACAAAGACAACAAGTGATAATTACAAATCGTTCCATGATAAAATCCAAGAGTGTCTCCTATCCCTCAAAAACCTTGACATTGATACTTCATCATGGGACCCACTATTGCTTCATGTATTACTCAAACGATTAGACCAAACTACACGTCTACAATACGAACAATCATTAGCACAACCAAGAGAGGTACCAACAATTAAGGAGTTTTTAAAATTTCTGGAAAGGCATTTTCAGTCTATGGAATCGATGGCTGAAAGGGAAAAGAGTGCACAATCCAAATCAAGAGTGTGCACATCCATAACATCAAATCGCAATGTTAGCTACAACTGCATGATGTGCAAAAATGGAAATCATCCATTGTTCGCGTGCAAAATATTTCTTCAACAAACACCTTCATTAAGGCTTCAATTTGTTCAGAAACAAAACTATTGTGTGAACTGTCTAAAACCTGGTCATAATGCAAAGGTGTGTAATCTCAGAAGTTGCAGTAAGTGCAACAAAAAACACAACAGTCTGCTGCATCTCGAAGGCACTAATCACAATCAAGCAGCACAAGCTGCAAAAGCTCAACAGAATCAGAATGCATATAATCATCAGTCAGCAGCCTCAGGCATCAGTACCGCACCCAGTAACCAAAACGCAGCATCACTTGCCGCATCCAACCACTCTCAAACAAGTAGCTACATTCTTCTTGACACTGCAATGATTAAAGTCCAATCAAACGGTAGGGAAATCCAATGCAGAGCAATCCTTGACTCAGGATCACAGCTAAATCTCATCAGCGAACGACTAGTTAAACGTCTTGGAATTTCGCCAAAACCAGCTTCAATACGCCTCAGCGGTATCGGATCAACTAATACCAGAGTGCAACATAGAGTAAATATAGCCTTACAATCGCGAGTCAACAATTTTAATACGCGACTTGAGGCTGCAGTCCTAACACACATAGTTGCTCCTCAACCGTCACAGTCACTCAATATTGAGCATTGGCCAATTCCGAAGAACATAGTGCTTGCCGATCCAGAATTCAATCGTCCTGCTAAAATAGACATTTTACTAGGCGCAGAATTTTATCACCAATTAATGTCAGTAGGACAGATAAAACTAGGACATGATTTGCCAACTCTTCAAAACACATTATTGGGTTGGGTTATTGCCGGCAAGGTAGGAAGAAATGAACCATCAACCGCAGTGTGTGGAATGTGCACAGAAGACGACACCAGTCTCGAAGAGGCCATTGCCCAACTTTGGGAGATGGAAAATCTAAGTCAGGTTGAAAAAACCCTATCAACCGCAGACAAATACTGCGAAGATCATTTTGCTCAAACAAACACAATCGACAAGAATGGAAGATTCATGGTAAAAATTCCATTCTGTGACAACCCTGATACATTGGGAGAGTCACACAACATTGCATTCAACAGATTTCTTTCGCTAGAAAGGCGTTTATCCAAGGCACCCGAAATGAAAACCCAATACATAAATTTTATGAAAGAGTATGAAGCGCTGGGTCATATGACACAAATAGACATGACTTCCATTGCATCTCCAAATTACATCATTCCTCACCACTGCATCCTAAGACCGGAAAGCACCACAACAAAGCTTCGAGTGGTCTTTGATGCATCTACAAAAACTTCAACTGGTACATCCCTGAATGATATAATGCACACAGGACCAACAGTACAAAGTGAGCTCTTTTCCATATTGCTTCGCTTCCGTTTACCACGGTTTGTCTTCACGACCGACATAGAAAAGATGTATCGGCAATTTATCATTCACCCGGAAGATAGAAAATTCCAAATAATCATCTGGAGAGAAAACCCAACAATGCCCATTAAATATTATCAACTAAACACGATTACATATGGAACGCGTACGGCGCCATATTTAGCAACAAAATGTCTACAAATGATTGGTAAATCAAATACAGCGAGATACTCACATGGAGCACAGTTCCTGCTTAAAAACTTTTATGTGGACGATGGAATCGGGGGAGCAGACGACTTACACACAGCCTTAACAATTCAAACGGAATTAAAACACATGCTAAGCCATCATGGTCTCAAACTACAAAAATGGGCTGCAAATCACCAGCAGCTACTACAAAACACTGCAAAAGAACAACAAGAAGTTAATGTTGACTTTAACAACGAGAACCACACTGTCAAAACACTAGGATTAACATGGATGCCAAAAGCTGACAAATTCTGTGTCAAAGTCTGCCAAAGGGAAATGAACTACCTCACCAAACGCACAGTAAGCTCAGATTTAGCCAGGCTATTTGATCCTTTGGGTTTGCTTTCACCAATTGTTGTCACTGCCAAAATATTTATCCAAGAGCTTTGGCAACTAAAGTTAGGCTGGGATGATGAGCTACCAGAAAACCTTCGCGCCCGGTGGATGACATTCCGCAATGAATTGAAACACATTGACAATCTAAAAATACCTCGACATATGTTTGAAGGACAAATATCATCAAACATACAAATTCATGCTTTTGCAGATGCTTCCGAAAAGGCATATGGTGCAGCAGTTTACATCAGATCAGTCATCAAGAACAGTCAAGTAATTGTAAGACTATTATGTGCAAAATCACGGGTAGCACCCTTAAAACACCAAACCCTACCTCGCCTCGAACTGTGCGCAGCATTACTAGCCGCCCAGTTAACAGCAAGGGTCAAAAGGGACTTAAGCTTTGATGACACCCCCACATACTTGTGGACAGATTCAGAGATCGTGTTGGCCTGGATCCGGTCACAATCATCATTATACCAAACGTTCGTGGCCAACCGAATAGCAGCAATTCAAGAATTATCTATTGCCGAGCAATGGCGACATGTGAGATCAAAGGACAATCCTGCAGACGTGTTGTCACGTGGTGTATCTCCAAGGAAGTTACTCGAACACCCATTATGGTTCTACGGGCCGATATTTCTTTGTGGAAGAAATGAAAGTTGGCCACAAAATTTCTCAAAGACTGAAGATATTAGTGATGATATTACCATGGAACGTAAGAAAATACCAGCAGTCACAACAACAAGTAACACTTCAACAAGTATAATCTACACTATACACCACAACGGATCCTTCAGGACACTGCAACGAGTGACAGATTATATCCTTCGATTCATCAATAATACCAGAAAACGCCAGCGAAATCGTGAAATACAGTTATCAGTACGAGAACTGGAACAAGCTCTAATGATCATTATCCGAACAATGCAACAGTCAGACTTTGATGAGGATTTAAAGCATTTAAAGAAATATCATGAAGTAAGAAAAGGTAGCCAATTCAGCAATCTCACTCCATTTTTAGACTCTAATGACATTATCAGAGTAGGAGGACGCTTAGAGTCATCAACATTGCCATATGACGCTAAACACCCAATGTTAATCCCTTACAATGATCCAATCGCAAAATTACTAATGCAAATGGTACATGAAAATAACCGACACTGCGGACCTCAAGCACTTTTAGCTCACTTACGGCAAAGGTATTGGCCAGTCAAAGGAAAGACTGCAGCACGATCAATTGTACACAATTGTATCAAATGCACTCGAGCTAAGCCAAACTTACTTAACCAAATTATGGGAAACCTGCCATCGACGCGAGTTACCCCAGCTCGACCATTTAGCAATGCTGGTGTGGATTTTTGTGGACCATTTTGGATTCATTACAAAATAAGGGAAAAAAGGCCACACAAGGCTTACATAGCTGTATTCTGCTGTTTTGCTACTAAGGCTGTCCACTTAGAATTGGTTAGCGATTTAACTACAGAGGCCTTTATAGGAAGGAGCATTGAAGCGATTCATAAGTCGAAGAGGCCACTGTAAAAATTTGTATTGCGACAACGCAACAAATTTTGTTGGCACCAAAAATCAACTGAAGGAACTATCACAATCACTGTATGAATATTCAGCTCATGAAAGAATCAATAAGGAGTGCACATCCAGAGGGATAATGTTTCATTTCATCCCACCAAGAGCACCTCACTTTGGCGGCTTATGGGAAGCCGCAGTCAAATCAGCAAAACATCTACTAGTGAGAAGTGTATCAACAGCAGAACTAACATACGAAGAACTTGACACTGTGGTAATAGAGATTGAAGGTATTCTCAATTCCCGACCAATCAGTCCGATGTCAGATAATCCGAATGATTTAGCTGCATTAACTCCAGGTCACTTTTTAATCGGAGGACCGTTGAATGCTCAAGCCGACATAGGAGACAACCAACAAAAAATTGGCTTGCTTACTAGATGGAAGTTAGTTACGCATGTAAAACGTGAATTTTGGAGAAGATGGTCACAAGAATATTTATCAGAACTTCAATATCGACATAAGTGGCAAACACAAAAGAACAACTTAAAACCTGGCGACATGGTCATCATAAAGGAAGACAACACAATACCGTTACAATGGCCGTTAGGAAGAATTATCAAAGTACATCAAGGTGATGACGGCTTTGTGCGAGTAGCGGATGTCAAAACACTAAAAGGCATAGTCAGAAGAGCAATTGCTTGATTAGCACCACTACCAATCAACGATACAGCAGCGTGTGAAGATTCTATCCAAAATGATGTTGCAGAACAAAATACCCCTCCTGGCCAAGACAATCACAATGAATCTCTTAAAGATGAAACTATGCCAACGTCGTTTTGTTGTCAAAATAATGACAAGGAAATTCCCAAAAAGAGAAGGTGTACCACTATCAATCACAACATTTTTACAATTATAATAGCAATCATGTTCATCCCCCTGGTGTTAGGGGCACAAGTACATAACAAAAAATTTGGAAGGCAATTAGGCATCCATTTTGAAGGAATTGGATCAGCACTAATATCGCCTACGGAATGGCAACTATTAGTCTATTATGATTTAAAAGGATTTTGGTCTGAGTTAACAATATTTTCAGAAGGCACAAAAGCTCTTAATCATTTATGCAATGAAATACAAGAAAAATCAATATGTACAAATCTGGTAAAATATTTCGAACACACTGAAGCTGAACTTACTATGGACAGCAGCTTACTGTCCGGAAAAAGACAGAAGAGATCTGCAATCGATTTAGTTGGAAACATTGCACATTCGCTGTTTGGAGTGTTGGATTCGGAATATGCAAAAGACATGGCACAAACAATCTCACAAGTCAAGGAAAATGAAGCACATCTGCTTAACCTATTAAAAAATCAGACGTCAATTATTGATTCTACTATAAATATCATGAAGTCAGACCAAGAAGCTATTAAGAAAAAATTTGATCAAATCGACTTGCAAATCACAGAAGTCCACAACATGATCAGTAGGGCTAAAGAAGAACACCATCAAGACAGGCTTTATCGTTTGTTTTCATCACTTTGTATACAATTAACAATTACAGCAGCAAATTTGCAGCATACACAACTGTCAATAATTGATATCCTTACAAGTACTCACCACGGCATCATTAGTCCATTACTCTTAAGCCCCCGCCAATTGCAAATTGAAGTCGAAAAAATAAAATTCCATCTGCCGGAATCGTTAGATCTCCCTGTAAGGCAAGAAGACACTTTACACTTATACAAGCTGATGAAGGTTAAAGGAGGACTTACGGAAAATACAGTAATATTTAGCTTGACCTTACCATTAATCGAACACGACAGGTTCGATATATTTAATCTGATCCCAATACCAAATTGGGTTAACAATACGTTAGTATCAATAAATCCATGTGCATCCTTTCTCATCATCAACATAGCTCGCAACCATTATTTTGCGCTTAGTAAGACCGAACTAGATTCATGCACTCTGCTCAAAGAAGAACTCTATCTCTGCTCCAAGGCGTCGGTAAGATATGAACAAGGTTCAACAGGATGTAGCTGTGAAATAAATTTATTCCAGAACAGATCTCAATTAGACTGCCCAATACAGGGAATGAGAGATTCTGCCTCGTGGACTCCTCTCTACCATAAAAATAAATGGATATATGCAATTCCATCTCGAGCTCAAGCAACAGCAGTATGTAAATCCGAAATTACACAAATAACCCTCGAACAATCCGGTTTGCTCGCATTGGAACCAAACTGCATCCTTAAATATAAATTTATGACATTACAAGGACAACAAGTAATATCTAGCAGCAGTAAACGTCATACACTAGCCTGTGGGAAATCACGGAACGAAATCACGAAGAACGTTTAAAAACATTATTTAATGAAATACACACAAATGAATATATTTCACAAGTAAAAAATCTAACAACATTACAAACCACTTTACACGTACAACAAATACTTCAGCTGCCGAACAAAATTAACAACCACAACTACCATCATATCACAGTGGGTTATACATCATTATTAATC
The DNA here is from genome assembly GCA_956483635.1 of Panzeria rudis. Taxonomy (NCBI): domain Eukaryota; kingdom Metazoa; phylum Arthropoda; class Insecta; order Diptera; family Tachinidae; genus Panzeria; species Panzeria rudis. The sequence goes on from OY101448.1 coordinate 102,449,965, forward strand.
GCAATTGCCATCCTAATTTATCTGGTCATAAGACGCAGGTCGAAACAAACTGAGACTCCAATTCCAGCGCCTCGCAAACAACAACCAACTTCAGAGTTCACTGTCCATATTTGACTAACGTCAAGTATTTAAACAGAATCAACTCAGCCTCAATCAGATGAAAAAATGCCAGCCCAGCACTTATTACATCTCGTTCATCACTTCATTAAAAAAAAAATAATAATAATAAACATACATCTTTTATTTGCATATCTTTATTTTGTATTTGAGCTGTGCTCAACGGGGGGAGCATGTTAATACACACACATACATTTTATTCACTTTTTGTTTTGTAATTATTAAGAGCCAATGACTTTGTTAATTTTGTAATTTTTATATTTTGTTGCTCAATCGCTTGCAATGTATAAATTTAGGTCATTCATAGAATTTATTTATTGTAACATAATACTTTGTTTAAGTAATAATTTTATTCTTTGTTGTTCATTTGCATTTAATATTTTTTGCTTGTTCTATGTCAATAACCGCATAAACAGTCAAGTTAGAAATTCACTTCCCCAACATACATGAATATAGGTCATTGTTAAATTAGCAGTTTAATACAATTTTATTTCCTAGTAAATAAGCACTTTTACTTTAATTGTTTTTAATATAAAAGAAAGTAAATAAAAACGTACAAGCGGTGTGTACTTTTGAAACTACAACGGTTCTGTTTGTGTTCTTTATTTTTACCCTTGATTCACGATTTCTGCAGGTTAAAGTGCTTGACAGAAATACCTTTATTAACCAAACTCCTTCAAGTGACTCTGCTTGCAAGGATACTTTTCATTCATTTTCAAATTCAATTAACAGCATGGACATCAATTATATATTTTACCGTTGGAATCTAATTCATGAATCATGCTAGAATTATTCGGATATATTATAAATAATAATTTATGTATATTGAAACAAACGTCTATACCTGATTTATTTTCAGCATGATAAATTGAAAATTCTATATAGAAAAACAGATAAGATAAAGCAGGTTATTTTTCAATATAAAGTTTGACATTGGTCATGATGAAAATTTATGAAGTATACATATAGGGTAAAGCAAGGCGAATTGATAACAGGTGGCCTTATTAGTGAAAATAAAATTTACCAAAATGTCAAACTCTATGTAAAAAACTAAATAACTTTTATGTATGCATTTCACACGACAGATTGGTAAAGTCCTGTTGTTGTTGTACTAATAAGGCCACTTGGTATTAATACGCTTTGGGATAAAGGCACAATCTAACCAGACGAGACACGAGAGAGAAGATATTGTATGTAGTTCTAACGAAGTACGTTAACAAAAGTGAACAACAATTTTTGTATATTAGCTTTCATACTCATTTTCTGCCGAAATAAAAGTAAAATTTAGATTTTTTAATTAATAAGATATACATTTATTATCTTATGTACAAGAAATTAAAATTTCACATTTTATAAATATTTTATTAGGTTTTTATGTATTTTCTAGCTTTTTCTGCAACTTTCAACCACTTTTGCAACCAAACAAAACACACATACATACATATGCATATCCATGCACAAACCCACGCACGCTTCATTTACGCTTTTATTAGCAATTAAAGTTTGAAATATCACATAAACACACTTTAAATGTTTTATTAATTTTTTAATTCATAAAACAGTTATATTTGCGCTGTTTTTTTTAATAATTAAACACTTTTTCACATTGAATTACATTTTTATAGTTTTTGTTTTTTCTTGTTGCTTGTTTCTCTTGTTCGTACATGATATATCTGTTCCTTTTCAATTATTTACGCTAGGCAAAAAAGCTGATTTTTTAATTTTGGAAACGTCAAAATTGACCCCTCTGTCCTACTTTGTGGTAAAGGCTACAATGAAATAAATTTAAATGTAATTTTCACTTGCAAAAAACTGTCGTACCTTTATTAAAAATAAAACACTTGTTGTTGGGAACTATTAATGGAAATTCGTCGAGTCTATAGAAAATAATAAATTATATACAGATTAAGAGCTTCTTCCCAAATATATTTCCAGTGACTAAATATGGTCTAATTTAAAAACTGGATGAAGGGGACATCTTCATAAATTAATTCCGTTTGTATTTTCGATTCTTATTAATAATGCGTTTGTAAGGAAAGAAAAATAATGTAATTTCCAGAATTAATGATAAGAATTAATTTTAATGAAAATTTAATTAAATAAAATAAATTTTTTTGCAAACAAATTAAAGTGAAGAAATAGCAAGTATATGTGGGAAAAAACAAAAATTCTTATGAAATAAAAAACAGGACCCATTTGGAAGTAAGTAATATAATCCAAATAAAGAAAAACATTTTCAACTCGAATCGTAAATGGAAGAGCCCTGAAGGAACACATAAGAAATACAAACGAACCTTCTCCTTTTTTTGAAGTCGGATAATGAATATTTATTCTTTTGAATAAGTTTGAGTAACTGTCAAGATTTTTTTGGTAAATCAAGCTTTTTTACAATTTGGATCTGGCAAGCCTAGGTCGCAATGTAATGCATACAAAATTATTTTTCTTTATCTTACTCTACGTCTCCACCTAACCATAGACTACTAACTAGACCCATCACTATACAACAACATTACGAAAATTGTATGAGAGGTAACGCAAATCTTATTTTATAATGTGGTTTCTAATTTGACTATGTCCTTTATATTATCTTAGTAAGAGCACTTTGCACGTAAAACTGCACAACACATGATAACAGCATTTTTTAGCTGTCAAAAGTAAGTATTCTGTTCTATATTATGTGCACCTAACTTGATATGCTATTGTAACTTAAAGTTATGACTGCGTTGTTAAAACAATTGCACTAACAACTATGTTATAACCATGATCCAATAATACAGGTCTGTGCAAGAGATCAGCTGATGATCAGCTGTTCCTTTGTTTTCATGCCGAGGCTGTCAAACTTCATATAAAAATATATAAACAATATTTTTTATATATAGTTATTTTGACAATTTCAGGAGGAAGGCATTTTTTGCACTGCTGCACAGACCTGTATTATTGGATCATGGTTATAACCTGAAAAAAAACATTAACTAGAGCGACCTACACTTAACATTAACTTGAAGTTAATGTTAAGTTAGGTGTAGACTGCAAACTACTACAATAATGCTTGAACAAAAATTATGAAAAAAAAACCATAAAAAAGTAGAAGCGGAAATTAAAAAAAAGCAATCGGCGGATTATTTTAAGCCGTTTTTGAGCCGAAAAACGATCGTCTCTGGCGGCTTCCATTAAGCCGATTTTAGCCGTAAGAAAAATCGGCGGCGGCTGAGGAAATTAGTCGGCGGCTCGGCTTAGCCGTCTCGGCGCAAGTCTGGTCTATGGTGTTGATAGCACCGGGGAACGAAGCCGATACTGATTTGGCGGCGGCAGGTGCTCTCATACATCATCGGTGGCGGCTAAGAACCGACTTGCGCCGAAGAACTCGGCGGCAGCTGCCGACAAATAAATCCGTCGGCGGTTACTTAGTGTCTACACTTGATGAATTTTCATTATAACACCTAATGAAACGCCGGCAGAGAAATTGTAAATTTTTCATTCACATCAATACATTGGGGTAGACGTTGATGAATTTCTATCATGATGGATCATATTTTCTTCTTCGTCGTATAGCTAAGATCGAACATTTAGAACTTTATATGGATAACAATAACCACCAATATATATTAAATATTTTTATTATAAGATTTATTTAATAAATATCACAAAATTTATGGTTTTTCATTCAAAAATATTTATTTCTTATAATTTGCACTAATTCTAATAAAGAAAAAACGATAAAGTAAAAACAACGTTTCATATCATAATATATTTATCTGAGCTTGAGGTTTGATGATTATATTATAACGCTAATATAACATTAATAAATTGAGTCTATATGTGATGAATTTCATCGTGATATCAATTTAACATTCATCATGATATATGTGAATTCATCAGGTGTGGACACTATGTTAGTGTGTTTCGGCTAGGCTCCATGAAAAATCGCCCAAGATTTCAAAATGAAAAACCGCCAAAAAAAAGTGAAAAATCGCCCAAAATTTAAAAATGAAAATCACCCACAAAAATATTAAAAATCGCCCAAAAAAAATAAAAATCGCCCAAAATTAAAAACCACCAAAAAAAATTTTAAAAGTTATAGTAATTTAATATTTATATTGAAAAAAAAAGAAAACTTACAGAAAAACATAAATAGTCTTCGTTTCTTACTGACTTGCAATAAAAGTATGAATAAAAGGCAATATTTTCCATCGGCCAAATATTATAGTATGGCTCTCCAAGGGTAATTTAGATAATTATCATATACTACGTTTAAAACGTAAAATGCTGCCAAATACTTTTTATTATCATATATTAAATCACTGAATATTTATCTATTTATTAATATATATATTATTTTTTATTAACAAACATGTGTAAATGTGGCATCTCAAACTTGTTATTTGCAAATAGTGCGTTTATCAGTAATTGTTTTCGTGAGTTATTAATTTACAATAAAAACATACTTGGTAGCACTACGTTTTTATTTGCAAATAACTCGTGCGTATAAACGTACTAAATGATGTGTCCCGTGTGGGCGCGGTGGATGTAGTGTGTGAAGCGCGCAAGTGAGGCGAATTAGTGTAGACGCAGCATTTATACAACTCTGCGCACATTAAAATTTACATTGGTGGCCAGATGGCCGAGAAATAGAAAAAACGCTAATTTACAAGGGCATGCTACGAAATATATCGACCGTTCAAGTGAAGTTGGTTGCAAAACCAAACGTCAACCACCCATAATGAATCAGCAAAAGGTTGACTTCCGCCTTGTTCGTTTTTGGGTGTCATAGTGGTTGGACGTCGGAATTTTTGCTCCCGCAAACATCAAGGGATTTAACACGAGGAGGAATAGCAGTCACTAGAAAATAAGGTAAGCAATGAATATAGATAAGTGAAAACCCAAAATTACGTGGATTAACCATAGCTTTTTCCACGACAGTGTCGACTTTGGCAGTGTCTCAGAAGGCAGATAGACTGTGGTCTGAGATTCCCAGCTGACAAGGTTGGCCGCAGCCCTTTGAGAATTGTGGTTTTTGGTGAGAAGATAAGTGGGAATCATTGTGGCCACAGTCGGCGACATTACTGGCAAGACAGAATAAAGCCAAGCAACGAGACCTCGGCGCAAGCAACCACCACTAAAAAGGCACCGAAGAACAAGTGGGCACGTGCAACCCGAAAAGGGATAAAAAGGCCAGGAACAACACCAAGCTGGCAAGATTCTGTCGGCCGTTTAGAAGGCAACTACGGAAGGCAGCTTAAGCGAGTAAAGTTCTACCGCTTAAGGAAATAAAAAGGCCATGTGTCACCCTTCAGCGGGCACTATACGACAAAACTAAGGCTTCCCCAACAACACCAATACCGCAGGCACCCTCACAGAGGAATAATACTTACCTGGTGCAAGGACAGAAAATTTCAACGGCGTCATAAGGACAACGGGTCAGCTAGGCGGGGCCATCACAACGCTAAGGCATCCGTCCGGATCACCAGAGTAAGCGAAACCCGTCAGTAACGCTCAACATTTTGGGTAGCGGATAGAGGCTGAAAGACACCTGTTGCAAATTTTTGGACAACACAAAGTCATCGTTTCCGGCCGTGCTCGAAGTCAGCACGAGGGGAGATCCTCGTTCGTACATCATCAGCCATCGTAGCCAGCATCTACTGAATATCAGTTCAAGTTGTAAGTCGTCTTATTTTTTTATTTAGTAGTGTTGCTTTTTAACGGCCGCTTGGGCCTTGTGCGCGTATCGGCACCAGTGCTCGTGGGCCGATTAACCCTTTCATGTCTGGGTATCGTTTTTTTGACAGTTTGTTTTAGCCGATAAAAACGAAACTGATCATTGCCTTTTCAATTTTAAACAAATCATTAACGTAAATATATAAGAATAGTAATCCATATATATGCAAATATATATGGATACATACATTCATACATATTTTACAAATTTTCATTTTGCCACGATCGTTTTGGGCGGTCGCCAGAGGGGAGTCAGTAGTGAGGCGGCAGGTCTAGGGACAGGCCCTTTATAACTCCTGAGCCCTGGAACTTGCCCATCCTCACTTCAAGACTGATCTGGCAAAAACTAGTGAGCCTAAGAGCTCGGCGCAATTGAGCGCAACCCATAGCCCGGTTTTTTAACAAATTTCCGAAATCCCTGTTCACCATTCATTGATTTTAATAAATTTTCTGAATTATCGTTTAACCATACATTTGTTGTAATAAATCTTCAAAAATTTCGAAACTTTCTTTCCACCATACATCTGTTTTAATAAATTTTCGAAATTTTCTAAATCTCAATTTTTGCCATTCATTCGTTCAAGAAATATTCAAAATTTTATAAATTCCCTTTTGGTCATTCGGTTGAAGCAACTAAATTCAAAATTAAATAACAAAAGCTTTAGTTAAAAGTCGGTTAATAAATCATTTTCAGTGCGGTTTCAGAATTGTGGTTCGGAAAGTAATTGTGAGTTCGGTTGTGATGTCAAAATTGTATTTTCGGCACAATTAAGGTTCAAAATCTTGGTTTTCGGATGCCATTTCCCCTTCTTGAGTTAAAACTGCCATCGCGTTCATCAAAGTCCGATACGTACCTAATTGCGAACACGATTTTGGTAAAATTATAATTCTTGTGCAAAATAAAAACTTTTTCCAAACTATTTTGGGTGCTTGAAATTTTTTTTATTTTCGTTAAGCTGTTCGTAATTGGTAATAGTGAATTTGTTTGGCGTGAATTTCCGTGGGAATCGGCATTTTGATTCTACAAGAAAAATTCTTTTTGAAAATTAGTCTGTCGTTTTGGTTTCGTTGTCGGGATTCGTTTCGGAAATTACAATTCGGTCACCGTTTACATTTGGTGATCGCCAGCGCCGATTCACAATTCCGCGCAGGGGTATAATTGCAATTCCCAGAATTGAATTGCAATCCGGTTAAAGTTTGTTTTAGGGATCGCCAGTGTCGATTCACAATCCCTTGCAGGAGTCTAATTGTAATTCCCAGTGTTGAATTACTACACGTTGAAAGTTTTGTTCAGTGTCTCAATTTACGATTGTAATCTCCGAACCATTATTCCGCCGCGCAAATAATGTGTTGATTAAAAACACCCGTTTTTACACTTTTAAGTGTTTTTTATTTGATTTGAATCTTAAGACTAACTACAATAATTTTTAATTCTAACTTAATGTGAGCAACGACAGTTTTTTATGCTGACGTTGCTGTCTGGCAAAATGTGGGAACGGAAATAAAATGTAACTTTAAACTTGTATGTACGTTTTCCCACAGTTTGCCAGCCGGTATAATTGGTGAGGTGGTTTGTATGTAACTCCTCCACCCCTTGTTTGGAATCCTCCTGGATTTCTTATACATGTATATATTTTTATATTTGTTTGTGTTTTTTGTTTTTCTGGAAGAAATTCTTATATCTTAGTATATATATGATGGTATTTTATATATAAGTATATTTTTCTTTTATTATGAAAATTTATAAGATTAAATATAACTGACCGTTGTAACTTGGAGTTCATTTAAAAAAAAATTATTAATTATTCGGTCTATACTTATTTATGATATTCTCAATGTCAGAAGGACTCTGAGATATCGTTACGACTTGGGTTTTATTTACACCCGTCTTTTTCTTCTTTATTATAAAATAGATTAATACAAGTGCTATAGTTACAGCAATTATCAATGTTACGTTCAGTCCATATGAGACTTTACTATGAACTTTCAATTCTTTAATTTCTTCTACATTTTTTACATGTTGCAAAGTAATATTTTGAAATTCAAAATTAGGGTTTGTTACATTAATAATTGATGTTGGTGGAAAAAAGAATTTTTCATGTATTATATGTTGTTTGTTTTCAAAAATTTTATCATCGATTGTAATGCTACAATTGTTTATATTTATTAAATAATTTCCTGATAAGCTTAAGTTTCTATTGTCACAAGTTTGCTTAATTTTAATTTTTCTAGCATTTTTCAACAAAATAGTTGCTTCATCCAACTCTATTGTTTCTGTTTTATTATTAAATATGTACTTACAGTTATTTCTAATTGAACAATGGTTGCTTTTTTGGAGATGTTTAACGATTACATTTTCCTTATAGTGTAAAATAACGTTATTTATTTCAACAATATTTTCGTTAACTTCATCAATTTCCATAAAATTTGTGTTTGGTACAGCGGTAAGTAATCTCAATTGTGTAGTAATGAATTTATCAGGGATCTGTATGGCTATTATTAGAGAATTGTCCTTGAACGTCATCACTCCGATTTTAAGGAGTTTTAACTTATAAAAATCAATGTTGAAGTTTTCTATTTCTGTTTTAGTAAATATGCTAGGATGAATAAAACTGGTTTTGGCGGATGCGATATTATCCTGTATTTTCTCTATATTGTCTTCAAGCATATTTAATTTAGACAACTGGTCTAAGTAAAGGTAACGTCTCATTATTTCGTTATTACTTTTTCTGATTTGTTCAAAAGCAGATTTTATACTATTTCTATCCTGATCTATAGAGTTTTTTAAGCTAGTAAGTGATTTATTAAACGAATCATTGATAATAATTTGATTGTTTACTGTCCTAATGATATTCCTATTATTTTCTTCAACTGTGGAGATATGATCCATAATTTCTGTCCTATCGTCATCGTCCATTGTTCCGTATAGCCATTTTTGTGCTGTGCCGATGATATTTATTAAACCTCTCTTTTCCCTTTGTTGTTTTGGTTTTATTGTTAAAATTTTTTCATGTATACTCTGTATCTTTTGCAAAAGGATTTCCCTATTACTTATATCTACAGTTTTAATATTTTCTTCTAAGACATTAAGAATTTCCACTATTTCTAAAATATTTACGATGTGTACTACTGTGTTAGTAGTATTAACTATTTCCACTTCACCCATCTTTATATCAATATAGCCATTGTTCTCCGGTAGCTGGCTGATTTGTAAAAATCCCTCAGTCCGAACCACCAGTAGAAGGAATACCATGGCGGTTACCAGGGTCTGAAAATTTAAGAGGTCTTTTAATGTTGGTTTCGTGAACATTCCTTAAGAGATGTTTCCTATATTTCGGCTGTTCTTTGTGTCGTAAAGCCCTGTAATTTTTTATATAACCTTCCTCTCTATTCTCCTCATAATTTTCCCTATTTAGGTTTCTTTTTTCATTCAATTTGTCCTTATACTTCTCCATTCTTTCTTTTATTATTTCAAAATTTATTTTGTTATTAACCACATCAAAAGGGGTACATTTTATCGTACTGTGGTAGCTATTGTTATAAAAATTTATACCTTTTATTATTTGTGTTTCTATTGGTAATTGTTCTTCGAGGTTTAATGCTCTTATTTTCTCAGTTATGGTATTATTTAATCTTTCTACGTCGGAATTCCCGGTATGATTATTAGGTTTTGTTATATGAAAGTCAATTCCTTCTGCATCTAAAAAATTTTTAACATTGTTGGAATTGAATTCGTTGTCAAATATGAATTTTTTCGTTTTACATTTTATTGCCAAAAATTCTCTAAGTTTTTGTACTATAGTTGTACTATTTCTATCTGGCATGTGAAAACAGACAGCATGCTTTGAAAATTTATCAATGAAAATCATAAACGACTGCTTGCTATTCACATATGTATCTACATGTACTATTTCATTTACAGATGCAGGTGTTTCGGTTCTTTGGAATTTCTTTTTGATTGGATTTCTGTCATACTTTGCTGATGAACAAATGTGACAATTATTTATTACCTTATGTATTGCAAATTTTAAATTTGGATTATAAATTTTGTGCTTGATATTTTCATAAGTAGCCAATATTCCTGAATGTCCGCTTTCATATTTATGGAAGAGAGCTATATTTTTATTCAATTCATTCTCGTCCTCTATGTCTCTAGCAAAGTAAGAACATTTGACTATTTTGTATGTGTTTCTATCGGGGAATTCTCTTATCAAACATGATTGTACTTTATAGTACTCATGGTCGCTTAATTCAGAATATACTCCGATTTTTCCTTTGGGAATTTCTCTCCTCAAAATATTGGACACATTTTCCTGTTCAATGTCATTTCTATCTATAAAAATTCGCTTGTTGCCAAAAACTCTTTTAATATTAGTCTCTTTTTCAGCGACAACAATGATTTGAACTTTAAAGCGATTGACGACAGTATCCAAAATCCCTATACCATCATCGAAGTCTTCTTCCTGTGAGTGCCTCGTTTGCACTTCCAAAGATTCTGTTTCACTATTTGTTTCTCCACTATGTATAAAATCTTCTCGAATTGGCTTTAATGTATTTATTTCATTTGTATCGACATCAATTCTACTTAGGAAGTCGGCAATGTAATTGCACTTTCCTTTAATATACTCTATTTTAAATTGATATTCCCCTAAATCGATAAGATATCTTTGCAACCTCGGGCTTATATCTCTCCCAGAATATTTGCTCATGAGCCACTTTAAGGGCTGGTGGTCACTTTCTAAATCAAACTCTTTCCCATAGATATAAGGCCTAAAATATTTTACACCCCATACTATTGCTAACAATTCTTTCTCAATTGTTGCATAGTTGGTTTCGTGTCTATTTAACGTTCGCGATGCATATGCTACTGGGTGACCATCTTGTGTTAAGACAGCTCCAATTGCGTTGTTACTTGCATCTGTAACAATTTTGAAACGTTTATTGAAATTTGGGTATCTTAATATGGGTGAATTTGTAATAAGTTCTTTGAGTTTTTCGAAGGCTGTAATATAGCTGGGATCATTTGTTTCTATTTTTTCGTTTTTTCTTAGATATCTTGTCATTGGGTAAACAATTTTAGCGTAATTATGGATAAATTTTCGGTAAAAACCGGTAATTCCTAAAAATGATTTTATTTGTTTTTCGGTAGTTGGAAGCTTAAGCTTTTGTATAATTGAAATTTTACTCGGGTCTGGTTTGATTCCATTAGTCGTTAAGACATGACCCAAAAACTGAGTTTCCTTTCGTAGGAACTCGCATTTATCGATTTGTATCTTTAATTTTGCCTTTCTTAAAGTTTTAAATATGGCCCTGATATTGCTAATATGTTCTGTCAACGAAGTACCGAATATAAGGATATCATCCATATAAACGACGCAGGTTTTGTTAATATGGTTCCTTAGCACAGTGTTCATCAATCTCTGAAAGGTCGAAGGTGCATTCCGTAGACCAAAGGGCATTCTGACGAACTCGAAATGCCCAAATGGAGTAGAAAACGCAGTTTTCTTTCTATCCTCCTCCCTGACAAGTATCTGATGGAAACCTTTCGCCAAGTCTATAGTCGAAAAATATTGAGCTCTACCCAACCTATCTAGTAAGCTATTCAGATTTGGTATCGGATATTTATCCTCAATTGTATGCTCATTTAGCTTCCTGTAGTCTACAACTATACGCCATTTTTTCGTCCCCGAATTATCGGTTTTCTTGGGAACAATCCATAAGGGGCTGTTATATGCAGAGTTGCTCTCTCTGATAATATTTTCTTTTAGCATTTCATCTACCTGTCTTCTGATTTCATTTTCGTGGATCTGGGGGTAGCGGTATATCTTTGCATAAAGGGGCTTTTCAGTATCAGTAATAATTTGGTGTTCTATTTCGTTTGTTGCCGAAAGTTTATCACCTTCGATATAAAAAAGGTCCTTAAAATCATTCAAAAGATTTGCAATTTTTTCTGCCTCCTCGCTATTCAAGTGGCTAAAATTAAGCCTATCAAATATTGATTCTCGTGGAATTGGTTCGAGAGAACATATATTATTAGTATTAAAAGGGTAGTGCGTTTTTTCGAAATAAAATTTATTACCTAGGATTTCTACATATTCGAGTTGGTTATTTATTATCGCCTTAAGGGGTACCAGAAAATTTTGGCCTATTATTGCATCGTATCTATCATTTTGAAAATCAACAATCTTCCAACTGAGTGTTCCCAAACAACAAAATTCCTTGGGAAAAGGTGTAACCAATTGAGAACCTATTTCACCAAATCCATTCAAGGTTCGATATCTGATTGGTTTAACAAGTTTCTGCTCCGGGTAATTTTCAATTAATTTATTTCGTTTTATTACACTAGTTGTAGAACCCGTATCTATAAGGCTTCTAATTCTCTGTTTTCCTATTGATATTATTACTATAGGCAAGTTGGTATTTGAGGCGGTATCAGAAAATTTACTTCACTTTCCTGATGAAAGGTACCTATTTCCATTGGCTCCGGTCCTTCGCCATAATAATTCCTTCGGCGTTCTTGTCCACTGTTATAACAATTTCCATTCTGATCATTTTTCCTCTGGTTTGAAAAACCTGACTGCTGTGTATTATGATAATTTCTATTATGACTAGATCCCATCTGTAACCTATCATTGATGTTGTTTCTATTTTGGAATCCTCCATTACTTGATATTTGAGTATTATAATTGAAATTGTTTTTATTTTGAAATCTATTATTACTTGACGTGGGGAAATTATAATTGCTATTGTTTTTATTTTGAAATCTGCTAGTATTTGACGTTGTTAAATTATAATTGAAATTGTTTTTCTTTTGAAATTCGCTATTGTGCGGCATGAAATCCTGCCAAATCTTCTTAGGTGTTTGCCTGTTCATTTTTGCAAAATCTTTATTTTTCGAGTCTGTTCTATGACCAAATGCTATTGCTCTAGTATCATATAGAAGCTTAAGTTTCGTATATTTTGACATTATACTAGTCAAAGTTTCATCTTCACCTATATGGGCCCTTATTGGTCCATCTATTTTTTCAATCATCAAGTCAACCAAGTCCCTGTCTACACAATTAGGATTATATATTGACGGTCTTCTTACATCTAATTCATATAATTCATTTATTTCATATTTAACCTTAGTAAATATATCGAAAAGTTCACTTAAGTTACTCACTTTAGCATTTCTAGCAAAATTAAAAATCTCTCCATAAGTTCTCCTCGGCTGCAAGCCTTTTAAAAGCTGATTTTTTATTTGTTCCCAAGTTGCTCCGTCTGTCAGCTCTCTAACCATTTTGCCCGCATCTCCTTCCAGTTTTTCGTTCGTCACTATCCTCAACCCATAAGCAATGAGGTCATCATTACCGCCTGCCAAAGCCAATGTCGATTCGACTGACATTATAAACTGCCTTAGATTATGATCTTTGTCTAACGGCCTTATTCTCCTAAATTCGGCTATTATGTGTTCTGGTTTCAGATAAAACCCTTGAACTTGATTCTGCTGAACCTGCTGTTGTTGATTTTGCGATTGCTGTTGTTGATGCTGCATTTGTATCTGCTGTTGTTGATGTTGCGATTGCTGTTGTTGATGCTGCATTTGTATCTGCTGTTGTTGCTCTAATTGTTGATGTTGTAATTGTATTTTCAGCTCCTGCTGTTTTAGAACCATTTCAAGTTCTACAATTCTTTGCTGCAATTCTTCTTCCATGTTTATATGGCGATTTTCGTCGAATTTTTGTTTTCTATTCATTAACGTTAGGTTTTTTTGTATATCTTTTTTTTTTTTTTATTATTTAAACTTTGTTTTTTTTTCTTTTAACTTTTATTTAATTATTAGTTATGTTAGAGATTTTATTTGTTCTTTATTATTAATTTCTTTAGAAATTAAATCCGTTTCCGACTGCGCCAATAATGTGTTGATTAAAAACACCCGTTTTTACACTTTTAAGTGTTTTTTATTTGATTTGAATCTTAAGACTAACTACAATAATTTTTAATTCTAACTTAATGTGAGCAACGACAGTTTTTTATGCTGACGTTGCTGTCTGGCAAAATGTGGGAACGGAAATAAAATGTAACTTTAAACTTGTATGTACGTTTTCCCACAGTTTGCCAGCCGGTATAATTGGTGAGGTGGTTTGTATGTAACTCGCACGATAACCACAATTCCTTTCGCAGATACGTTCTTTGAACATTTCTACGAACTACGGTACTGGAGTATCAATACATTTATCATATAGTAATTTCGGTAATTAGCTACAGTCCCATCTTGTCATTCCCTTACATACTTACTCGATTATTTTCAGTTTTCGTTTTCTTATCTTTCCTTTTGGAAAACCACTCTTGCCCACATTGGAATAAAAATTACTGCGGGTCAGTGAATGTGGCCGTCTAGTGCAGGTGCATTTTAATCAAGAGTTGTAGTTCAAAAGTAAGATAAAGTACCGGCCATTACCCTGATTTTCATGAGCCTAGAAGGCTTTTAAATATAAGTTCATATTTTACGATAACCCATACTAACTTTATAGTTTAAGTGAAATACAAAAAGAACTGAATACGTTAAGAAAATAAAAGATATAAAACTGTGAACTATAGTAAAATAGAAACAAAATAAGTTAAGCCAAATTCAGTATAGGTTTTAATTGTATCAAGGTTCGAACTTAGGGACTTTAATAGGCAATAGCCAGCCATGGCATAAGTTTATAATTTTGTGTCACTACATTGGATTTAATAATAACACTTGTTTGAATTCATTTAAATATGAGCTTTTGTTGGATGGATGAATAAACTGTAGATCTAGTGGGTGAGTATTGAGTGACAGCGATTTGAATTAGGGGTGAATCCGATAAATGGCAGACGTGATCACCAAGGTAAAATGTTTCAGGATTCAGAGAAGCGCGGGAGGGTAGCCGGCAGTTAAACAACATCTTAACTGCCACCATTCAACAAAGTCGTTTGTAAGTTCAAGCCATTTTCTCATTTGCTAATAGGTTTGTCGGTCACACTGGTACAACTAATCAGTACCCACAACCTAGTCTAAGCCTGCAACGAACACCCGGCCATGCCCGACGAGCCATAGCCGTGAATAAATGACAAGTTGCCAGTGTGGTAGGTTTAGACTAGTGACAACTCAGCCGAGTTGGACCTGGACAGATTTTGGCGCCCGCACGCGGGGCTTGAACGCCACTGAAGCGGCTCAGTGTTAATTAGAACAACTTTGTAAGAGTTGGGATAGTTAGTCTAGAAATTTGTAGAACAGGTTAGCGATAGTCAACTAGTAAGGAAAAATATACACTTGAAGAAAACCAAAGTGAGGTTAGTCACGGATAGGATAAAATTTTATCAGCCCGTCCGCAACCGACTTTCAGGGTTTGAAGTAGCTATTGATGAAAGGCGTTAGTCTTATCGGTTCACGACTTGAACACGGTAATTGCAACGGCTTTCTGCCATAGTAGGGGTTAGATTCTTGTAAGGCCAGTTGTTTTTATCAATTGATAGTATAACTCTGGTGCGACAGGAACACTTATCCCAAAAGAAAGTGTCGGGCTGATTTTGCTAATCCTATTTTGCAAACGATAGTCAACAGTTTTAGCTCGAGTTTTATTTTCATCTTTATTTAAATCACTCAATGCTCACCTAGATCAAAAACATTTAGTGCTTGAATTTTTAATCTTTTTATATTTCTGCTTGAAATACGGCAGCGATATATACCACAACAACAAATAAAATTTCAAACATTTTCTAATCTACAAAAGTTTTAGACTGGTTTCAAAAAGTTTTGCGTTTTGAATCCAGTACACGCGGATCGATTATCGATTTAAATTTCTATTACATTCAATTTTACATTAATTATCGGCTTCGGAAATGAAACAAAACTTGACGGTAAAAGTTTTAATTCCGTAAAGCATACAAAAAAAAACTAACTTTTGATTTTTAACAAAACTAATAACATTTTATTACATTATATTACATTTCAGATATTCACACTACGCCAAATCCTGGAAAAGATCCAAGAGAAACAAATCGACACCTTCCACCTTTTTGTCGACTACAAAGCCGCCTTCGACAGCCCCATACGATCAAAGGTATTTCAGGCCATGTCTGAGTTTGGTATCCCGGCAAAACTTATACGACTTTGAAGAATGAGCCTTACTGATACGCGAACTTCAGTCAAAATAGGGAAAACCTCTCCGAGCCATTCAGTACCAAGCGAGGTTTCAGACAAGGAGATAGTCTCTCGTGTGATCTCTTTAATATCCTGCTGGAAAAAGTTATACGAGACGCAGATGTAAATAGAACTGGCACACTATACACAAAACAAGACATGCTACTCGTATATGCCGATGATATTGACATCATGGGTCGAACATTGCGAGCAGTGACTGCCACCTTTGAAAAAGTCGAAAAAGAATCTGCTAAAGTGGGTCTGGTGGTAAACGCAGATAAAACAAAGTTGATGGTATCAACGCACAGGACGTCCAGTAGACTCGGGCCAACAGTGGAAGTTGAAAACTACAACTTTGAAATAGTCAACGATTTTATCTACCTCGGTACCGCCATAAACAAAACAAACAACATCAGTTTTGAAATTAAAAGAAGAACTATACTGGCTAATAGATGCTACTTTGGACTAAGTAAGCAGTTTAAGAGCAAAGCCATCTCTCGACAGACAAAAATCACATTCTACAAGTCACTGATACTACCCGTGCTGTTGTATGGCTCTGAAGCATGGGTACTTCGTAAAATTTATGGACCCATCTGCGTTGACGGAGAATATCGGTGTCGTATGAACCATGAGCTGTATGAGCTGTATGCCGACATTGACATTGTGAAACGTATAAAACTACAACGATTGCGTTGGCTAGGTCATGTTGTGCGAATGGAAGAAAATGCTCCAGCTAAAAGGGCATTCGAATATGCGCCTGGTGATGGTTCACGCAGAAGAGGAAGACCAAAACTCCGATGGAAAGATCAGGTGGAGGAAGACATTTCAAAGCTTGGTGTAATAAATTGGAGAAGGAGCGCGGAAGATCGAGGCGCTTGGAAGAATATTCTTCGTTCGGCTACAGGAACAAACGTTCTGTAATAGCCATTTAAGAAGAAGAAGAAGATATTACATTTCATATACTATATTACCTTTTTATATACATACCATTTCGTTTTCAAATTTCGGGTAGGCGTAGATAAAATATTTCTTCACATTAGAAGAAAAGTAACTGAACTCGAGCATGCTAGTGGCCACCTAGTAGGAGACTAGTAGGTGTCTACTTAGAATATTGGAGATCCGTAGTCAACGCGTCGTAAAATAAACCAAACTCGTCGAACCCTACAGTCCGAATTTGTCCGTTTGATATATCTATTACAAAGTTATTATATACCGGATTTGACCAACAATCGTCGATATTATATTCGCTTAGGTCGATTGATATCAGTTTTTGAATTTGATAGTTTTTCGGTATTAAACCGTACCGGGTAGGAATATGTTTCACAATCAAGTAGTATAGTTAGGCACGCGTTGTTTTAACACCGTCGTCGTACAGGCAAGCAGTCTACATCAAATTACTATGGTGGTCGGAACGAGATCAAACAGCAGGTCAGACGAAGCTGATAACATGGAAACTTCAACCACAGCCACAACCACAGCAACCACTACTACCGCTACATTTACAACGACTAATACGAATACCGCGACGACTACAACGAGAGCCACTGCTAACACTATGGCTACAACCAGCACTACAGTGATAGATACGCGGATTTTAGAAAACACAGGAGCAGTATCAAGGAGGCGTAGTATTGAAACACCACCAAGTGTACCTCGAGCAAGTGATGCTCTGGAGAATAGTGGGGCGAGTGAATATTCGGTAGTCACGCCCGTATACAGTAGCATTAGTACGAGGGGGATCCGAGAAGCCTTTTTGGGTAGGAATGTTAACTTAAGGCCAAGTACTCACCTGGGGCAGTCGAGCTCAGCAGCACCCATCACACAAGATGACTTAAGAAATTTTGAAGACCGACTATTGAATTTAATGCCCAGGTTAATACAGCAAACTGTGGATGCGCAGCTACGACATCCACGGGACAACATATCACCACCTGCTGCCGACTTGGAATTTCAAAAGGTGTCACAACCTCCTCCAGCTAATAATTTTGAATTTCCCGATTTTTCACAACCTCCGCCCACGCGACGGAATGATACAGTACAACAATTACAACTGCAGCAATGTCAGTATCCCATCAATGAACATTTACCTAGCAATTTGAACCAGGGAAGAAATAACAACTCCAACCGAAATTATAACAGGAATAGAAATACCATTTTTAATACAGCCAGAGATAATTTCAATCCTTCAACCACTAACGATAATCCCGAGTTAACTTTTCGTCCAGGCAGCCCTTATTCATTACAATTCCCAGCATCCCGTAGTCCATACACGCACAACTCAAGTGTCCGAGTAGACAAATGGGGCATTATGTTTGATGGAACAAACAGGACCACGAGTATAGAAGATTTTGTTTTCCGAGTGGAAACACTACAAGCGGATTACGGTTGTGAATGGCAGGAAGTAATTCGGTCATTTCACCACCTATTAAGCGGACCAGCACGCGAATGATTTTGGGATCATCGGCGATTTAATAATGTTTCACGTTGGAGGGATTTGAAAGCAGCTCTGATAAGCCAGTTTCACAAATACAATAGCGATTTTGATATTCAGAAAAGAATTTTAGACAGGCGTCAACAAAATAAGGAATCCTTTGATGATTTTTATAACTCGGTGTTGAAACTCAGGAATCAATTGAGAAGCCCGATTGGAGAACGAGACTTAGTAAGCATCATGCATAGCAATTTAAAGGCCTCAATGGCGCAACTCCTGTTCTCGGTACCCGTTAGTAGTTTATCTCAATTTGTGAGGGAATGTCGTAGGGCAGAGAACTTGATCAACAGTCAAAGGCAATTTAACAGTAGAGTACAGCCAAGAGCAGTGCATGAATTAGAATACAGATCCACAGGGGATGATGAAGATACACCAGACCTAGATGCGATTGCAGTGGGGAAGAAATTGACTTGTTGGAATTGCCAGACCGAAGGCCATACATTTGTTGAGTGCTTAGAAGAAAAACGCAGACTCTTTTGCTACAAATGTGGTAGGGAGGATACTGTCACACCACGTTGTCCCACATGTCAGGGAAACCGAAAGCCGAACGCGACTCGATCAGGGGTGGAGACGCGTTCCATGATACCGAATCCCAAAACACAACAAGAGATTTTTCAGAAGCTGTAACCAAAAAACCCGAATGCCATACCACCGAGGAAATTTTACCGACTATGACTTATCAAATTTTAACATCGAAAGAAATCGTAAAAGAGGAACCAAAAGAGGAACCGAAACACATTGAAAGGATACACAAAAATTATGAAACCCGATTACAGGAATACGAGGCCGCACGTAGGAGAATTTTTGAACCATCTGAGAAAATATGTAAAACGCGAGAAAGATACAAAAGTAGAAAACAAACCCGATTCGAGATTGCAGAAGCGAGTATTTATGAAGGCCCGGATACCAGGATTTATACGACTATTGAAATTAAAGGCATACCGATTCAAGGCTTGCTTGATAGCGGAGCTACAGTAACCTGCCTGGGAAAGGATTGTCTCGATTTTATAGAAAAAGCTCAAATTATAGTACACCCGTTTCAATCAAAAATTAGGACAGCTGATGGAAGACTTAATCCCATCATCGGTCGCATTCGAATAAACATCACCTTTAGTAAAACTCGCAAAGAAATAGAATTTTTTCTCGTACCTTCTCTGAAACTAGCTCTATTCCTGGGCCTCGATTTTATGAAGAAATTTAATTTATTACGTTTTGAAATAAATGCTTTGTCAACTCAAGTAGTCAACATGGATGAACCTACAGATAGCTCGTTTCAAATAATGCACAATTTAGATACTCGACAGCAACAACGCTTAGAAAATATCGTCGAACTCTTTCCTCGTTTCACACGCCACGGCTTAGGGAAAACTTCCCTAGAAGTACACCAGATAGACACCGGAAACTCAGTCCCTGTTAAGGAAAAACATTATCCTGTATCGCTCGCGGTACAACAGATGATGTATGGGGAACTGGATAGGATGTTGTCCTTGGGAGTTATTGAGCCGAGCGAAAGTCCGTGGAACAATCGAGTCACATTTGTGCAGAAGGGGGAAAAAGTCAGGATCTGTCTGGACGCGCGTCGGCTCAATCAAGTGACCGTAAAGGACGCCTATCCACTTTTCCATATAGAAGGATTGTTAAGCCGTTTGGGCGATACGCATTTTATCTCCAGCATTGATCTTAAGGATGCGTTCTGGCAGATACCACTGGCAGAACAGAGCCGAGAGAACACAGCCTTTACCGTGCCTGGGAGACCCTTGTATCATTTCACGGCCATGCTTTTTGGGTTGTGCAATGCGGCCCAAAGGTTATGCCATCTAATGGACAAGGTGATCCCAGCACGCTTAAGGGAAAGGGTGTTCGTCTATTTGGATGATCTGCTGGTGGTATCTCCCGATTTTGAAGAGCATCTGGATATGCTTAAGGAAGTCGCAAATCGTTTGGAATGTGCTGGGCTAACTATAAACGTCAGTAAATCGAAATTTTGTTGCCGAGAGTTGTAGGAAAAGGAAAGTTGAAGCCGGATCCTGAAAAAATTCAGGCCATATCAGATTTAAAGTATCCAACTACAGTGAAACAAGTTAGAAGTTTCATGGGAACCACCAGATGGTACCGGCGTTTCATCGTCGATTATGCAACAATAACAGCACCTATATCCGATACCTTGAAGAAAACCAAAACGTTCATATTTCCAGAAGAAGCCAAAGTAGCTTTTGCAAAATTAAAGTTACGATTAACTGCTAGCCCTGTGTTGATTCACCCCGACTTTAACAAAACCTTTTTCATACAATGTGATGCGTCGAATGTAGGAATTGGCGCGGTATTATTTCAAGAGGATGAGGAAGGGGGAGAACATCCCATAGCGTATTTTTCGAAGAAGATGTCGTCGGATCAAACGAATTATTCCGTAACGGAGCGGGAATGCCTTGCGGTCGTTTCAGCAGTACAGAGATTTCGACCTTACGTGGAGTTAATGGAGTTTGTGATAATCACCGATCATTCTAGCCTTAAGTGGTTGATGTCACAGCGCGATTTGCACGGAAGACTTGCCAGGTGGAGCCTACAGCTCCAAACTTATTCATTTACCATCAAGCACCGCAAAGGAACACAAAACGTAGTGCCAGACACATTATCCAGATACGACATGGACGGCTTAGATGCGCAGATGCCAGGCACAGTGGATTTATCCTCAACAGAATTTCAGTCAGAAGAATATACAGCTTAGAAGGAAACAATTGAATGTAATAAAGAGAGCTTACCGGATATCAAGATTACAGAAGGTTTAATTTACAAGAGAACGCAGTGTCACGACGGAGATTTAACACGAATGGAAGCTTTGGGTACCGTCGAGTCTCACTGAAGAAATTATATCACAAGCTCATAGTCCACCAGCAGTAGCACACGGAGGTGTGGGTAAAACGATATGACGAGTCCGGAATGGTATTACTGGCCACACATGAACATCCAAATTCGAGAATACATAAACAACTGCGACACCTGTAAGGAATGCAAACCAGCTAACAGAGTTTTAAGACCTATGGGGCAAGAGCCTGATGCTAGCAGACCCTTTCAGCGTATATGCATTGACTTTTTGGGACCATACGTGAGGTCGAAGAAAGGCAATTGTTTTATTTTTATAGTGGTGGATTATTTCTCAAAATTCGTTTTCTTGAAGGCAATGGCGAAGGCGAACACGAAAAACGTGGTAAACTTTTTAGTGCAAGAAATCTTTTATAAATTCGGGTGTCCCGAAACTTTGATTTCTGACAACGGGCAACAGTTCGTAAGCAAAGACTTCACTGAGATGTTAGACACATTTGGAATCCAGCATATGAGAACAGCCAGCTACGCGCCTCAAGCTAACGCATCCGAACGCGTGAACCAGTCTGTGTTAGCAGCTATAAGTTCTTATTTGGAAACGAGTCAAGTCGACTGGGATATACATTTGTGCGAAATTGAATGTGCTCTAAGATCTGCAGTGCATTCAGCGTCGGGCGTTACACCTTACTTTTTATTATTCGGTACGAACATGATTACTCATGCGTCCGCGTACAAATTAGCTAGAAAGCTCAAATTGCTGGAAGACTCAGAAAACGGAATAGAGAACAAAAAAGAATTCCTAGAGCTCGTCAGAGATAATGTAAGGAAGTCATTACACAAAAGCTACGAGTCCAACGCCAAGCGTTACAACGTGAGAAGTAGAGAAACACAATTTAAAGTAGGACAGGAAGTATTTCGCAGGAACTTTCCCCTGTCGGACTTTTCGAAACAAATCAGCGCTAAACTTTGCAGAAGATTCATCAAGTGCAGAATAGCCAAGTTAGTGGGAAATAACTTATACGAAATAGAGAACCTGCAAGGAAAGAAAATGGGAGTATTCCACGCGAAGGATTTGAAAGCATAAACCACTACCGACGAAGTTACCGGATGAAATTTTTATCATATTAGCAAATATGATTTGCTAATATGATAAAATTTTCTAACCCAAGAAAGGGGGTGTCCCGTGTGGGCGCGGTGGATGTAGTGTGTGAAGCGCACAAGTGAGGCGAATTAGTGTAGACGCGGCATTTATACAACTCTGCGCACATTAAAATTTACATTGGTGGCCAGATGGCCGAGAAATAGAAAAAACGCTAATTTACAAGGGCATGCTACGAAATATATCGACCGTTCAAGTGAAGTTGGTTGCAAAACCAAACGTCAACCAGCCATAATGAATCAGCAGATCGTTGACTTCCGCCTTGTTCGTTT
The DNA here is from genome assembly GCA_956483635.1 of Panzeria rudis. Classification (NCBI taxonomy): domain Eukaryota; kingdom Metazoa; phylum Arthropoda; class Insecta; order Diptera; family Tachinidae; genus Panzeria; species Panzeria rudis. Next base: position 102,472,692 of record OY101448.1, read on the forward strand.
TTGGGCGTCATAGTTGTTGGACGTCGGAATTTTTGCTCCCGCAAACATCAAGGGATTTAACACGAGGAGGAATAGCAGTCACTGGAAAATAAGGTAAGCAATGAATATAGATAAGTGAAAACCCAAAATTACGTGGATTAACCATAGTTTTATCCAAGACAGTGTCGACTTTGGCAGAGTGTCTCAGAAGGCAGATAGACTGTGGTCTGAGATTCCCAGCTGACAAGGTTGGCCGCAGCCCTTTGAGAATTGTGGTTTTTGGTGAGAAGATAAGTGGGAATCATTGTGGCCACAGTCGGCGACATTGCTGGCAAGACAGAATAAAGCCAAGCAACGAGACCTCGGCGCAAGCAACCACCACTAAAAAGGCACCGAAGAACAAGTGGGCACGTGCAACCCGAAAAGGGATAAAAAGGCCAGGAACAACACCAAGCTGGCAAGATTCTGTCGGCCGTTTAGAAGGCAACTACAGAAGGCAGCTTAAGCGAGTAAAGTTCTACCACTTAAGGAAATAAAAAGGCCATGTGTCACCCTTCAGCGGGCACTATACGACAAAACTAAGGCTTCCCCAACAACACCAATACCGCAGGCACCCTCACAGAGGAATAATACTTACCTGGTGCAAGGACAGAAAATTTCAACGGCGTCATAAGGACAACGGGTCAGCTAGGCGGGGCCATCACAACGCTAAGGCATCCTTCCGGATCACCAGAGTAAGCGAAACCCGTCAGTAACGCTCAACATTTTGGGTAGCGGATAGAGGCTGAAAGACACCTGTTGCAATTTTTGGACAACACAAAGTCATCGTTTCCGGCCGTGCTCGAAGTCAGCACGAGGGGAGATCCTCGTTCGTACATCATCAGCCATCGTAGCCAGCATCTACTGAATATCAGTTCAAGTTGTAAGTCGTCTTATTTTTTTATTTAGTAGTGTTGCTTTTTAACGGCCGCTTGGGCCTTGTGCGCGTATCGGCACCAGTGCTCGTGGGCCGATTAACCCTTTCATGTCTGGGTATCGTTTTTTTTACAGTTTGTTTTAGCCGATAAAAACGAAACTGATCATTGCCTTTTCAATTTTAAACAAATCATTAACGTAAATATATAAGAATAGTTATCCATATATATGCAAATATATATGGATACATACATTCATACATATTTTACAAATTTTCATTTTGCCACGACCGTTTTGGGCGGTCGCCAGAGAGGTCAGTAGTGAGGCGGCAGGTCTAGGGATAGGCCCTTTATAACTCCTGAGCCCTGGAACTTGCCCATCCTCACTTCAGGACTGCTCTGGCAAAAACTAGTGAGCCTACGAGCTCGGCGCAATTGAGCGCAACCCATAGCCCGGTTTTTTAACAAATTTTCGAAATCCCTGTTCACCATTCATTGATTTTAATAAATTTTCTGAATTATCGTTTAACCATACATTTGTTGTAATATATCTTCAAAAATTTCGAAACTTTCTTTCCACCATACATCTGTTTTAATAAATTTTCGAAATTTTCTAAATCTCAATTTTTGCCATTCATTCGTTCAAGAAATATTCAAAATTTTATAAATTCCCTTTTGGTCATTCGGTTGAAGCAACTAAATTCAAAATTAAACAACAAAAGTTTTAGTTAAAAGTCGGTTAATAAATCATTTTCAGTGCGGTTTCAGAATTGTGGTTCGGAAAGTAATTGTGAGTTCGGTTGTGATGTCAAAATTGTATTTTCGGCACAATTAAGGTTCAAAATCTCGGTTTTCGGATGCCATTTCCCCTTCTTGAGTTAAAACTGCCATCGCGTTCATCAAACTCCGATACGTATCTAATTGCGAACACGATTTTGGTAAAATTATAATTCTTGTGCAAAACACAAACTTTTTCCAAACTATTTTGGGTGCTTGAAATTTTTTTTATTTTCGTTAAGCTGTTCGTAATTGGTAATAGTGAATTTGTTTGGCGTGAATTTCCGTGGGAATCGGCATTTTGATTCCACAAGAAAAATTCTTTTTGAAAATTAGTCTGTCGTTTTGGTTTCGTTGTCGGGATTCGTTTCGGAAATTACAATTCGGTCACCGTTTACATTTGGTGATCGCCAGCGCCGATTCACAATTCCGCGCAGGGGTATAATTGCAATTCCCAGAATTGAATTGCAATCCGGTTAAAGTTTGTTTTAGGGATCGCCAGTGTCGATTCACAATCCCTTGCAGGAGTCTAATTGTAATTCCCAGTGTTGAATTACTACACGTTGAAAGTTTTGTTCAGTGTCTCAATTTACGATTGTAATCTCCGAACCATTATTCCGCCGCGCACGATAACCACAATTCCTTTCGCAGATACGTTCTTTGATTTCTACGAACTACGGTACTGGAGTATCAATACATTTATCATATAGTAATTTCATTTCCGGTTTAGATTTCGGTAATTAGCTACAGTCCCATCTTGTCATTCCCTTACATACTTACTCGATTATTTTCAGTTTTCGCTTTCTTATCTTTCCTTTTGGAAAACCACTCTTGCCCACATTGGAATAAAAATTAGTGCGGGTCAGTGAATGTGGCCGTCTAGTGCAGGTGCATTTTAATCAAGAGTTGTAGTTCAAAAGTAAGATAAAGTACCGGCCATTACCCTGATTTTCATGAGCCTAGAAGGCTTTTAAATATAAGTTCATATTTTACGATAACCCATACTAACTTTATAGTTTAAGTGAAATACAAAAAGAACTGAATACGTTAAGAAAATAAAGGATATAAAACTGTGAACTATACTAAAATAGAAACAAAATAAGGTAAGCCAAATTCAGTATAGGTTTTAATTGTATCAAGGTTCGAACTTAGGGACTTTAATAGGCAATAGCCAGTCATGGCATAAGTTTATAATTTTGTATCACTACATTGGATTTAATAATAACACTTATTTGAATTCATTTAAATATGAGCTTTTGTTGGATGGATGAATAAACTGTAGATCTAGTGGGTGAGTATTGAGTGACAGCGATTTGAATTAGGGGTGAATCCGATAAATGGCAGACGTGATCACCAAGGTAAAATGTTTCAGGATTTCAGAGAAGCGCGGGAGGGTAGCCGGCAGTTAAGCAACATCTTAACTGCCACCATTCAACAAAGTCGTTTGTAAGTTCAAGCCATTTTCTCTTTTGTTAATAGGTTTGTCGGTCACACTGGTACAACTAATCAGTACCCACAACCTAGTCTAAGCCTGCAACGAACACCCGCCCATGCCCGACGAGCCATAGCCGTGAATAAATGACAAGTTGCCAGTGTGGTAGGTTTAGACTAGTGACAACTCAGCCGAGTTGGACCGGGACAGATGCAACAAAAATTTATAAGGCCGGAAATTTTAGACGTCAAGGAAACCGCAGCTCAAAATTTTACATATCACATAGTCTAAAGTCCTTCCGTCCGCCAAAAGCGCGTTTCAAATTATATATTCCAAAGGCAAGTAATCTAAAAAATTGTCGTAAGCGAAGCCGAGATTTGATATATAATACCCAGTGAACACATGACTTAACTTTGACATCACTGGTAAATCATAATTAGGTAATAAAATTTTTCGTAATTCTGATCTACCAGTGATATACATTGTGACTAAGGTATGATATAGGGAGAAATTATTTAAATTGAAATAAATCCTAATTTTAAATTCTAAAATAATTTAATAAAAAATAAATCTGGCAACGCTATGAGCGAATAGACGTGTTTTTAGTTGGGCTGTCATTTAAACATTTTTCATGAGATAAGATTAAATAGAGAATTTCTTTCTACAACATATAAAATAAAATCTGGGTGGTGCTACTGTTCATTTTGGATAAGCTATTATTTGTTGGACACGGAGTGACTGGATTATTTCGTCTTTTTATATCAGGGTGCATTTGCATGTACCTTTGTGACATATATGTATACATAAATATCTCTATTGTGTTTTTTTGTATATACATCTATATGTAGCGGTATACATTTACAATTGCATATGCTTCGCTTATACATACTTTATTGGAACGTTAGAGGAATAAATTATACCTTTATTGGCTACATTATTGCTACATTTACTCATATATTATCTTGTGACTCGTTTGGATTGTATAGAGCATAGCTCACTGAATTTAAAGCTTTTTTTTTGATTCTGTGAAATTGCCCTGTGGTTACCGAGTGCCTGGATTGTATTGCTATTTTTCGGCGGCTATTTTGCTGGAGCTAGTGTTTTTTACTCATTCATGTCATATATAACATACATTTACCAAATCTTATGAGCGTTCACACTTACTTATATACCCCGGTGTTGCAATCTCTCCTGTTATTGGCCATAATATCGTATTAACTGTAAACTTCTGAGCTAAACTGCACTTCTTACATATTGCATAACCTTTTTTCTTGTGATACTCTTTACTGGTTAATCATTTTACACTGAAACCTTCATTAGTGCATTTCAACTCACCTACATAATAAAGTATTCTGCTCGTTATGGCGCATGCCGAAAAGCCTGCTAAGTGTGGCCGGTGTAAGAAGAACGTCTCTAAGGACGATTTGTCTGTTGAATGTGATGGTTGCAACACTTGGTTTCACATCGCATGTGTCAACATTCCCAATGAAATGTATGATTTATTGGGTGAGAACGATAATTTATCATTCAGCTGTGCACGATGCCGCTCTAGCCCAAAAGGTGATAAGTCGCCAATGCAACAATATACTGAGGAACTTGAAAAAAAAATTTACCAGCACTTTTAATTCCTTCTCGTCTGAATTGCGGAACGAGCAAACAAGTTTGAAAACCACTATTGAAGCATCCATTCAGAACATAAGATCTGACTTGTCAGCATCACTTATTGAATTTAAAACCAAAATTGAAGACTGCAACAATAATATCATGGAAGTTGAGAAACAAACGAATGAAAAGTTCTGTCGTATTGAAATTGAGGAAAATAAGCTTCAGCGCAGAATAAATCGTGCAGACATAGTTATCTCCGGGCTGCTTTCAGGTATGGATCATCTGATGGAACATGTTCTAAAGATTTGCCCACATTATGGTGTAACGGTGGATATTATGGATATTTGTCATTGTTTATACATTCAGCGAGGCAAATCTCTATTAGTAAAATTCAATAATGTTTTCATTAGAGACCAAGTTATGAACGCTTACTTTAAGAAACCAACCCTGATATTAAGTGATGTCATTCAGACGGATATCACTACAAGAGTTTTTCTTAGTGACAACCTTACCCCAGCTAGCTTGAAACTACAAAACCTATGCCGCTCGCTAAGAAGAGATAATATAATTGTTTGGTTCAAAATTCTGAACAGAGATATACACACGTGTTTCTGTATCTTTACAATGCGAGAGCTATCTGTCATTTAAGTTATTTTCCAATAGTTATTGGAAGGATGTGAGAAAAAGTATTTCTGTAACAACATTTTGTGAAAAGTTTTTCATTAACGCCGTCAAAATTTCTCACATTTGAAAACGATACGGGAGGTATTTTTAAAATTAAAAATATTAAATTATAGATTTTGAAACTATACATGGATAATGTAAGCAAGTTCATTTACTTAATTATTTTGTTTTAAACTAGTTTTTTTATAAGTATTGAAGAAAATAGAAATTATCTCTTAGCTGATGTCTAGTCGCCGACTGTTCTTTTTATTACGATCGCGCTCCGCCGAATGCAAAAGCTGAACACGTTTTATTTTGCGTTGAAAATAAGACTAAAGTATTTTACAATGATTTTAAGCTACGGCATATCATCGTTGGAAAGATAAAAGTTGTAGAACACATTCAATAAAGTGTTTTTTGTTTAAGAAATAATATAGTTCTGAATGAAAATATTTCAACTCCGCCGCCAAAACTTTTCCATCGGCCTGTTGCTCTGTTTGACACTTGAATGATTGGAATATTCCAATAAATAAGCTGGCTTTTCGCATTGAAATACAGAAACAGTTTCTACTCACAAATCGAGAAACGATGAAATTTTTTGGTTCACACTTCATGTGAAAACTTTTGCGATGCGAGAAATACAGAAACGAGGCACAGGATACACTGTGTGCAGAAGTGATAGACCCCAGGGCTGTAGGGGCGGTGGCGTTGCCATATACATTGCTAAGGGTATTAAACACAGAATTATTTTGAAGAGCAGTGCTTATTTTGCTTGCGAGGGTATTTTCATAGAAATAGTTACGGACACCACGTCATTGGTCATTGGTGCTTCTTATCTTCCTAGGGGTGATTTGCACTTGTTTGAAAACTCTTTTGGGGATATTTTTGTTCGTTTTAATAATATAATTGTGGTGGGCGATTTTAACAATGACCTATTTAACCCTCAAAAGCTGAGAAAATTCGTTCACTTTGCTTACGGTATAGGCTGAAGTATGTACATAATTCTAGCCCCACGCATTTTGATTCATTTCATCACTCTTCTTCCCTAATTGACTATTTTATCACTAGCCATAACATGACAGTTCATACTTCTACGCAGTTCCAGGCGCCTTTTATTTCAAACCATTCCTTAATATGTGCGTCTTTTCGGTTTAATGTCTTTTATTCGTTGGAGTATTCTTATGTAAGGGACTACAATCGTGCTGATCTACTGGCAATTGAGAATCACATATCTAATACTGATTTTTCGCAACTTTATATGTCTAATGACTCTGATACACAACTCTGTTTTTTTAACTTACTCTTCAATCAACTCTTGGATTACATTCCTACGAAGAGGTTGCCCTGTCATATAGGCCTGAAGAATCTAAATTTTCCTAACCACATCAACTACTATAGGTCATTAACTGCTATTGCTTTGAAGGCTTACCATTGTGATAGAAGTATGGTCAACTGGGAAATCTACAAGAAACTTAGGAATCAAACTAAAGCAAAAATTAGAAAATTCAGGAAAATATACAGCTGCCGCTTGTTTAGGTTGGGTGACACTAGGCAAATGTGGCGCAACCTACGCAACTCTGGTGTACTAGAGGATCGTCTAACCTTGTCTGATGTTAATGTTAATGAAATTAATAATATTTTTAGCAGTAATCAACTAAATACTCCTGATGAGGAACCGAATTGGGATCAGTTTTTAAATGGCGCAAATAGCTTTACGTTTTTTAATATTACTGAATTGGATCTTCTTAATGCGTTTCTTAAGATTAAAACGGCATCGGCTGGTGCTGATGGCATACCTGCTAAATTGATAAAAATTGTGTTCCCCTTCATTAGTAGACATCTCCTTTACTTTATGAATAATATTTTGACGACGTCGAGGTTTCCCAGTGATTGTAAAGTAGCGCGTATAACTCCTATTCCGAAGAACAGACAGCAGTTGGATATAAATAACCTAAGACCCATTAGTATATTACCCACCTTGTCTAAGGTAATGGAAAATATTATGAAGGATCAAATTACGAAGCTAGTTGAGGAGGGAAATTTGTTGAATGAATGTCAATATGGCTTCAGACGAGGGCGTAATACTGGGCTTCTTTTGACCGAAATGGTTGAATCCATCAGGAGTACTCTTAATTTAAGTAGGATTGGTGTTCTAGTGTCAATTGACCTTTCGAAGGCTTTTGACCAAGTTAAGCACTCATTGCTGGTTTCTAAACTCAACATAAAATATGGTTTCTCCTTAACTGCTTGCCGCTTAGTTTGGTCCTAACTTTGTGATCGGAGACAATTTGTTTCCAATAATGGTTCAACGTCAGAATTGATATGTTAATTCTGGTGTGCCTCAAGGGTCTGTGCTTGGGCCTGTTTTGTTCACGCTGTTTCTAAATGATTTATTTGATTTCTTTTTGTAAACCATTTGCTTTTGCAGATGATATTCAATTGTTTTGGTCAGGTGAGTTCCAATTCACAGATTCTTTGCAGGCTACTATTAATTATGATTTGGCTATTCTTAATAATTGGATGTCTCTCAATAGGCTGCGTGTTAGTCAGGACAAAACTAAGGCATTGGTCTTTAATACAAACAGATTTGATCGAATTGTCCTTGATTTAAAAATTTGTGATCTGACTATTGAAGTCGTGAACCGCATGAAATGTTTAGGTATTTTTATCGATGATAGACTGTCATTTGAACCCCATATAAATAACATTTGCTCTAAGGTATGTTTCCTTCTACGCAGGTTACATCATGGGAGGAAAACTATTGGGCACACTCTACTAATGTCACACTTAAATTACTGCATTCAAACTGTCTCTGGATGCAATATCGGCAACAGGACTAAGATGAAATCCATAGTGCATAAAATTGTCACATATGTTTATGGGCTTAGTTTAAGAGCTCATGTCACTACTTACCTTATAGATTTCTTAAATCTGTCGTTTGATAGCTACCTCAAATTTCGCTTACTCATATACCTCTTTCATATTATTAAGTTTCAAAGGCCTGGTATTCATAACTCAACCTACGAGCATTCTTTTGTAGTCCGATCGGCGCGCCTTTGGAATGTATTGCCTAGAAATTTGAGGTGTTTTGCAATCTCTCAGACAAGTTTTAAACGGAAACTTATTGATTTATTCTCCAATGTTAGTCACTAACTATTATAGGGCTCTAATTGTTCTACTTTGTCATATAACTTCCTTTATTGGTGGGGTTGTGGACTACTGGTGATGAGATATTCGGACTATTTGATTATACTTGTAAATATATAGACTTTTTTTTCTATTTTTTACATATATTCGCTATTATAGTTGTAATACTAAATTTTATTGGCCCAGAGGCTAATTGTATTATAAATGGATTAATAAATAAATAAATAAATAAAAAATTTAATTGGAAAAAATTTTCAAAAATACAACAAACTAAACAATGGAAAGCTGTAGGAAAACGAAGAGAGTTTATGAGTTATGTCCAGGCAGGACTATAATGCTATTAAATGGCATTTAAGACGGAAGAAAAATGAAAGCCAAAATAGCAGGATATTTCTTTAACATCCTACTAAGAAGCCAGATGAATTTAAATGCAGCCTGTTAAATGTATGTATATTAGTGAAAGTATGTATGCACGTTACGTATATTAGTGAAAGTATGTATGCACGTTACAACTGCCTATAAAGAATACTCCCAAAATTTGTCCATAAAAAAGTTCAATGTTTAGAACGTTTCGTTTAGCAATGTAAGGGTTATCTGTGAAATTCATATATGTATATGTGGTTTGGAGTAATAAAGAATATATAATTTTATAATAAAATAAAAGATCATTATAATGTCAGGTTACCATCAGTTTTGTGTCATTTCATGTCAGTACCTGATGTACCTAAGTGTAAGATTATGAGTCATATCTTATGTAAGGTATGACATTTCATGATATCATTCTGACGTCAGAATGATATCAATGTGTTCGTTGGGTATGGAGTTTAAAATCCTTCCGCCCGGCCGAAGTCCGGCTACACGAAAAGTCGTCGCAGCACGTACCAAATTAAGTATTCCGAAGACTACTAATATTGAAAATTGTCGTAAGCGAAGCCGAGATTAGACATACCATAGTTAAAAATCCTTCTGTCCGGCCGAAGGCCCGCTACACGGAAAGTCGTTGAAAGCGTATCTCAAGTTAAACATTCCAAGATTCACTAATATAGAAAATCATCGTAAACGAAGGCGAGGTTTGACATACTATAGAGTTTAAAATCTTTCGTGCAGGTGGATTCAAAAATTGGCTTCGCTTACGACAATTTTTAATACTAGTAGCCTTCGGAATGCTTGATTTGGGACGTGCTTGCGACGACTGTGCGTGTTGCCGGCCTTCGGCCGGGCGGAAGGATTTTAAACTCTATGGTATGTCAAATCTCGGCTTTGCTTACGACAATTTTCAATATTAGTAGACTTTCCGTGTAATTGTTGTAAGCGAAAACCACACTTGATATACTATAGTTTAAAATTCTTCCACCCGGCCGAAGGCCGTCTACACGAAAAGTCGTCGAAGCACGTACCAAATTAACTATTCCGAAGGCTACTAATATTGAAAATTGTCGTAAGAGAAGCCGAGATTTGACATACCATAGCGTTTAAAATCCTTCCGCCCCGCCAAAAGCCGGCTACACGAAAAGTCGACGAAAGCACGTACCAAATTAAGCATTCCGAAGGCAGCTTATATTGAAAGTTGTCGTAAGCGAAGCAGACTTGATTCCACCTGCACGAAGGATTTTAAGCTCATGGTATGTCAAATATCCGCTTCGTTTTTGACAATTTTTTATATTAGTGAACCTTGGAATGTTTAACTTGAGAAACGCTTTCGACGATTTTACCATATAGCTGGCCTGCGGCCGGGCGGAAGGATTGTCGACTCTATGCTATGTTAAATCTCGGCTTCGCTTACAATTTTGAATATTAAAAGCCTTCGGAATGCATAATTTGGTACGCGCTTTCAACGACATTCCGTGTATCCGGCCTTAGGCCGGGTGGAAGGATTTAACCTTTTACTGCTATAGAAGCCAAATAATGATGGAGATGGAACACATAGGAGAAACTTTCAATTATTTAATATATTTTAAATTCTATATTAGATTTTGATGATTACCAGAATTTTTGGGTGTAAAATTTAGGGCGATTTTTCATATGAAAATAACCTGAAATTTGTATGGAAAAATTTTTGGGCTATTTTTAATGGAGCCGGCTGCGACTCTTCAAAAATCGCCGGCGGGTGCTGTTAGCCTACTCATAGCCAGAGCACGAAGCCGTTCGGTGCATAGCCGGCTTAGCAGTCGCCGCCGAATTTTGTTTTTAAATTGCGCCGCCGCCGATGTATATGGCTGTGATCGGCGCACGACTCAGCCGACAAGTGACTATTATATAATATAAGTGTGGTACAAATACAACAAAAAAATTAGATAATGCTTGTCAGAAATATAAATTTTTTTTTCGCTAGATATACATACTACGTAAGCCATTCGACAGCCGACACTTTTCATTCAGCCGCCGCCGAGGAAAATTATCGGCTTAGAGCCGGCGCTTAGCCGCCGCTGGTAAGTTTTTGGGTAAGCCGCCGCCGATAATCGAATGATATCGGCTTCGTGCTCTGCTCATAGCCGATCGGCTTCATTCACTATATATCACCGACCAACATGATATATTATTTCATCGTGGTATTTTAATGTACTAAAGCCTAGATGCAGTTCTGCCTGAATTTCGGGTCCGAAATTTTGCATTTATTTCTACATGGAAACATAGTTGTGCAGAGAAATGTTGTTTTCATTCACGCAAATTCACTTGAATTGATTAATTTGGAACAAATATACATCCCGTATCATGCTCTGATTTTTATGAAACTTTTGTCATGGGTAGTACTCTTAAATCTAAGAATTATGTTAGAAAAATTTTGGAGCGGACTCACTTAGTTTGGGAGTTATAGGCCTCTAAAGTTCAAACATATATGTGTCTATAACTTCCTTCATATTATTGCTACATAGTTGATATTAATATCGTTGGATAGGACTTGTAAATACCTTTCAAACGATATATAACAACCTAAGGTTCTACAGAGTTGGAAAGGCTAGCGGTTCAAAAATCATTTTTTTGTATTGCCTTTTTTTACAAAAGTACCGTTAAATCGAAAAGGGGTCTATATAACGGTTTTTTATTATATAGTAAAATGAATAGAAGACATTCACACCTTTCATTTGACACCTATATCATAAATGTTTAATAAGGAATGAAGACACTGCAAAGGAATTAAAACTTAAAAGTTGAAGATAGTTACTTTTTCATAGAACTACACGTATTAAGTATACAAAAATATACAATGAGTGTAACACCAAAATTTGTTTAATTTTTCTTGTGATAATAGTGGACTGAAAATGTAGTACGGCCGCGCTCTAAGATTTTATTCTTCATAGTATTTCGTATCACAACGAGCTCTAATAAATATTTTTATCTAAAATAATTTTTATGTTTTACTATTTTATATTACTGCAAGGTTTCCGGATTGTCGAACAGTGGCTTCGCTGAGTAAAGATTTTCTGCCTTGCCGGCCTCCGGCCGGGCTTAAGGATTTTGTCCTCTATGTATGTCGAACAGTGGCTTCGCTGAGTAAAGATTTTCTGCATTGCCGGCCTCCGGCCGGACTTAAGGATTTTCTCCTCTATGTATGTCGAACAGTGGCTTCGCTGAGGAAAGATTTTCTGCATTGCCGGTCTTCGGCCGTGCTTAAGGATTTTCTCCTCTATGTATGTCGAGCAGTGGCTTCGCTGAGTAAAGATTTTCTGCATTGCCGGCCTCCGGCCGGGCTTAAGGATTTTCTCCTCTATGTATGTCGAACAGTGGCTTCGCTGAGTAAAGATTTTCTGCATTGCCGGCCTCCGGCCGGACTTAAGGATTTTCTCCTCTATGTATGTCGAACAGTGGCTTCGCTGAGGAAAGATTTTCTGCATTGCAAATGTTTCAACGTACAGTAAAATCATATCTGGCCTTATTTGAAGTTTTAATTCCTCTGTAGTGTCTTCATTCCTTATCAGATATTTATGATATAGGTGTCAAATGAAAGGTGTGAATGTCTTCTATTTATTTTACTATATAATAAAAAACCGTTATATAGACCCCTTTTCGATTTAACGGTACTTTTGTAAAAAAAGTCAATACGAAAAACTGATTTTTTAAGCGCTAACCATTCCAAATCAGTAGAACCTTAGGTTGTTATATATCGTTTGAAAGGTATTTATAAGACCTTTCCAACGATATCCATATCAACTATGTAGCAATAATATGAAGGAAGTTATAGACACATATATGTTTGAAGTTTAGAGGCCTATATCTCCCAAACTAAGTGAGTCCGCTCCAAAATTTTGTTACCATAATTCTTAGATTTAAGAGTACTACCCACGACAAAAGTTTCATAAAAATCTGAGAATGATACGGGATGTAAATTTAAGCCATTAATTTTGATGTACAAAATATAACAAATTATTCAAAGCACTACACAAAAATATGTCAAAAATTCCGTGAGCAAACAATTGTCTGAAAATTAATTTTTGTTTCACTAGACGGAAAAAATCTCCACCATGATACAAATAACAGGTACACGCAGTAGAAAATTTGTTGTAGAAATACTTCACTATTTATCAAAAAAAGTTGAGACTTGTGGAGCACTGCGCCGTGCGGTATAACAGCCGGCTAAGCCGAGCCGCCGACAGTTTTTTATAGTCGCCGCCGCCGATTATTTTTCAGCTAAAGCCGATTAAAACAGAGCCGCCGACATGCTTGGTAAAGTAGATTTTATTTGAAAAGTAAAGTTAACATCACTGATCTAACGGTTTATTTTTTAGGAATACCCCAGAATTGCAAAGCTTGCATCATACATACTATGTATTCGTTCTACAAGCGCATCCGCCGAAGAGGCTTTTTCTAGTGCTGGTTCACTAATCACTGCAAAAAAGTCGAGCTTAAATGCGCTGACAGTTAAACAAGTTCTCTTCATACACGACAATTACGATATAGTTCAAGAAATAATATCCAAGTAACGTCTAAATCCTTAACCGCATATTCATTAAAATATATTAAGTTAATTAATTAAACTAGTTTATCAAAGTTAATATTGGTTTACTGTACGAATTTTGTATGGGAAACCCGGTTTCAATGCATAGACCTGATATATACCTGATATATTCTTATCAAAATTGCAAAGCGTGAACTCCTCTATTATTTCCTTAAAAAATTAATAAGTAAACAATAAATTTTATTTAGTTTTAATTTTCAACGTGCTTTTTCCCTAATTAATATTTTACTTAGGAGTTTAATATAATATCTTTAGTTTTACTATGAGATTTTTGGGTAAAAGTTCCCTGACGATTTGCATTAGCCCCAATGAAATGGCCATAGGAACTAGCTAATACCCCTCTATAATCAATATAAATATATTTTAATAAGTATTTAGTATGTTACTTAAAAAGTAAAATATTAATTTGGGAAAAAGCACGTTAAAAATTTAAATTAATGTAATTTTAATAATTCCCAAAAAAGAACTTTTTAATAATACATTTTATTCTTTTTACATATAATGTTTTAATTTCGTTTTACAATTTCCAATTGGAGATGGAAATGTGTAGGTAGTTTGGTTGGCTTGTAAATTTTTTCAAAATTGTGGCAGTCCTGATTGCAATTCCAGCCGTATTTTTGTACGAGCCATACAAAATCCGGCTAGCTGATTGATTATCGGCTTTGAGCCGCCGCCGCCGATAAAATTGCTCGGCGCAGGGCTCTGCTTGTGGAACTATCAGCACAACTAGCTCAATAAGGATATGTCGCATACCGTAGAGAAAGGCAAAGCGATAATACCAAGTGCCCCTATCATTACAACAACGCACATAAAAAGTTATTGTATGATTATTTTATTTGTACGTTGACAGTTCGGGTTGAGATTTTCTCTTGCTGATGGGGTGTAATCAGCTGTGTTGATAAGCCTACCTGGTACTGAATTCGCCTTGGAGAAAGAGATCACTATACAGAGTTTGATGGCAGTGACGAAATTATAATAATTACATCACTCTGAGTTTGCCGTTTAGACGAGTAAGGTTACCTCAAAGCGTATTAATACCAAGTGGCCTTATTAGTGCAACAACAACTGGACTTTACCAATCTGTCATGTTAAATGCATACATAAAAAGCTGTTGTTTAGTTTTTTTACATAAGAGTTTGACACTTTGGTAAAGTCAGCTGATGTTCATTTTTACTAATAGGGCCACCTGGTATCAATTCGCCTTGGGTCACCTAATCTACTGCCTGTGCCTGTTAAGGCCGGGGCACATAGAATCCGTCGTACGTTATACGTCGCATTTTTCAACTGACATTAACGTAACGACGGAGGAGGTTGACACAATGAGTACTTTGTTGACGGATATTAAAACAACTGTTTTTTCTTCGCATGTTTCTGCAGATAAATTTGATTTGATTTTATTTATTTATTTTATTTGTTTTTATTGTTTTATTTAATTTTTGGTGCCAAACAGCAGAAAAAACTAAATCGAAACAAAGCAAAAAACCAACTGATAGCTGTCAAAGTACTCGACGTACGTTAAAAGTTAAAAGTTGGCCAACTTTAGTACTTTGCGTTGACGGAGAAGTACTGTATGTGATCAAGTTCATAAGAAAACATGTATTTTAACTTAGCTGTCAGTTGAAAAAGGCGACGTATAACGTATGACGGATTCTATGTGTCCCGGCCTTTAATTGTATCATGATCTCCACTACAATGCGAATTAATTTTACTAGGTGGTATAAAAACAGCTGACTACTTTTTTTAGAAGCTGGGCGTGTCAAAATTTGTTTATAAGCAACAATAATCAGTGTGACCGTGGGCATTTGCCACTGCCTTGCCACTTTTTTAAAATTATGTAATGGCGTTTTATTTTTTTAAATAAGAGTAATCATTTTTACTTTATATTAAAAAAATCGCAATGTAGAATTCCTTTAAAGCAAAAATTTACCTTTGTAAGGGATGATACAATAATTTCTAAAAACTTAACTTCCTTGAAAAATTATAATATTGCAAACAATGTAACATTTTTTTGTAGAAAAAAACCGTTATAAATCTGCCATCTTTTGATAATTTATGCTCCTTCTTTTATTTGTTATGAAGTGGTATTTTATGTTACAGTAAAATTCGCTTATAGTCCACTACCTCATTCGCACCCTTTTTGTGGACTACATCTTGATTTTCATATAAGCCAATTTGTGGCTTATGTGAGAGTCCCATCCCCATATAATTATTTCTTTTAACAAAGAAAAATAAATCTAAAGCTAAGAAATTACTTCCTTATTTATTCAATTCACAAATATTGAGTAATATTTTCGTAAAATCATGATTAAAAAATAACTTATTTTTGACTTTTGCATTTTAGATTATATCTTCCATAACTGGCATATATTTAAGATATTTCAAACGAAATCTTGGTGGCGTATAAGCCAAAATGGACTCTAGGACTAATGGACTAAAAAAATATTTTGCAGGTATTTTACCTACCCTACGGTAAATGGAACTGACACAAAATAAGTCACGTGACCGGTCCCCAGGTGGTAGGGACCAGTCCGAGTTCTAACACTTCCTATGAAGCGGACCAGCCAGTTTTACATCGGGATGGCCTAGGATGGGATAGGATACTTTGTATGCACCTTGTAACTTGTATCTGAACTATCTTATGGAGTCCTAATCGGTATATATTATATAAATATTATTCCCAAATTCAGCTGTAATTATCGATTAATTTATTTTTTTATTGTTACAAATCGAAGTAGAAATTGTATTTTATTTTTGAGCGGTGTCTTTGATAGGACTCAAACCGACAACCTCCGGTATAACAGGGTAGTACACTACCCACTCGACCACAGGGAAACTTATATTTCAATGTTATAAATACCAGTTAAGCTGGAGTTAATATCTGAATATAGTTACGGAACAGGTTCCTGAGTGGCATGGCAGTCTCATTGAAGGGAGACAATTAATATTATATAGATACTATGTAATCGGCCTTAGATCCAGGTGCATCGAATTTGTTCAGTGCCGTTTACTACAACACTAGCCGGAGTACCAACTAAATTGACTGAAAATTGTTAATATGTTACCATTTACACAAGATGTCTTTTTTCAACATTCACTACTCCTTATTTTTGGTACCAGGCTCATTTTCTCAAGTCATAGTACGAGTACTTTTGGATCATTTGTCACCAAATTTTCCGCAGGGTATAGATGCCAGAAAAACTAACATTTTGAAATATATCGCTAATTCTACTATAAGCGGTGCGGCTTATTACCGAATTATACTATATTATGAGAGCTTTCTATAATGCAATAATATTAAAAAACGTATAGCCGTATATCTACAGCTTTCTTTTGTAATTTTACGTAAAACATACATATTTTAATACAAACTAGCCTTGTAAAATCCGGTTCTGTAGGATGTTTTAGAACAAATTGCAAATAAATTCGAAGGTAACCTCTAAGCACATTTTAAGTTTTTTATGATTTCTGGTGTTTAAATTGAGTTTCAAGCTTTGGTGTCTTTGAAGTCTTACATATAGTAGAATTTTCTGATAAATATATTTTAAAGACATTTCAGCCCGCTGCACAGAGGAAAATAAGCCAATCTAGCGGCGGAAAAATAAGACAAAAATATTGAATATAAAAAAAGTTTAAGCGCAGCATCAAAGCGTTCTTTGTCACTAAGTTACCTGGTTCAGAAAATATGGCATTTTAAACATTGAGAAAAATTGGGTTGTAATTCTTTATTGATTTAAATATCTTATATGTTGGCGTATTGAATCGGTAATGATGAACGTTTTCGGACAAAGTAAATTTTTTTTTTGATAAAGTGTTATATCAGCTACTCTAAACGGCCTTACGTAAACACAGAAACATTTTGCTTTGAAAACTGTTCTAAATCTTTATAGAAATACAAAAAAGTATACCCTAGTATACCTGGGGCCCGTTTCTCAAAATTACAAGATATAAATCTACAAGTAAATTACACACAACACAACAATGCTTTAAAAAAATTTATTGTTGTTTTGTGTGTATTTTACATGTAGATTTGTACTTGCACTTTTTGAGAAACGGGCCCCTGGAATCTTAATATAGATATTATGTAGTAATGTTGTTCCAAAAATTAGCTGCGGAAACTTGCGTATGCGACTTTACATCGGTATACACCTTTTTAAAAATTTTCTACTTGTGTGTATTCCGAAACCATTTGTTATTAAATTAAAACACAAATAAAGTAGTCGTTTTCAATTTTAAGGTAAATTTTTAATGCATTTTGAAATTTGAATGCACTTGGATTTTTTTAAATAAATTTTTAATTTTTAAAATTGGTCGTATATAATAACATATAGCGCCCATTGTGTTAAAAATATATGCCTAATTTTTTACAAACCTTATACCCTACAGCCTTTCCTATATTCATGTACACTTTTTTGTGGATCAGAGTATTAGTTTGGAAGATATATGTAAGCTTTCTGATGACTAAATAGTTTTATCGGTAAAATTGGTCTTATTTAACAAAATATAGCCCATAGTGTTCAAAATAGCTGTGTAATTTTTACAGAATTTATAACCTACATCCTTGGCTATAGCTTATCTATACAATTTTGTGGATCAGACAATTTGTTGAAAGAACGTAATGTGTATTTGAGGTTGGATGAGCTTTATATATTACTTTGATCTGTTTTTTCCTATAATTTTTCGGTTTTTTCAAGTCACTCTGATAAAAACACGTTGGCAGAACACACGAACACATCCTACGGCTCCTCACCAACTTTTGCATACATAAGTATTTTACTTTTATATATTTTTTATTAAATAAATTTGTGGATTATATACTCATGTAAGTAAAAATTATTTGGAAAAAAGTGTTCTTCTTTTGGAAAATAAATCCCGTGAATCCAGGTAACCCTTCCTGCCTCTTATCGTGTTAAGCATATACTCCCATATGCCCCCTTTCCATAGTGACATAGCTCCAAAACCCACTCTTGCTCTATAACCCAATCTAGAATTTGCATTAGATTTGATTAGGTTATCTAATAATTAATCTTGAATGTGAATTAATTATTCACATTTAAACATGGTCCATTCGAACCGTGGAAACAGTGTACAAAATATTTTGCAATAAACAAAAATCTACATACAGTCCATAGCTCTCTTTTAATGTACATACACGAATCTAATTTTTTTTAAAGAGAAACCATAAAAAGCAATAACAGCAGCAGTACACAGAAACCACAGCCATCACATTGCTGACATTTTTTTCAAGTTCAAACGCAAGCGAAGAAGTTGTACTTACGGGAAAAAGAAAAGTTAAACATCTATATAAATTAAATAGTTTAATGCCTATATGCATATTATAGATGTTTAAGAAATTTATTATTTGACATATTGTGAAAGGTTTAAAGGTTAAAGAACTCAAATACAAACACAAAAAAAAAAACAAAAAGAAGGAAATAACACTAAACTGTGGTAAAAGAAGTGTCTAACAACAGAAGACCAGACGAAGCAAATCATCAAATCCACAAGGCCACCCCACCCATGTACGTACCTATAATTGGGAAATAATTTTCTAGAAAAAAAACTAATAAACCGTGAGTAGAAAGGTTTTTTATATATCCATATATAAAATATATATACATATCTACATAGTTACATACCCGTCAACATACATATTTACATCGCACTCAAACTCACATACATACATACATACAAACCCACATACATACTTATATCGATGCATACATACTTTCATACAAATTTAACGGCATAAGAACGAATATTTGATCACGAAAATGAAATAGCTTAAAGTTAAAAAACTTAAGAAGAAAACACTAGCAAAACGCATTCAAATTTAATACCGCAAGTTTATTGCATTTTGTTCTTGTTGAATTCAATCACATTTTTTCATAAATAGGTAAGAGAATACAACTCAATACATTCTCTTTATATCGTGCTCTTTGAAAGCTTTCTGCTCCAGCTTTGAATACTTCAGTGAGAGGGATGCCAGATCACCTTACATAGTTAAAAAACGTCAAATCATCAAATAAAAGCAAATCAAAGTCGCCTGAATAAGAATATTAATTACATATTCACAAGAGAATAAAATAAAACTCCTGAATAGTATAAACATATATTTCACGAAAACGTATGTATGGAATAAATAATTTTGAATGCAAAGCTAAGAACAAAAGACTTTTTGAATAGTTAGTAGACATTTTCCCCTTAAAAAAAATAAAAATTGGTTTATTAAAATTTTATGTGGATACTAACTAACTGCAAAATTTTAAAATCTATGTATGTATATCATTATTCAATTTTAAGAATATTTTTTAATAAAAAAGTGGTTTTCGAAAAAAAACAACGTTTTCTCGCTAATCCCAGCGAGCAGTTTATTTACAAATTTAGAAAAAATTTTTTAGCACAAATTGGCCTTTGAAAAAAAACAATTTTACGCAAAAAACATCCAAAAAATCACTAATATATTAATAAGCAATAGTTTTCCTACAGGATTAATTAAATCTTTAATTAAATCCTACAAACCTACAAAAAACAACGAACTTGGCAACCACAACCAAGATAAACGTTTTTATAGTGTAAAATATATTCCCGGCCTTACTGACAACAAAAACATTAAAACAACAATAGATAAAATGGATATACATTTTGCTTACAAACCAAATAACACATTAAATTCAATATTTACAAAAACAAAAACACCAGTACATAAACTACAACAAAACAACGTCGTGTATGAAATACCCTGTAAAGGCAACGACATGAACAGCTGTAATCTTTTGTACATTGGTACAACAAAAAGAAGTTTGGAAATAAGAGTAGGTGAGCATAAAACTGATATAAACAAAAACAAAGAAAGCACTGCTCTGTCACAACACATACTACAAACACAACATAAACCAGATTTTGACAATATTAAAATACTGGACAAAATAAACAACACTAGAAAAAGATACATAACAGAAAGCTTAAGAATTCAACAGAAGATAAACAAAACAATGAATATTAAAGAGGACACGGATAATTTAAACGCCAGTTACAAAATTGCAATAACATAAACAGGCTGTGATATAAAAAGAATTATTTTAAATTTGAGAGTTTAAAGTTAAAAAAGTATTTAAAAACTTTTAATGTAAAAAATTTTATATACATGTGAGTTAGTAATTGTAAAAATTTCAATAATTTTTTAGAAATGAGTTGATGTTTTCTTTTTTATTAAATAGACGAAGATCCCTTGAAAAAGTGAACATAAAATTCACGAAACGTCGGGACAATATGAAATAAAACTTGCATTTTTATTTACATACAACACGGTAGGCCAGTAGCTTATATTACAAATCAAATAACAAAAAAAAAACAATTGTTTTCGCTAATCCCAGCGACCAACTTGTATTGCCCAAATTAAACTTTGCGAATCCCAGCGAACGTTTAATACTAAAAATAAAATAACTAAATAAATTCGCAAATCCCCGCGAACATTTACAAAAGTTTTGAGAATTCCTTCCCAAAATTAAACTTCGCAAATCCCAGCGAACGTTTAATACTAAAAATAAAATAACTAAATAAATTCGCAAATCCCCGCGAATATTTACAAAAGTTTTGAGAATTCCTTCCCAAAATTAAATTTCGCAAATCCCAGCGAACGTTTAATACTGAAAATAAAATAACTAAATAAATTCGCAAGTCCCCGCGAATATTTACTACGTTTAAGAACTCCTTCCCAAAATTAAACTTCGCGAATCCCAGCGACCGTTTAATACTGAAAATAAAATAACTGAATAAATTCGCAAATCCCCGCGAATATTTACAATATTTTTGAGAATTCCTTCCCCAAATTAAACTTCGCAAATCCCAGCGAACTAAATAAATTCGCTAATTCCCGCGAATATTTACAATATTTTTGAGAATTCCTTCCCCAAATTAAACTTCGCAAATCCCAGCGAACTAAATAAATTCGCAAATCCCCGCGAATATTACAAAGTTTAAGAATTCCTTCCCAAAATTAAACTTCGCAAATCCCAGCGATTGTTTAATACTGAAAATAAAATAACTAAATAAATTCGCCAATCCCCGCGAATATTTACAAAAGTTTAAGAATTCCTTCCCAAAATTAAACTTCGCGAATCCCAGCGAACGTCTAATACTGAAAATAAATAACTGAATAAATTCGCAAATCCCCGCGAATATTTACAATATTCTTGAGAATTCCTTCCCCAAATTAAACTTTGCGAGTCCCAGCGAACTTTTAATACTGAAAATAAAATAACTGAATAAATTCGCAAATCTCCGCGAATATTTACGATATTTTTGAGAATTCCTTCCCCAAATTAAACTTTGCGAATCCCAGCGAACGTTTAATACTAAAAATAAAATAACTAAATAAATTCGCAAATCCCCGCGAATATTTACAAAAGTTTTGAGAATTCCTTCCCAAAATTAAACTTCGCGAATCCCAGCGAACGTTTAATACTAAAAATAAAATAACTGAAT
This sequence comes from Panzeria rudis, assembly GCA_956483635.1. Taxonomy (NCBI): domain Eukaryota; kingdom Metazoa; phylum Arthropoda; class Insecta; order Diptera; family Tachinidae; genus Panzeria; species Panzeria rudis. The sequence goes on from OY101448.1 coordinate 102,494,647, forward strand.
AAATTCGCAAATCCCCGCGAATATTTACAATATTTTTGAGAATTCCTTCCCCAAATTAATCTTCGCGAATCCCAGCGAACGTTTAATACTAAAAATAGAATAACGAAATAAATTCGCAAATCCCCGAGAATATTTACAATATTTTTGAGAATTCCTTCCCCAAATTAAACTTCGCGAATCCCAGCGAACGTTTAATACTAAAAATAGAATAACGAAATAATTTCGCAAATCCCCGCGAATTTTGAGAATTCCTTCCTCAAATTAAACTTCGCGAGTCCCAGCGAACGTTTAATATTAAAAAATTAAATCAAGAAATAAATTCGCAAATACCGGCTCGCAAATCTCTGCGAAAAGAGTTTAACTGTTTGAGTACCTACACTAAATTTCATTATCCCTTTTGAAATTTTTTGGGAATTGTGTATTAATTTTCGTTCGTCAAGATTGTGAGAACTAGACAGTCCCTCTCAAACATGGAAGAAGAATTCATTTTCGATTCGGACGATTTAATCACATTTTGCTCGGAATTCGACAATATCCCAGTTGACCAACTTACAGAAACACTTCTCGAGGTGAATCTTCAAGACCTTAACGGTCGATGGCAAAATGTGCAAAAATCGTACAGATTGCTTTGTACAGAGAAGGATGAGAAACCAGACAAAGAGTTTCTACAATCTGACAGAGCAAAATATTCGTCATGCACCAAAGACTTCCATAGATCCAAAGCCAAAATGTTAGAAATACAACAAATATTTGTATCAGATGAGCCCGTACCTACAACCCAATCGTCCCTCAGTGAAGACAGCTTTGCATACGTCAAAGTTCCCCCTGCGATACTGATATCTTCTACGGTGGTTATGAAGAATGGCCGTCCTTCCGGGACATGTTCACCGCCGTCTACATAGATAATCCTAAAATACCTCCCGTACAGAAGTTGTACCACCTGAGACTAAAGGCTCAAGGTCAGGCAGGAAGTATTATCCGAAAATACAAATTGTGTGCCAGCAACTTTTCCCTTGCATGGGAAGCATTAAGAGACAGATATGAGAATCAAAGAATCCTCGTAGAAAATCAGATTAAAATTCTCCTTAATCTGGCCTCGATTACTGTCGAAAGTAGTGAATCTCTTCAAAATATTCAAAGTACTATAAATGATTCTCTCGCTGCAATAAAAGCTCAAAACGTGCCAATAGGTGAATGGGACCCATTCATTATAATCTTATGCTCAAGTAAACTTCCTGCGGAAACGCTATCCCTATGGGAACAGTCCTTAGATTCGCACCGTAATCTTGTAAAATGGGAGAAAATGGATAAATTTCTTTCCCATAGATGCGAAGTTGTTGAACGTTTGGAATTCCGCAACAAAGACTTACAATTAAATTCCCAAAGAAAAGGATTCAACATAAGAATGAATTCGCCCAAATCAGAGTCAACCCAATACCCGTGTAAAATTTGTAAGGCTAACCATCCTCTCAAAAACTGTTCTCAATTCTTGTTTTTTGACCCTCAAACTAGAAATCAGTTCGTATCAAACAATAAGATATGTCTCAATTGCCTAGCCTACAGCCCGAGTAAATATTCTTGTTCCCACTGTCAAAAGAATCATCATACTCTATTGCACTTTCCTAAATCTGAAACGAACAACTTGAAATCGAACCACCCTGATAATGAAAAACCGTCGACTTCCAAGCAAGCTAGAGAAAGGTTTTCCTTGCCTACAGCTTCTCACATTCTTGACGCCCAAAATAGGTCATTTGCTGAAGACACTCTCCTCCCCACAGCAGTGGTACAGATAAAACATCTGGGGGAAAATTTCAAGGCACGAGCATTTCTTGATCAGGGTTCGGAAAAAACATTATTTCGAAAAAACTTCAGCAGCAACTCAGACTGCCCACTGAAACAAAACTTTTTCAAATTCATGGTATTGGCGGTGAGACAGTAGCAAACTCTAATGCTCTATGCAGATTAACCTTGCATTCGGAAAAATATGATCGTCTTATACCGATCGAAGCAATCGTTGTACCCAAAATAACCCGTATGTTACCCAGCTGTAATCTATCAAGATCCAACATACCCGTGGGGGACTGGAAAAATATTGAACTAGCAGACCCAGATTTCCACCTACCCAGTCACGTGGATTTGCTCATTGGTAGTAACGTCCTTCCTCAAATTCTTCTCGAAGGTCTCAAAAATATCGCCCCGTCCCTCATGGCGCAATGTACAATATTTGGTTGGATAATTAGTGGCCCGATTGGGGTTGAAACTAGCTATTCATTTTCTATTGGCGTCACCGAAACTTCTGATGAATCTCTTAATAATCAACTGAAAAGGTTTTGGGAGGAAGAAGAAGTCCTTACTCGACCTCCCATCTCCAAAGAAGACGAATTGTGTGAGACTCTTTACCAGAAGACCACCTTTCGTAATTCTGAAGGGCGATATGTAGTCAAACTTCCGTTCATTTCAGAATTCTCTCGTGGTATGTGCCTTGGCGTCTCTCGAACAGCAGCTTTGGCACAATATCTGCAGTTGGAACAGTCCCTTAAGAAAAAAGAGGAGTTAGCACAAACTTATCATGAGATTTTGGATGAATACTCATATCTGAATCATATGGAACCCACAGTTTCATCAGAACCCATATCTCGGCATGGATGCGAGTCCTTTTATCTCCCACATCATGCGGTCTTCAAGCCCAAAAGCCGTAGTACTAAGGTCAGAGTTGTTTTCAACGCTTCTAAAAAAACTAGCTCAGGACACTCACTCAACGATGTGCTTCATGTAGGCCCCACACTACAGGCTGACGTGATGTCCTTGGTCTTAAATTGGAGACTCTTTAAATATGTATTTAATGGTGACATACAGAAAATATATCGTCAAATTCTCGTCCATGATGAATACATTCAATTTCAGCGAATACTCTTTCGCCAAAACTCAAACGCACCCGTTCAAGATTTCGCACTGAAAACGGTCACTTTTTGGAGTGAACTGTGCTCCCTACCTAGCAATTAGGACGCTTTTTCAATTAGCTCAAGATTCGAAGAATATCTATCCCAAGGCATCCTATATTCTAACCAAGGAAACGTATGTTGATGACATTTTATCCGGAGCTCATGATATTCAATCTGCAATCGACTCGTTATCCCAAGTTATTTTGACACTGAGGTCCGCAGGGTTTCCATTAAAAAAGATTACTTCAAATAACCCTGACGTTTTAGCATCTGTCCCAAAAGATGACATATTAGACTCAGATTTGCTCAAATTTGAGGAAGCGAGTATGACCAAAACTCTTGGCATCCAATGGGATGCAATATCGGATTGTTTCTCATACACTATTCAACCCATTTCCCCTGTTAGCTCTATAACAAAAAGGCAAATTCTATCAAGCGTGGCCAAGCTGTTTGACCCAGCGGGATGGATCTCCCCGATAGTCGTACAGGCGAAAATAATCCTACAGCAATTATGGTTAGAAGGCACGGGCTGGGATGACAATGTCAAAACGAATACATTAGAGAGGTGGAACAACTTTGTCAGGAATCTACCCTTGATTTCTAACTTAAAGATTCCTCGATGGATAAACTTCGCTCCTTCCCTGCTGGTCCAAATACATGGTTTCTGCGATGCCTCGGAAAAAGCATACTGCGCTGCAGTATGCTTCCGAACACAGTCGAGCACTGGTATTAAATCACATCTCTTTGTATCAAAAACTAAAGTAGCCCCTTTAAATCCAGTTAGTCTCCCGCGACTAGAACTGTGTGGAGCTTTATTATTGTCAAAGCTTATAAAACAAGTCACAAACCCTCTGCCTTGTGAGAACTATGAACTCTACCTCTGGTCAGATTCGTCTATTGTACTCAGTTGGCTAGAAAAACCTCCAAACACTTGGAAAACTTATGTCGCAAACCGAACTGCGCAAATAATACTGAATGTTGGCAATGTCTCTTGGCGCCATGTTCGTTCCTATGAAAGCCCTGCAGATTTAGGTTCTCGTGGTTGCGATGCTGAACAGCTAATGAATAACCCTTTATGGTGGAGTGGGCCAGTTTGGCTTCAGAGGTCCCCCGAAGAATGGCCAAAGCCCATAACACCTGGTGAAAATTCTCTTGAGAAAAAACGAAAAGTTGAAGTTTTCCACTTCTTTACAAGTGATGAAATACTTGGCCGCTTCTCAAAATGGGACAAAGCTATTAGAATCATTACTTACGTACTTCGGTTTCTGAATAGCCTCAAGAGAAGACTAAAACCTCAAACTAACTCATCAGTATTACTCGTCCTAAAATCTCAAAATGTATCTTCCGCCGAAACTGTGGCGATTATAATAAAGAAAGTTTCACCTATTGACCACGATGAATTCGAAAAAACCAAATTGATCCATGTCACTCAGCTTCTACACTACAGCTCAGAATTTAACTCCTTAATTAAGTTCAAAACCGTCAGCAAGAAAAGTACTCTTTATCCCTTAAATCCATACCTTAATGAAAATAATATTCGCACGAATGGTAGAATAGCTAACTCTGCCCTCCCGTATAATGGGCGGCACCCAATAATTCTTCCCGTTAGCTCAGTATTTTGCAAACTCTTCATCGACTTTGTGCATAATCTCCTTATGCATGCCGAAACTAACTTAATGTTACGAGTAATCAGAGGAGAATATTTCGTACCTCGATTGAGGTCAGCTATTCGGCTCTGCGTTCGAAAATGTGTCACCTGTGTCCGCTACAAACAGAAGGTAAAATCCCAGTTAATGGGTGCCCTCCCATTAGAACGATGCTCATTCTCCTTACCCTTCACTACGACTGGCTTAGATTTTGCAGGGCCTTTCTCTATAAAAACCTCCATACTAAGAAAAGCTCCTTATCATAAAGGATACGTGTGCGTTTTTGTGTGTTTTTGCACTCGAGCAATTCATCTCGAATTATGTTCCGATCTCACCACAAACTCCTTCCTAGCGGCATTTTCTCGCTTTATTAGTCGTCGTGGCTTGCCGAAGAAGGTAATGTCTGATAACGGAACCAATTTTGTAGGTGCAGAGCGATCTCTTCTCATGGAATATGACCAATTCATAAGTACGGTGTCTCGGGATATTATAGAAAAATACTCATCTCATGGTTTTCAATGGCATTTTATCCCCCCAAATGCCCCTCATATGGGAGGATTATGGGAGGCCGGCGTAAAATCATTCAAAATGCACTTTAAAAAGGTAGCTCAAAATAACAAATATACCTTTGAAGAGTTCACAACTCTTCTAACCCGAATAGAGTCCGTCCTTAACTCTAGACCACTATCCCCCATGTCCGACGATCCTAACGAATTGCTTGCACTCACTCCCGGCCATTTTCTCCGTGGGTCGCCATTGATAGCTTCACCCGAAAGTCCCATGGGGTGTATCACTTTAAGAAATCGATGGGAGAGACTGAAGGTTTTACACCATCAATTCGCTCAAAGATGGAAAGACGAGTACCTGAAAGAACTCAAAAAACGGTACAAATAGCAAAACTCTGAAGACAATATCTGTGTTGGTCAACTTGTAGTTGTCAAAGACGATTTGCTCCCTCCCAATGAATGGAGGCTAGGTCGCGTTAGTAAAATATATCTCGGGAATGATGGTTTCGTCCGTATTGCAGATATGAAAACACAGAACGGAATAATTACTAGACCAATTAGCAAGCTTTGCGTCCTACCTATAAACTCTTTAGAAAGTTATTGACACACAATTGCATCACTAGTTTCGATTCCCTCCCGGTATACTCTTATCTACATCAACTTCCACATCTACACCCAATTCATTCGTCTTTCAGCCAACACTATTCCTCTATTAATTTCAATTTTACTTCACAGGGCTCCAAGAAACCCCGATCAGTGCCTTGTTTGTTCCCGATATCATCCGTTAAGATTTTGCAAAACGTTTCTCAGCATGAGCATAGAGACTCGCCGACATCAAGTCCGGATCCATCACTACTGCCGAAACTGTCTAGCCAGATCCCATACTACCGATGATTGTACGTCTGCGGATGTGTGCCAGAAATGTGGGTGGGCACACCACACTCTGCTGCATCAACCACGCCGGAGAACTCCACCATCACGCCAAAACGGAACTGTCCAACGTGCCGCCCTCCCTCGTCGCGGCAGAGTACACGACAGACTTGGTCCATATCGTCGCCCAGCAGAAATAACACGCTCACCAGCTGAAGAGTCAACCGATCGCACCAGGCATTCATCTAGGGGTCGGAATGTGAGTCCGAGGCGCATATTATTAAAGGCCGCGCGAGACTTGGAACGTCTAGCAAAAAAATTATAAATATTGACTATACCTGTCAACGGGCCGCAGGATGTTGAAACAACGTAATGTGTATTTGAGGTTGGGTGAGCTTTATATATTACTTTGATCTGTTTTTTCCTATCATGAATTATTAAATTATGAATTGTGTCTTTATAAGAAATTCCCAACCCTGAATACAATTATTGTGAATTTTATTTATAATATTTATGAATCTTGGCTGTACTTTGTCGCGCCAAACTTCTTCTTAGCGCTCAAAGCGAATGAATATCAAGTGGCCTTATCATTAAAACTACACACATACAAAGTAGGTGTGTGACTATTTTTATTTGTACCTTGACAGTTCGGGTTAAAGTTTTTCTCTTTTTTTATATAGAGTTTGACTGATGGGGTGTAATCAGCTGATGGTCATCTGTGATGATAAGGCTACCTGGTACTGAATTCGCCTTGTTAGCGCTCTTTTTTCGGTTTTTTCAAGTCACTCTGGTAAAAACACGTTGACAGAACACACGAACACATCCTACGGCACCTCACCAACTTTTGCATACATAAGTATTTTACTTTTATATATTTTTTATTAAATAAATTTGTGGATTATATACACATGTAAGTAAAAATTATTTGGAAAAAAGTGTTCTTCTTTTGGAAAATAAATCCCGTGAATCCAGGTAACCCTTCCTGCCCTCTTATCGTGTTAAGCATATACTCCCATATGCCCCCTTTCCATAGTGACATAGCTCCAAAACCCACTCTTGCTCTATAACCCAATCTAGAATTTGCATTAGATTTGATTAGGTTATCTAATAATTAATCTTGAATGTGAATTAATTATTCACATTTAAACACTATTAGTTTGGAAGATATGGGTTTTTCGAATACCTAAGAATTTTATCGGTAAAATTGGTCTTATGACACAACTTATAACTCCTACTGTGTTAAAAATAGCTGCCTAACTTTTAATATACCTTGTAGACTACATCCTTTCCATAATTCATCCGTACATTTCTTGTGGATCAGACTATTAGTTTGGAAAATATTTTTCCGCCACTATATTGGCCTTTTTGCCCAGTGTGCGCTGTATCGCCGTTTAAGTCGAAGAGTTAGTTATATGGTTAAAATGTAACCAAAATGGGAAGAATTTGGAACGATTTTCCGTCATCCCACGTCAAATTTGGTTTGAAAACAGACCGGTTACGGCTATGTGCCATCTTCAGTGTTCTATTGAATACTAAATCCTTTCGTTTACGTAGTTTGTAAAGGTTTAAAAGTCCGATTGTGTCCAAGTTGTAAGCCTGACAGGCATTTGTTGAGTGTTGTGTTTTTCTTCCGACGGGGTTTTTTTGAATTTGGAACGATTTTCCGTCATCCCACATCAAATTTGGTTTGAAAACAGACCGGTTTCGGCTATGTGCCATCTTCAGTGTTCTATTGAATGCTAAATCCTTTTTCTTCCGACGGGGTTTTTTTGAATTTGGAACGACTTTCCGTCATCCCACGTCAAATTTGGTTTGAAAACAGACCGGTTTCGGCTATGTGCCATCTTCAGTGTTCTATTGAATACTAAATTTAGTATTCAATAGAACACTGAAGATGGCACATAGCCGAAACCGGTCTATTTTCAAACCAAATTTGACGTGGGATGACGGAAAATCGTTCCAAATTAAAAAAACCCCGTCGGAAGAAAAACACAACACTCAAAATGGGAAGCATACAAGATGTATTACCCCGATTCACTATAATATATATACTATATATATATATATATATATATATATATATATATATATATATATATATATATATATATATATATATATATATATATATATATATATATATATATATATATATATATATATATATATATATATATATATATATATATATATATATATATATATATATATATATATATAAATTTATTTCCAGTTACGTGGTCGTCTGTCGGGTTATGTCTAAGGTCTAAGGGCAAAATACCTGTGGCGCCGAGAAAATGGCGGCTATTCCGGACGTTGGTGGTGGCGTTCCCTGGTTGTTGTTGTAGAACTGGCGTTCCCTTGGTCAGATATGATGCAGATGGTGTTCCCTCGTTGGGTATGACGGTGATGGCGGTTTGGAGGTGGTTGGAGTTTTGTGTAGTGTTTGTTTTAGTTTACTTTTTTTTTATTAATTTTTGCTTTAAATTTTGGCCATTTTGAAATAGTGGCCTTAAAATCACTTTTCTTGACTTATTAAATTTCGTTTTTAATGCTTTAATTGTTAAATTTTTAATTGTTAATTGTTCATAAATGTATTATAATTTAATTAGACTTAAGACTTTTTGTTTTAAGTTATCTAGCCAGCAAAAATACACTTTTGGTACATTAATTCGTTTAATATAAGTTTTATGTTCAGTTATTTTTATGTTTTATTTTCAGTCTTATAGCCTGATTCTATATTCCAAACGTTGGCTCTGTTAACGTTATACAGACATGGCCGCACAACAAAGTCGTCTCACTTACATATCAGGGAAAGCCGGGTTGAAAATCAAAATAAAAAAGACCAAAGTTATGCGAATAAATTGTGGAAACTTGAATCCCTTTCTAATATATAATGAAATATTAGAAGAAGTGGACACATTCTGTTACACACACATATATATATATATATATATATATATATATATATATATATATATATATATATATATATATATATATATATATAATTAATATATATATATATATATATATATATATATATATATATATATATATATATATATATATATATATATATATATATATATATATATATATATATATATATATATATATAGATATATATATATATATATATATATATATATATATATATATATATAATTAATAAGCCAGTAGCGAAAAAAATCTAAATAAACCTTGTTTATTTTAAAAATTAAACTGTTTTATTTATGTAAATGCTTGGCTAGTTTAGACTAGAAAATTCAGGCTAGTTCAGGCTAGAACTGTTAGGACTAAGACCACCAAAGATTTAGAGCTATGCTTTCAATCTTTGGCGTGAAATACCCCCAACAAATTCTCCTCACGATTTTATATTTAACAAAAATCCAAACTTCTTCATGACGTCCACTCCTAAAAACAGTGGCTTCTTAAGCGTTACTTCTTCTATACGACTATTGAATTTTATTTTTTACTTTATACGACCTATTATTTTATGCTGTCTGCTATCAGCCGTCTTAATAAAAGAAGTAAGACTATAGATTTTCAATCCAGTCTTCTCAACAAAATCTTTGCAGCCTCTGCCTAAACCGGTGACTGTGGCGCCACTATCAAACAAGCCTTATATTTCTTTATTGCTAATTTTAATTTTTGCATAAATGCGAGAATCTGCACCCTCATGCAATGAAGCTGAGGCAATTTCTCGTCGAATTCTTCTTCGCATTTTGTACCTTTCTCTGGCTTTCTTTATCCGTTTAGATACTTTGTATTCTACTTTGGTATTAGGTAACATATTAGGAATAGCTGTCGCAGTAGGTGTCTTTGACTTATCATATTCTGATTTACTTAGAATTGAATTAGTATCTTCAGTGTCAATTGGCAAACTGGATGGTATATAGCGGCTCGGCTGAAATGATGTCCAATGACTTGCCCAAAAATTTTCGGCTCTCTTGGTCTGTTGCCAGAAGTCATTTAAGCTCTCACTTTTTACAGAGAATAATAATCGTGCCAGCGATGGTTTTAAATTGCTCTGTATAATTTCGACTAACTCCTTCGCTGAATAAGGACACCTTTGCTGATTTCTCAGCCTTACTATTGCGTTAAAGAAGTCTTGCAAAGATTCTTGCGGCAGTTGCTGTCGATTTATTATTTCTTTTTGCAGCAGAAAATCATTTTCGTAGCGCCTATACTGGTTTAAGAAGGCTTCTTTTAATTGTTCCCATGCTTGAACTGAATTTAATCTGCGGAAATTCCAACACCAGTCTAAGGCCTGACCTCCCAGCACCGTATGAGTGCTGGAAGAATACCCATAGTCATTCTTGAGTATTTCAACCCTAAAGATAAACTCCTCAGCACTTATTGAGTCGGTGGTGCCATTAAATTTGATGCCCCATACCGGCAAATCAACTGGTGGCTGCCAGCTGCAATAGGGTTGAGGTGGTAACTGCAAACCACTATGAAACTGATAACTTAATATATTCTGCGATACATAATTTGGCGCTAGATTTTGTGTTGGTGAGTATACCTGCGTATATCGCTGATAATTATTTTCCAATAAATTTTGTTCCCTGGCAGGTTGTTCCAGTTCAAAAGGCGGAAATAGTGGGTTAAAAGGAAAACCTGAGTCCATTTTCTACTCATAAGACCTAGATTAAAAAGATAACTATTTCTAATGGAAATAAATAAATAAAACAACTAATAATAATTAAAATTATTAGTAAATGAAACTATTTTTAAAATAATAATTGGAAACACTACTAATACCTAATATTATTAGTAACGAAACTATTTCCAGGTACTGAAATAACAAAAACTGAAAATTAAACTGAAAAGTGATATAATAATATTAAATGCCACTCAAGGAATTTTTATTTAACTAAAAATGGACAATAGGATTTTCAGGTGATGTGGAAAAAAAGGTAAAAAGTGTATTGCTATTAAATTTAAAAAATGTAATATTTGTGAATAAATCTTGGTAAAAGAGTACTAATTATTTTGTTATTTCATACTTTATGTTTCATAAATACGTTGGTGTATGGGACTTGAAAATGTGGTTCAGTTCGCAAACAAAATCTTTATTTGAAGCGGTGGAACTGCTCCTCAGGCGATAAGACCCTATAAGAAGGCAGGACTACCCAACAAATCATGATAATTTTGCTCGAACTGACCTGGTCTATTGTAAAATCTATAAGCTGGATGGCACTCGAGATCATGGCACAAATTGTAGCGATGAAGCTACGGCTCTGACAGCCAGACTCAATTTGTACCTGCCCCAAGTGTGATTGCATCCCTAATCCTTGCCACACCCCTAACCCCTTAGCTGTCGCTACGCGAGAGGTAATTTTAAAAGAGTTACCTGCCGGGACTTACAGACTAGTAGGTCAAAAGCTATTGCCTACTAATTGTAGTTAGCTACTAGTCTGTGAGGCTGCGATAGTGTACCTATTGTGTCGCAACGCGTTGAGGACTCTTTGAGACTCAACGGGCCTTACGCCAATTATACACTACCCAGGCCTCCAAACTAAGAAAAATCTAAAAATCAAATTTTTTCACTTTCGGCCCCCAATTTGGGCGCCATTTTGTAATAGCTGGAATGCTGGCGTATGCTCCGGCTAGGGCTCGCCGTCTTGGGGGGATCTTGCCAACCAACCTGGTAGCGACAGCTACTGACAAAAATTATGCCAGCTAACTCGCCGATCGAATGCGAGCAAAAAACTGTTTTATAAAACGAAGGCCGAAAGTGCGTTGCTGCTGAAAAAAAAAATGAAAAAACACTAACACCGTACTTACTTTTTAGTTTTGACCAAGATTTGGCTTCGGTTAGCTGGGGTTATGTTAGCCGTTGGCACTGCCAACCCTATTAAATCCCTGGGGGATTCAACCATTGGTAACTTTTGCCAATAATTATTAGGTTACCCCCTAATTGACTTACCCTTTTTCTACATCCCCTTCCTATTTATTCATTCAAAAATAAAAGCAATATATTAATTTATACTCAACCATCATACATACTAACAAATTTGTTTATTTATAAAACAAAAACTAACAACCCTTTTAATAATTACATTATTTCTTAAATATAATAAAATATACTGTTAATAAAATCTTGGAGGTTTAATAACTGGCAGTACTTGGGAAAATTAATTCTATTATTTAATTTGGCTAATTGTAATTTTGTTTAATTTTTCTAACGCCTGATTTCTTTTCTCTTCCTATCTTCTCTTTCTATAATGAATGGATTCCCTCGGGGACTAACTACCCAACAGGATTTGCCGTCGTCTGTGACGTGTCCTATGTACTATATATATAAACCCTTAATCAACATTTTTATTTCTCTTAAAGGTAAACACCTATGCAAATTTGCCGGCAACAAACCGGTTCAAAAAGTTCTACGCTACCTAGGTTGAGCTCAATCCCACTTAGCTGTCCTTTTGGGATAACAATCAAAAGATAAGAAAAAGTAATTATATTTTATAAATGGGTATTTGCCCTAATTTATATAAAATTCGAGCATTAGAATCTGGAGGTTTTTCATTAAGGAAGTGGACATCAAATTCCAGAGAGATTCTAGAAGATATTCCACAAGACCATCTCCTGCGTGAAGACTTTTTAAAATTCGAGGACAGTAGCTACGCTAAAACTTTAGGAATCCGGTGGAATGCGTGTTCGGATGAGTTGTATTTTGTTGCTAGTCCATTTGAAGAGTCTTCAAAATACACAAAAAGGGAAGTGCTGTCTCAAATAGCCAAATTGTTTGATCCTGCAGGTTGGTTAGCTCCTTGTATTATTATGGCAAAAATCCTGATGCAAAAGATATGGGTCGATGGTACTGGGTGGGATGAAGTACTTGCTCCAAATTCACTCCTTCAATGGAAATCCTTCCAATCCAATTACTCCTTTATAAATGCCATTCGGATTCCTCGATGGATTGATTACTGTCCAAACGCCATTGCTTCTGCGATGCTTCTGAAAAAGCATACGCGGCAGCTATATATATTCGAATTGAAAACTCCAAGTCTGTATGCGCACACCTAATATCGTCCAAAACTAAAGTGGCTCCTATCAAGACGTTGTCCATCCCGAGATTGGAACTTTGTGGTGCAGTCCTCTTAGCAGAAATGGTGGAGACCTTGTTGCCAGGACTGGATGTTGAAAAATATGGCGTCTACTGCTGGACAGATTCAACAATAGTTCTCTCCTGGTTGGCAAAAGCATCATGCAACTGGTTAACCTTTGTGGCTAATCGCGTATCTAAAATTAGTCAAGTAGTAAATTTTTCACAATGGCGTCATGTTAATTCTGAATGGAATCCAGCAGATCTCGCTAGCCGAGGTGCTTATCCACATGAATTGCTGAATAACGATTTATGGTGGTCTGGGCCTCCTTGGCTTAAAAACGCAGAATCAGAATGGCCAAATCCTGATCTATCCAATAACCCTATTACTGAGCTGGAAGTTAAACCTGTGCGAGTATACTTTTCTTATATTTCAAATTTCGAAGATCCTTTGGAGCGATTTTCTTCCTTTCACAAGGCAATGCGTGTTATGGCATATGTCTACAGATCTTTCTATAGAACTCATAGTCGGTACCGTTCAAGTTTTTTCAAAGATTCGTTAACATTATCTAACTCTGAAATTATTTCTACTCGAGATCAACTCATATCCGTCTATCAAAGGGCAGGATATCCAAATGAGTACAAGGCTCTCTCTGATAAACAAAGTATCTCCGTCTCTAGCAGTATCTTGAACTTAAATCCATTCTTAGACGCAGAAGGAATAATTCGTTCATGTGGTAGATTATACTCTGCACCAGGACTAACATATAATGAAAAACATCCCATTATCGTCCCGTATAATACCCAATTTTCAAGGTTACTGGTCAAGTTTATCCATGACATAAGTTTGCACGGAGGAAATCAGCTAGTACTACGCCTTTTGCGGACCCAATATTGGATACCAAAAGCAAAGAATTTGATCAAAACTACTATCAATAAATGTAAGACGTGCTTAATCTACAAACAAAGATGTCAGAAGCAAATAATGGCGGCGTTACCTTCTGAAAGAACGGAAATTTCCCGTCCCTTTATGCACACTGGCTTAGATTTTGCGGGACCATTCGACGTCAAAAGCTATTCTGGTCGCGCGTGTCGTATTTCCAAGGGATATGTCTGCTTATTCGTTTGTTTTTCCACCAAAGCGATCCACTTGGAAGCCACTTCCGACTTATCCACACAGACATTTTTAGCAGCCTTTAGCCGATTTGTTTCACGTCGAGGTTGTCCATTACACCTTCATTCGGATAATGGTACGACATTTGTAGGTGCCTCTAGAGTCCTGGCTAGAGAATTCATTCAAACCTCGCAGCAGAGTGTATTGGCAAATTATGCTCACCAGAATATTTCATGGCATTTTATTCCAGCAGGAGCGCCACATATGGGCGGATTGTGGGAAGCTGGAGTAAAAAGCTTCAAAACACATTTCCGAAAAATCGCAGGGAGTCATAAGTATACATTCGAAGAACTGTCCACTCATTTAACAAAGATAGAATCGTGCCTGAATTCTCGGCCGATTTCCCCTATTTCGACTGATCCAACTGATCTCTGTGCTTTAACTCCCGGACATTTTCTTATTGGCACTCCAATCTTAGCTCCAGTCGATCCCCAAATAAATGAGACTTCCATATCCATGACAAATCGCTGGCAAAGGTTGAAACTAATCCATCAGAACTTTTGTTTCCGATGGAAAAATGAATACTTGAAAGAATTACATAAAAGAAATAAATGGAAAAGACCTGAATTTAATATAGAAAATGGTGCTATGGTAGTAATAAAAGATGAAAATCTCCCACCCAATTCGTGGTGGCTTGGCCGAATAGTCAAGATATATTCTGGCTCAGACGATCGTGTCCGAGTCGCTGACATTTTAACTCAACGCGGAGTAATAACGAGACCAATCGTCAAGCGTATAATGCTCCCCACAGAATCTTAGATTTCGCTTCAGAAACGGTTAAATTATATAAACTTTTCCTTCTTTTCTAGCCCATCATGCCAAAAATTTCTTCCGTATCATATAAACCAAAATCGAAATCTCCTGCGAAGGATTTCATAGCCAAATACAAATCATTTCCTTGTCGCATTTGTAACCATCCGCATCCTCTCCGAATATGCCGAAAGTTCTTGGGTATGAACGTTTCCGATCGTATTAACGTAGTTCGTGATAATAAATATTGCATGAATTGTCTTGCGCACCAGCACTCCAACGGTACGTGTTTTTCCAAACGAGGATGTAAACATTGTCACAAATATCACCACAGCTTACTGCATGTTCCCCGCAGATTAGAGCAGGACCTTTTATCCTCACGGATAACTGCGAACTGATATGTGTATATAATATATATATATATATATATATATATATATATATATATATATATATATATATATATATATATATATATATATATATATATATATATATATATATATATATATATATATATATATATATATATATATATATATATATATATATATATATATATATATATATATATATATATATATATATATATATATATATATATATATATATATATATATATATATATATATATATATATATATATATATATATATATATATATATATATATATATATATATATATATATATATATATATATATATATATATATATATATATATATATATATATATATATATATATATATATATATATATATATATATATATATATATATATATATACATATCAGTTCGCAGCTTACAATATAAAAATATACATACAATATTTATAAAAAAAAAGAAAAATATTCGCAACAACAAAGTATTAACAAACACCGTTTTGTTTAATATTTTGCGTACCTATACACTTTTTCATTTCTTTTTGTAAAGTAAATTATAATTATAAGCAAGTAGGCACACAAACAACAAATATATTTGGTATTCGTACCAAATGAATACGAATACAACAACAAACAACAGAAATGCCTACGTTACTGTTGTTGCTGCAGAATGTGATAACCCAGTAAACAAAAATTTACACTTGCGTACACGGGTACGCTCAAATTCAAAGTCTATGACGGACCATAATATAAAAGTAAATTTTTTTGATACCAGCTTCACAGCAAAGCACAAGTGCCAACAATATGAGCCAACATAAAGCTGAAAAAGAAAAAACGACAGAAAGTGTCCCCCTAGAAACTGATTCAGAAAATCCAAAAATCCAAGTGGGTATTGATCGCTAT
>OY101448.1:102511078-102827090 GCA_956483635.1 Panzeria rudis
TATATATATATATATATATATATATATATATATATATATAATATATATATATATATATATATATATATATATATATATATAATATATATATATATATATATATATATATATATATATATATATATATTATATATATATATATATATATATATATATATATATATATATATATATATATATATATATATATATATATATATATATATATATATATATATATATATATATATATATATATATATATATATATATATATATATATATATATATATATATATATATATATATATATATATATATATATATATATATATATATATATATATATATATATATATATATATATATATATATATATATATATATATATATATATATATATATATATATATATATATATATATATATATATATATATATATATATATATATATATATATATATATATATATATATATATATATATATATATATATATATATATATATATATATATATATATATATATATATATATATATATATATATATATATATATATATATATATATATATATATATATATATATATATATATATATATATATATATATATATATATATATATATATATATATATATATATTATATATATATATATATATATATATATATATATATATATATATATATATATATATATATATATATATATATATATATATATATATATATATATATATATATATATATATATATATATATATATATATATATATATATATATATATATATATTGGGTGTTTTTTATTGAGGTATAGAACTTTAAGTTGGCATCACTTTTTTAACTGGCGGCCATTTTGTCAGCTGTCAAGTGATTAATATTTAGTTTGGTTTGCCATTTCATCATGAACAGGTTGACAAAAGAACAACGCTTGCAAATCGTGCAAATTTATTTCGAAAATAATGGTTCAGTTTGCGAAGTTTACCGCAAGCTCCGTCCATTTTATGGTCGACATAATCGTCCATCAGAGCCATTAATTCGGTTAACCATGGATCGTTTTCGCACTACGTTTACTCTATGTGATAATACGCATCCGCAGAGACGTCGAACAGTGCGCACCGAAGAAACAATTGCCGCTGTAGAGCAAAGTGTTGAAGAGGACCCGAATGAATCGATTCGCTACCGTGCACAGCAATTGGAGCTTTGTCCATCAACTTTATGGAAGATTTTGCGCAAAGATCTTGGCTTGCGACCTTACAAGATCCAGCTTGTGCAAGAATTAAAGCCGCGAGACCATGCAATGCGTCGTGATTTTAGTGTATGGGCCGAAAATGAGATTGATCTCGATGCTGATTTTCATCGCAAAATTTTGTTCAGTGATGAGGCTCATTTTTGGTTGAATGGCTACGTCAACAAGCAAAATTGCCGCATTTTGAATGAAGAGAATCCACATGAGACCCTTGAGACGCCATTACATCCACAAAAACTGACTCTTTGGTGTGCTCTATGGGCTGGTGGAGTCATTGGGCCATACTTCTTCCGAAATAATGCTGGAGAGTCAGTTACCGTTAATGGAGACCGGTATAGAGCCATGATAACCGACTATTTTGTTCCCGAATTGGATGGCATGAATGTGGATGAGTTGTGGTTCCAACAAGACAGCACTACATGCCACACAGCGCACATCACAATCGATTTATTGAAGCAAACATTCGATGAGCGCATAATTTCGCGGAATGGACCTGTCAATTGGCCACCAAGATCGTGTGATTTGACACCATTGGATTATTTTCTTTGGGGATATGTGAAGTCGCTCGTCTACGCCAACAAACCAGAAACGTTAGGGGACTTGGAAGCCAACATTCGTGGCGTTATTGCCAACATACGGCCCCATATGCTCGAAAAAGTGATTGAAAATTGGACCTGTAGAATTGGCTTTATTCGAGCCAGCCGCGGCGGCCACATGCCCGAAATCATATTTAAACATTAATGGCATAAAATTATCCTTCCAATAAAGCCAAATTGATGGACATTAAAACGATTTTCTTGTGTTTTATTTCAATTCGAAGTTCTATACCTCTAAAAAAAACACCCTGTATATATATATATATATATATATATATATATATATATATATATATATATATATATATATATATATATATATATATATATATATATATATATATATATATATATATATATATATATATATATATATATATATATATATATATATATATATATATATATATATATATATATATATATATATATATATATATATATATATATTTCACAAAACTCTTTAATGCATTTTTATTTATTTATTTATAATTTACTATACAGAATTTATTTTTTATTTTTTTTATTCCCAAATGGGATATTGAGCATTTTGAATCAAAAATTCGTCCATCGCACTCTCAAGGATTAAGCTTTGTTCACCATCTCTGCGTAGTTGAAATATTCCACTCGAGAGATGCTTTATTTCATCATCTGTCAGAGTATTATATCTTTTAGGTAGAAACATTATATTTTTTTCCGTCTCAACTCTTAGTGTTGTTCCATATTTTGTTGTTACCCGTGTAATATTTTGAACAGGATATTTAGCAGATACATCTAGATCCTTTATATGAATTAAGCTTTTGTTATTTAGTGAATTAAATTTTGATAGTAAATTTTTTGAGGAGCTAATTTTTTAAATAGATCTTGTCACTTTGAATCTTTAATTAAAATTGATCTTGAAAGTAGTGATGATGAGTCCAATAAACCTAACCGAAAATATTTATTGTGAGAAGGTTAATATGTATATGTGGAGAAATAGTGCTAGAGAGATAGGGATAGATATATAGGAATATTAATATGAATGTTCCTTCTTTTAATTTTTTAATAGTCTCTTTGAAAATGAGTTGGAAAGAGAAATATGTATATTCTATACCCTCTATTCTAGAAGGATTATAGGAAAATGGAGAAGGATATAAGAGGAGGAAAAAATAATATTCAATTTTATTCACTTTGTAGCTAAATATTTAGGAAAAAAATTATCAGCATCGACGAATCCTTTGAAAAAGTAAGCAGCAACAAAATTAATACGGAATATTAACAAAAAATGAGTCAAATAAGGAGTCTTAATAAATTTATATCGGATTTTGATAACTTTAGACCATACGATCATTGGGAAATGATCAAAATATGCTGGACGAGAATGATGAATTTGATATTATGGAAGATGAAGACAACACAGAAGGACATTTCAAATGCAGTCCCTGGTATGATCCGATTTGTGAGGAAGGACCTGATACATGTAGGTGCTCGATATACTTTCTACGGAAAGCTATATTAGAAAATTTAATGGAATCTTATTATACAATGTTTCAACCATCATAATAAAATTTAATAAATAAATAGTATTATTAAAATAAAATATTCACTGTCTTGTATTATTTTTTCTAAAGGATAATTAGGAAAATTAAAGAAATTTTTAAGTTAAAAATTTAATGAATAACTTATGAGATTATCCAACTTTTTTTTTACTCTGTAAAATGTTGAAATAATTAAATTTAATAGAATTTCATGATGTTGTGAAATTCAAATTCCCTTGTCAAGAAATAAACAAATCAAATCAAGATTATGCAGGATCTAAGAGTACAGTTAAACCTATAAACAGAAAAATTTGCAAGTAAGCAAAAAACAAGACAAGAATTGTTTTGATCCAACAAAAAATGTTTTCTCTGCTAGCAGCAAGACGTGTATGTACAGTCAACGTCAGCGTTTTTTCAATTTGATGATGATATCAGGGCTGAACAAGAAAATAAAACAAAGATTGTATATATATTTTTTTGATATTAATAAGATTTTTTTTATTATTATTTAATTTTTTTCTTATTTCATTATTATTATAATTTTTTTTTAATAACAAACGAAATTTTCTTAATAACTAAACATTAATAACTAAACATTAATAACTAAATATTTACATATAAACAGAAACAAATTACATTTAAGTAAGAAACTCATCATTCTTCTTGAAGCTTATCAATTTCCATTAGCAACATATCCAGTTCATATTCAGGATTTGTTTCCTCAATTCGATAATTATACCATGCTAATGTATTTATACCATCACATTGTATTTTTCTTTTATCATCTTGATAACTAAGTACAACCTTATTTAGTTGGTTGGTATAAATTTGATGAACTTTTGACTTAAATGTTAACATATCACCATAAACAATAGACTTATTAAATAAACAATTTCTAAATTATTTAGTTTATTTTTCCGACCTTTTTTAATTATAAAGACAATAATACGTTTTTGTTTGAGCTCGAGGTCAAGAGTGTATATTTGAGGTTGAGTGTATATTTGACGATTGCTTGGACAACTCGATGTCTGTACACTCGTTTGGTTGTGTGTAAACAATTAATAAAATAAGCCCTGATGATGCTACGCGAAGATTGTAGCGAAATATTGGCATAACATAATAAAATTTACACCCTACTCTTGACCTCGAGCTCAAACAAAAACGTATTATTGTCTTTATAAACAATTTCTATATGGCTCTAAACTATATTTATCAAGAACACATTTCTTAACCCCCTTCGATTTTTTTACATTATTTTCATATTGCACGCTAAAAGAATACATTTTTGACCGAACTCCCACAAATTCTTTCATCACTTTACCACAATTTTCATCCTTCATCATAACCAGCACCTTTTTGTTTAAAAGAGGAATGCCATATACGTTATCTTTTGGGTAATCGGAAGTGTCAAATTCTTGTTCTATGTCAGATTTTATGTCGGCATAAAAGTCGTCAGTTTTTATTGTATATATAAATGAGTCGGTGTCCATGTAATTTAAAGATAAATTTGCTTTAAACTTGGGCTGCATGAATCCATAATGGAAATTATACATTTTCCATTTAGAAAGCTCCAAGACGCAAAATCCCAAGTATATGGGCTTGTTATAGTATGTTTTGACTCTATTAATTTCTATAGCTACCATATCTTCAGAAAATATAGATAAACTATGAAAATTGGATTTAGATATCCAATCTTGAGCCCCCAAATGGTTACAGTTTGTTCTGTTCCAGTTGGTTACAATTTTCACATCTCTCCTATTGTCCACATTCTCCATTGCTTTGCCATACACAGCATTATTGAGTAATTTGAAAAAAATTTTCTCAAAAGCATTTTTAGCAGTGGCTCTGTGTTTGGTATTTAAGTCAATATAACCTTTTAACCATGGAGATTGTTTAAATGCTAGAATACGATGCGTTTTCTTTAGAATCAAACCATATTCCAAACATTGCTTCAGAACTCTGTAATGTATTACATAAGAGTTTTTTGGCGAAAAATCCGCAATTAATTTCTTATGGTTTGATTCTAAAGTTTTCTTGTTTTCAACACAGAAGGGAAGGTCATTGTGAGAGTCATGCAGATGTGAAGGATATTCTAAAGTGACCTCATATACATAACCATATTGTGAGTTATTATCTGTGCTTTTCGCATCCAGATTCAGCTCATCACTTGTCAGCCATCGGAATCCTCCATAAGGAAGATACTCAGACATCGCCCAACCGTAAAGGTTATTTGCGTCTAAATATATTAGCAATTCTGAAGGCTTGTCTTCATCAAAATCATCTAAATATTTATTATTTGCTTTGGAATATCGCTTACTGTACTGTACCATTCCACCCCGTATTCCCTTTTTAGAGAAGTTATACATGTCAATGTCTGTTAACAACTCTAATTCTATTTGTGCGTGTTTTAACATGGAATCCCATGATAGTCCTGTAGCAGTATAGTACTGACACGGATCTAGATTATAAATCCCCTTACAGACTTTTCGAAAATTTTCGAATATGTCTGCTAACAAAAGCACATCTGTTTTGAGATATAATTCCATACAATCTCGCAAGGTTTTGCAATTAAAGGTATGCCAAATCTTTTTTGCATGCTCATAATCTTCAATTGAGCATTCCTTGTTATTTAATTTATTAAAAAAATCTTCTCTTGATGGAAGGTGACCATCATCCAATTTTTCAAATGAATTAGGATATTCATAAGGGAAAACACCCTTTCTTCGTACTAGGTCAAATTCTGTCGTTCTGTTGAAGTGTGCCCTAACCGTATGGAAATCATTGTCCGTTAGATTATTAGCTAAAGATTCTAAGCTATCAGCCATAAAACGAATAGTATCTAAAGATCGGAGTTCAAGATTGCAATTGTCAGTCATTTTTGTGAATGTATGTAGCGAAATGTACAGTTCTTTCTTCTATTTGAAATTTATCTAAACTATTATTACCTACACATTTTATATAATAACTTAAGGCACAAGGAATGTACCTCTTTATAACTTGAGTTTTGTCACTTACAGTAGTTTGAATGTCTTCTAGTATGCACTCGAAATCTGCGTATATAACGAATGGCACATCCATCTGCCGCTGGTGATCTTTAAACTTCAAAATACTATCTTCGGGAGAAGGTAACGCAGCAACAATTTTCCCACATTCCGTTTTGTGTTATTCCATAGTCCATTCATTGTGTGTATATTGTAGGCAGGTATTACAAAATTTGAGACTGTCATGGTGCTTTGTTGTCTGACGCCTTAATAATCTGTAAAAGGAATAAATTTATATATGTATATAATTATTCACACACATGTATTTACTTGCTTACCTTGATATATCTTTAATAAAAATGTAATGTTGAATGTCTCCAGCTTCCAGCAGAATTAAATTAACATGCTTTATTTTTTCTTTTTGTGTATTGTAGAATGGTCCAATGATTTCATCCTTCTCATTATCATACCCAAACACATTCACACTTATTCCATCATTCCTATCCTCAAATATGTTGATGTTTTTTAATGCCAATGGGAACTTTAAATTTGTGAAGTCAAGCACAATTCCATTTTGCAAGCAAATGACATCAGCGCTAATGTCCTCGATGTTATATGAGCTGCAACGTTGCTTATGCTCTATTATTGTGGTATCCAATGCGGCAACTAAAGCCCATTTAAAACAATAATCATCATTGTTTTCAATGTTGATACAGCCCTGCTTTTTAGCTAGTTTCAGTGGGGTGCTTATCCAATGAGATCCTTTTACTAGGGAACTTTTGTTTATGTTAATTTCAGCACGAATAATTCTTATTAAAGTCCACCCAGAATCTCTTTCCTGGAATTCTGACATTTTATTATGAATGTTCTGGAATTGTTTTTCAATTAGGTCATCAACATTACTTCCCAGGCACAATAAATCCGTTTTTGCTCTGTGTGAAATTTGACACAAGTCAATTTCTTCACCAACAATTTTTATTTACTCTCCAACAAGAGTTACACAGAATTTTATAATATTATGTTTAGCCAAACTTTTTTCAAGTCTTTCCTTGAAAATAGGTTTATTTTCCAGAACAAAGTCTTCAAATAGAAGATCATCTTTTTTGTTGGGAATTCCATATGTTGCAATATTTTTTTTAATGCACTGTTTATTTCATAATATTTTGGTTCTACATTCAAAGGAGTATTATCATATTTACCGCTGGGAGTATCCATGTCATCAAACGCAATATTATCGTTGTTGCTGTTGTTGCTGATGATGTTGCTGCTGTTGTTGTTGTTGTTGTTGTTGATGAAGATGCTGCTGTTGTTGCTAATGATGTTGCTGCTGTGGTTGTTGTTGCTGTTGAGGATATCTGGAGCTGTCCATCGTCAAGGCAAATTGATTATTCAAAACTGAAGGATAATAGTTGGGCATATTATTTTGCTGCCATTGCATTGGTGATGTATATTGATAAGGAATAGGAAGATGATGTGGAATTTTTGTGGGTACTGAAAACTGATTATTCCATGATATTGGTATCGCATAGCTGGTAGACATACCGTATTGCTCATAATTCATTGGTAGTGGATATGATTGGTACCGTAGAGAAGCTTGGTGCTGATGTTGTTGTTTTGAGTCCTGATTGATGATCACTTGACCTGGTTGACCATGATTTCGGACGTGATCCAAGAACGCTTTTTGGTATTTGTATACCTTATTACACAAATTACATTGATATACAGAAGAACTCATTTTTTTATTTATTTATTTAATCAAATTTATTTAATTATTTTATTTTATTTATTTAGTCCTTTTTTCAAAAACACTATAAACTTCTTTATTAATAAATTTTTTGTTTTCAAACTATTTATTTAATTAGTAACAATTAACTTTATTTAATTATTTTATTTAATTTATTTAGTTCTATTGTAAAAACACTATGAAATTGTTTATTAATAAATTTTTTGCTTTCAACCGCACTTATTGAGTTATCAGAATATACCGATGAAAATCTTCATTATTTCTTCTACTTATATACATCCTATGAGAATCGCGTAGTAGGCATCAAGTATAATTTTTTATTGATATTACGAGATTGATGAAATGCATATGAACATAACATTGTGTAATATTTTATTTTATATAAATGACTAATGAAATTTTGTTATCAAATGATGACTCATTCTCAAAAAATGTGCAGCTGAATAAACAAAGTCATAAACATGATTCTGCAAAACAAATAATCAGACGGACATTTCAAATGATGACTCATTCTCAAAAAATGTGCAGCTGAATAAACAAAGTCATAAACATGATTCTGCAAAACAAATAATCAGACGGACATTTCAAATGATGACTCATTCTCAAAAAATGTGCAGCTGAATAAACAAAGTCATAAACATGATTCTGCAAAACAAATAATCAGACGGACATTTCAAATGATGACTCATTCTCAAAAAATGCGCAGCTGAATAAACAAAGCAATAAACATGATTCTGTAGAACAAATATTCAAATTATTATCCCAAGAAATAAACAAGACGGCATTTGAAACGACATACACACATTCTTCACAAATCTAAAGATAAGAAAAAAGAAACGCACATTCTTCACAAATCTAAAGATAAGAAAAAGAAACACACACACACACACACCAAACACCCCCCCCCCCCCCCCATCCCCCACACATCCACGCACCCACAGCCATGCACAAAGTAAATGTAAACACAAGCATCACAAAAAAATTATCAAGAACAAAAAAATTATAACAGCGACACAATAAACCCCGTAGGAACCCAAGTCGACTTTTTTATCTACAAGTTTGGGGACGTTGTCACCAAACTTGTCTACACTCTTTATTTCCACATATAATCTTAAACACTACCCAATCTCTCAATATGACCCCATAAGAACCATCTAGTCTATACTTAATCAATACTTTCAAGCTCTAAACTCACTACCCAATGTCTCAATATCATCCCATAAAAACCACATTGTCTATACTAAGCCAATACTACCAAGTCCCGAACTCACTACCCAATGTCTCAATATCACCCCATTAGAACAACACCCTAAATTTCTATAACACCAAAAAGCATTACACATACTATAATTTTTCACAATCTTCACTTTACACATTTTGCCTACTGGGTACTTTCATTTTTTTCCACGGGTATCAAATTACACTTTTGTTTATTTAACAATTAAAATTTCAAAATTTCAAATTTTAATTACCCAAATTTTAAAATTTTAATTGGTCTCGTGATCCCATTTCCCTACTACTCTTTTAATTCTAACATAGTTATTGCACGAAACTTAGATTTATAATTTATTAAAGGTACTTTGTTTTCATATTGCACATATTCTATCGAACTTCTTATTTCGTTGATGCTATCTATGAAGTATTTGTTAAATTTTTCAGCTATTTCACCGTTTGTTTTGTATTCTATTTGGTTAAATATCACAGTTTCTATCACATTTCTGGGTTTCCTTAATACTAGTTTTTTATCACATTCCACATTTCTTTCTGATTATTTTATACCGATATTCTGTTGTTTATATAAATGTTTTTTATTATATCTATTTCTTATCTCATTGTAACTTGTCTATGCAGCATTTGTGTTTGCAATGATTGCTCTTTGATACGAGTTCACTTTTTCCGATTTCAACCTTCTGAGTTCATTATTAAACCATTTATTGTTCATGTTTGCGTTAAACTTCTTCTTTATTAAAAATTTTTTATTGTATCTTCAATACATTTATCGAAATTCTCTGTTAATTCGTCCACACTAAACATTTCATTTAAATTGTTATCCATAAGATATAAAAAAGTGGGTAAGGTAAGGGATGTTGGAAAATTCAGAGATAACATCCATAGATTATACGCAGATAGTCAACTGGGCTCCTGTCAAAAAAAAATTGACAACTCTCTTCACACCTACGAGTATTTTGTTATCCAACACACTGAGAGAGGCAACTCAACACTCACCAGAGAGCGTAATTTTTGCACTTGAAAATGCACTAAAATTTATTTTTTTGCACACAAACACTATTTTATATTATTAAATTTTTTTATTTGCCATATAACAAATTTTATGTTTCTTCTTGCTGTAATTTCAAAATATTTATTTAATTTTGTTGACATTTGTGTGTTGAAATTCATCAGTTTTCAACCGTTTTTTTCATTCAACAGCATTGCATTTTTGATACTATGTGTTTGGGACAATTTTTTTAGTGCCAAATAGAAAAAATACAAAAATATGTTTAGCGAATCAAAATTTTTTGAGCTCAATTGCATTAAAAATGATTCTAGATTCATATTTTCATTAATTAATGCAAAATTAATTGTATATAATAACTAAAAATTCGTGTTTAAAAAATATAAATTTTGTTAAATACTTTTTGTACAACTAAGTATGGTTTTGTAGGTGTGGGGAATATTTTATTTTAAACCAATACTAAAACAAAATGTTCTACTAACACATTCTTAGACTTAGGTTGTTGACAGCAGACTTAAGGTGGAGGTACATACCACGCGTTACGCGGCAACGCTTTTCTCACTTTTCGAACTTTTAAGGCTTTAGGAATGGCAAGTTACACACCACGCTTTTGATGCTCTTCTGCTTATACAATTTCAAGCCTTTGCCGGCTATATTTTGTCTCGCCTTTAAGTTTTATTTTTCTTTGTATATTTAATGCAGTTTTCATCAATTTTTTAATAAAAAAAATTAATTTCTAATAATTTATTTCCATTAAACAAACATTTTAGCATATGAATCTGGCAGCACTACCTGTCATTTTGTATACGACGCGTGAAAGTTGAAGAATGTTCAACTTTTTGCGAGTTACGCGCGCCGCAAACTTCGCTTTGTATCCTGCCTTATGGACACACTATTTCAACTTTTTTGACAGAAGCCTGTAACGCATTAGCGTATTTAACGCATTCTATGTACCTTCACCTTTAGGTTTTTGAAGTTTTAGTTGACTATCTACGTATAATCTATGACAACTTCTTAGAAGTTTATTTTTTGTAAATCCTGTTTATTGAGGTTCAATATATTAAGGTGAAAATTAACGGGAATTCCCGCACTAATTTTCCGGTAAATTGGGATTTTTAATTTTGCGGAATTCCCGGGAAATCCTGTGAAAAGCTGCAGTGGCATGTCCAAAATTTTTATTTTTTTCTGCTCCCCGGTCAAAAATTATGAAGTGCACAAAAAATAAGCTACTGAAGTCTAACACCGGTCCGTTTGCATTTAGGAGATCAAAATTTATCCGCCAAAGAAACTGCTAACGGCCAATCGTCGGCTAAAAACTTATATGAAGAAAATCTTTCTCATTTTACTACTAGAAAAAAGTTTATTCAACTTTGTACAAACTAAGTTTCATCTTTTGTTTTACTGTAAAATTGTCCGATATTATTAAAAGTTTTTTGTGCAATATTGTACTTTTCTGAATCAAACAGTTTTGAATTTCCGAATCTCTCTGATATCTCCGGTACATAAGTCATTGATTTGAATATCCTAGGTTCGTTTGAAACATTATTGTTTGAGACTTTATCCATTTTAAAACTCGCGATTAATTGTTTTGTTAAACTCTCCGGAAAATTATTAGATTTTAAAATTTTGAGGATTTTTGAAACGTTTTTGTTGTGAAATTCAGGATCACTGATAGTCCCAAAAGAAAGGCCTACCCATGGGTTCCCCTGCATCTCCGATAGTTGCAGATATAGTTATGGAAAAACTAATAGATTCTTGTATGGACAAACTACATAATAAGCCCAAAATATTTACAAAATATGTAGATGACTTATTCAGCATAATACAAGAACAGGAAATTGAAACAGTTTGGGAAACCCTAAATAATCTTCATCCAAATTTAAAATTTACTATTGAAAAAGAGAAACACTCCAAGCTTCCATATTTGGATGTCCTTTTAATAAAAGAAGAGCAGTCTATTAAAATAGACTGGCATCAAAAACCGTCAGCCTCAGGCCGTATTATAAACTATTTGTCAAAACACCCGAAGAGGATAATAATAAACACTGCCAACAACCTAATAAAAAGAGTCTTGACTATCAGTGATCCTGAATTTCACAACAAAAACGTTTCAAAAATCCTCAAAATTTTAAAATCTAATAATTTTCCGGAGAGTTTAACAAAACAATTAATCGCGAGTTTTAAAATGGATAAAGTCTCAAACAATAATGTTTCAAACGAACCTAGGATATTCAAATCAATGATTTATGTACCGGAGATATCAGAGAGATTCGGAAATTCAAAACTGTTTGATTCAGAAAAGTACAATATTGCACAAAAAACTTTTAATAATATCGGACAATTTTACAGTAAAACAAAAGATGAAATTGAAAAGTTTGAAAAATCCAACGTTGTGTATAAAATACCTTGCAACGGCAATGACACAAGCAGATGTAAAATGGTGTACGTCGGAACAACAAAAAACAAATTAAAAACCAGAATATCAGGCCACAAATCTGACCAGCGTTCTCGCAGCAACAATGGTGCACACAAAACAGCTTTATCGGCCCATTGTGCACAGATGTATCACTCTCCTAATTTTGAGGGAACGAAAATTCTACAAATTGAAAACAATTACAGACGCCGCTATATGCTTGAAATGTTACACATTATTAACATACCAACAAAAGAGAGAATTAACTACAAAGCTGACACAGATAATTGTGCTCAAATATACAGACACCTAGTGAATAAGAAAATTAAATAATAACAAAATACAAAAATATATAGTGCAATATTAGGTTTACCCTTTTAGTGTATATTTGACGATTGCTTGGACAACTCGAGGTCTGTACACTCGTTTGGTTGTGTGTAAACAATTAATGTAAGCAAGGTTGTTGTTGCAATTTTTGTTTAAAATATTGGTTTTTATTTATATTTTTACATTCTTTGTTTTGTGCGTTAATCTAGTTTGTTGATAAAAATATTGATGTTTTACATACATATATTTTTATTTGTTATTATCTTTGTATCTGGGCATTTATATTTATATATGTAATTATATTTATTGTTTTTAGAAAATAAGCCCTGATGATGCTACGCGAAGATTGTAGCGAAATATTGGCATAACATAATAAAATTTACACACTAATCTTGACCTCGAGCTCAAATAAAAACGTATTATTGTCTTTATTAAATAAAATCGCATAAAATTTTTGGAAAAATAGTGTTGTGTGTATCTACCTAGTACAAATTTCTCATATATACATACTTATCGCCATATTTTAAAACGGAGTTTGAATGCTAAAGGTAGTCTCCATATTGTACATGGTTAAATCTGCTTTAAATTAAAACAAAACAGTTATAGATCCCGTATAAAATATAAATAAAAATATACAAAACATAGGTACACACACAACAATAACAAAAAATATATGTATATTTAAAAAAAGTTTATGTGGTCAAAATATATACATAAAAAAGAATACAGGTTGTGTTTTAAATAAGAAGGGGAATTTAAAGAAACAGTGTTCTCTTATATCATCATCATCTCTTAGTTTGCAACACTCTTGCAAATTGGCTTTTCACCACTTCTTTCTCTGAGTGTTTGATTATTACACTCCTAAAAAAGGTTTCATACAGTCCACCACTTTAATCATAATTTACAAAGAGACAGTCATTAATACAGTAACAAAACTTTTTCCTTATAAAAAACTTGTACGCTAACACTCAGCGCTTCAATCCTATTTTCATGCAAAAATTGAGTGAACGTTGTACGCACATACATATACAGAAAAGTAGTTAACAGATCGCTGTATATTTGTTAATTGTTCTCAAAAATTTTTTTTTGGTTTAACATCAAAAAACGCATAAAAATAGAAAAAAACACAAAGCAAATAAATAAAAAAGTTAAAGTGATAGTTAGAATCGGAATAAGAAATGTATTTCTGAAATTACCTAAATCAAAAAGAAGTTTTAAACAAAATTATCACAATTACATTGCCTAATAAATAAAACAAAAAACAAATAAGATAGTGATTGAATCAAACAAAATTCATGCAGATCTGGGAAATTTAATAGTATAAAGATTTTCGAAGAAAATTTAAATAGCAGACGCAATAAAATCTTCAACGATTTTCAAAAAAGTCATGCCCTTTATTACTATAAATAGATGAAAAAAACAACAAGGAAATTTGCAGCCCAAAAAGTAGTAAGTGATACCTATTTATATACACCTACTAAAGAACAAAAAAGTACACAAAATATAAATATTTGGTATAAATCAACAATAAATATTTGTCAATTCAAATATTTATAAAATTTAGGTAAAATAAATTTTAATGTGCGAAATAAAATCACAAGCTTTCAATAAACAATTTTAAAATCCAAATACCACTTTTCCATACCTGTACACCTGTATATAAGCAGCAGTTATATACATAGAATAAGAAAAACAGAGTTGCCATGAAGAATTTTAATTGCATCCCGAATAATAATAATTTTTTCTCCTACAATAACGAAAAATATATTCCTATTTCAAAATAATCAAAAGTTGTAGACATTTAAAAAGAATAACTATATTAATAAAATAATTAAAAGAAAACTATACACAAACAATTTTTTTAATAGCGCTCCTTGTTTTCCTAAATTTTATACTAGCCCAAAATTTATACTTACAATAAATTTCCACTTATCCCTTGACTTACTTCAAATATAAAAATTAAATTCTATGAATGTAATTTTTATTACACAAGCAAGAAAATTTATAACTTGAGATATTCGAAATCAAGTTAAGACCAGAAATCCTAACCCAAGGTCTACATTATTATTTAACTAGTCAACTATAACTAGTGCTATAAAATATAGCCCCTACTATACAAATATAGGACAAAGACGTACAATTGGAACGAAATTTGGCTCAGAATATATTCTCTCAATTAACGAGATATTAACATCTTGTGGTATTCTTACATACCCCCTAATCCCGAATATATACACGAAGTCAAATTTTACTAGATTAGACATCTAGCCCTATTACAAACCAACTCAATCTATTTCACAGCATACCCAATTTAGAAATAAAAATGACTTCCACATCCCGAGATTCAAACCCATGTGTCAAGGAGCACTTCCATTTTGATTCCGACCATCTTCTCGCTTTCTGCGAAAAATTTAAAGACACCTCAACAAGCGGTCAAACTCAAACACTCCTTGAAGTCAAGTTAAGAGACTTAGACGCGAGATGGAACAGAGTAAACATTGCCTACGAGGATGTTATGTTGTCCAGCGAAGACAAAGTAGATGAAGAATTCAAGCTAGGGGCCCAAGGGAAGTTCGGACTCTGTACAGAAGAGTATTATAGTGTTTCTGCTGAGATACTCTCTCTACTGAAACCTGAGGTAAGCCCAGGTAATCCAAGATTTCAATCTACATCTCGTTATTCGGAATCCCCTCAAGATATTACTCATACACTCGTTCAAAGCAATTCTAGCGATTGCATTAAGCTACCTCCTTGCGATACAGAGGTTTTCCATGGCAGCTATGAACAATGGCCATCATTTCGTGATATGTTCACAGCAGTGTGCACAAATCACTCAAAACTCACTCCAGTCACGAAGCTTTATCACCTTCGTAATAAAACAAAGGGTGAAGCTGGCGCCATTGTGAAAAGATACCCCCTCTCAAACGAAAATTTCGAACTGGCATGGAATGCGCTAAAAACTCGATACGAGAACAAAAGAGTTCTCGTAGACAATCAAATTAAAATTCTATTTGACATACCAGCTGCAAGAAATGAAGACAGTGAGTCTATACGTAGAATCCAGTCATCCGTGAACGATTCCCTAGCCACCTTGAGAACACTGGGCGTTCAAGTTGACAGTTGGGACCCTATTTTGATTAGACTAGTTTCCACAAAACTCCCAGAAGTAACTCTTTCATTGTGGGAACAGTCTCTCACAACTCCCCGTGAGCTTCCAAAATGGCCAGAAATGTCTGAATTTCTCGTCAGCAGGTATGCGTGGAGCAGTGGAGCGTTTAACGAGTATAAAAACCTCAAAAAATTCGTTTACACTAACAAAACCGCCACAAACTAATATACAAACATACATATCTCAAGAAAATTTAAATACCCCTTCTTGCAAGTTATGCAACGATAATCATTCGTTAAGAACATGTCCCGAATTCCGATCATTCACAGTGCAACAACGACTTGATTATGTGTTCAAGAACAAATTTTGCAACAACTGCTTAGCCTCTTCACATCTTAAGGCAAATTGTAGCAGTATTCAGACCTGCATTCACTGTAAAAAACTTCACCACACACTATTGCATATGAGACAAAAACCTCATAACTCAGCTCAAATGCCAGGAAGTGCTCAATATAAAGAAACTCAAAATGATCAAAACAAATTGTCTCAAAATATATCCCAAAACAAGTACACTGGAAATAATATACCAGTTCAACTCCCTCATTGTTCAAAGAATGTTCAAGCTAATTGTGCCACTATGAACGAGAATATTTTGTTGCGCACGGCAATAATGCAAATAGAGCACAGAGGTGAACTTTTTACAGTTAGAGTATTAATTGATCCCGGTTCTCAACGAACTTTTTTAACTGAAAGAGTAAGAAACCGACTCCAACTTCCCTATAAAAAATCCCACTTCGAAGTCGTTGGCATTGGAGGTCAAAAGCAATCGGCAGACAAAGAATGCGAATTTGTGTTATATGCGAAAAGACACAACTTAAGAATTCCCATTAAAGCCATAGTGTTATCTAAAGTAACAAAACGGCTTCCTGCGTATACCTTTGCTATATCCCATTCATCGGAACTCGCAGGATTAGATCTAGCAGACCCAAAATTTAATAAAGCGTCCCAAATAGATATAATCCTAGGAAATGATTACGAACACTCGGTCAACAGTTGTCCCCTCCGAAACTTCGGAATTAAACACTCTCTTAAAAAAGTTTTGGGAGCAAGAAGAAGTTCCCATATCCCGCACAAATTCAGCAGAAGATGACTTCTGTGAAGAGTTTTATACCCAAACCACAACACGCAACGAAAATGGTAGATATGTAGTTAGGCTACCCTTCAAGCAAGATTTTCCCGAAAAGGTATTTCTAGGATCATCTCGATTCATAGCCTTAGCCCAGTATTCTACCATGGAAAAAACTTTGGCAAAAGATCCCAACCTCCAAACTCAATATAAGGAAGTAATAAACGAATACTTAACTCTTGATCATATGGAAAAAAGTCCATCAAATGAAATTATATGCACAGGTAAATACGGCTCATATTACTTACCCCATCACGCGGTCATACGCCCGGAGCATAAAACGACAAAAGTAAGAGTCGTTTTTAATGCTTCTAGAAAATCGAAGTCACAATTCTCGCTCAATGACATTCTATACGCTGGCCCAACTCTACAAAGCGATTTGATATCCATAATTCTCAACTGGAGAAGATATCAATACGTTTTCAGTGGCGATATACAGAAAATGTATCGTCAAATACAGGTACACCCTGATGACAGACCCTATCAGAGAATCTTATTCCAAACTCAAGCAGACGGCCCTATTCAAGATTACCAGTTAAAAACGGTAGCAATTCGGACCCTTCTGCAGCTCGCCTGTGATTCCGAACCCATACACCCTAAAGCAGCAGCAATACTGCGCACAGAAACTTATGTCGATGATATTTTATCCGGAGGTTATTCGTTAGACGAAACCCTAGATGCTCAAACTCAGTTGATAAATACCCTAAAATCAGCTGGATTTCCCTTTAAAAAAATTACAGCAAATAATCCCAAACTACTATCCCATCTGCCAAAAGAAGATCTGCATGATTCAGATTTTCTGCGGTTTCACGATACCAGCTGCACTAAAACCCTAGGTATTAAATGGAACGCCCTAACAGACTCATTTTCATACAATTTTTCCCCATTTGATCATTCCACAAAGAATACCAAACGGCAGATTCTATCAGCAGTGGCAAAACTATTTGACCCCGCTGGATGGATTACGCCTATAGTAGTAAGAGCAAAAATATTAATACAACAATTATGGCTAGAAGGTCTAGATTGGGATGACGACGTTTCTTTTGAATTCATGCAAAAATGGAATGATCTCGTACAAAACCTTTCTTCTATCCCTAGATGGTTGCAATATATGCCCACTGACTATCCAAATCCACGGGTTTTCAGATGCTTCCAAAGCCGCATACTGTGCCACTTTATACATCCGGTGTGAGACAAGTAGCTATAACACGTTCTCAAACTTATTAGTAGCTAAGAGCAAAGTAGCCCCTATTCAAACCGTTTCATTACCCCGTCTAGAACTCAGTGGCGCAGTATTGCTAGCAAATTTGACTAAGTATGTTATCTCGTCATTAAATCTGAAACCCAATGAGATATATCTGTGGACAGATTCTTCCATAACGCTAGGTTGGCTATCGAAACCACCATCATCATGGGAGACGTACGTCGCAAATAGAATTGCTCAGATATATAGCTTAGTGCCCAATGCAACATGGCAACACGTCCCAACCCACGATAATCCCGCCGATCTTGGAACAAGAGGCTGTAAACCACGAGATTTAGCACACAATTCCCTTTGGTGGCATGGACCATCATGGTTAAAGAATCCCGCTTCAGAGTGGCCCAAAACAAACCCCCTCAAAACAAAAAATATCCCTGAAATAACTCAAGTTCTACACGCAGAAGTAAAAGAAAATGAGATTCTAAATAAATTTTCATCCTACACCAAAGCTCTAAGGGTTTTATGTTATGTTTCTCGATTTTTTAATAACTCTATCAAGAAAATACGCCCAAACGCTCACTCAACATGCGAGAAAAACATAACGCAACCTGAAATGAAGTTTGCAAAAGAACGAATAGTTATCCTAGCTCAAACTCAGTATTACCATGAAGAATATCAATGTCTGCAAATAAAAAAATTCTGTCTAATAAAAGCTTTTTGAAGTCGCTAAATCCGTTTTTAGACTCAAATTCTATTATGCGGGCAAATGGACGATTATCCCAATCATCTCTCCCATATAATGAGCGGTACCCGATAATTCTACCAGGCAAATCACGGTTTTGTCATCTGTATCTGACACATTTGCATCAATTTCTATGTCATGCCGATTGTAGTCAAATATGTAGGATGGTCTATATTTTCAGACTCAAGCCTCGAGTGAAGAATATAGTGCGTCAATGCAAAACCTGTATAATTTATAAACAAAACTCTTGCTCCCAAATTATGGCTCCTCTGCCTGTCGAAAGATGTACTTTATCCCTACCCTTCCAAATAACCGGAATAGACTTCGCCGGCCCATTCGAACTGAAAACCTCACCGTTACGCAAATCTCCCACTGTAAAGGGATACGCCTGCATCTTTGTTTGCTTCAGTACAAAAGCAATACATTTGGAGGCGTGCTCTGACCTTTCCTCGGCAGCTTTTCAGGCATCATTTTCTCGCTTCGTTGGGAGGCGGGGGCTCCCCCAACGGGTTATATCTGATAACAGCCGGAATTTCTTAGGTGCCAGTCGAGCACTCGAACAAGAATTTGCTTCCTTTGTAACCAACTCAGCACAAGATATAACCCAAAAATATAGTACACAGGGGTTTGAATGGAAGTTCATACCGCCACACGCACCTCACATGGGCGGTCTTTGGGAGGCCGCAGTAAAAAGCTTTAAATTTCACTTAAAGCGAATAGCAGGCGCTCAAAAGTTTAATTTTGAAGAGTTTGCAACAATATTAGCTAGAATAGAAGGGGTTCTCAATTCTCGCCCAATCTCTGCCTTCTCTGAAGGTCCTTCTGATCTAAAAGCATTAACTCCGGGTCACTTTCTAAGAGGAGCACCCCTAATGGCATTCCCAGAACAAAACTTTGAGAGTATGTCTCTGATAAACAGGTGGGAAAAACTAAAAGCTCTTCACCATCATTTCTCAATACGATGGAAAGAGGATTATCTCAAATCACTACACAAGCGCTACAAATGGAAGAACACTGCCCCCAACCTCAAGGTTGGAGATCTCGTAGTGGTTATGGATGATCTACAACCTCCTCCCGAGTGGCGATTGGGAAGAATTGAGAAGACTTTCTCGGGCACAGATCAGAACGTACGCATTGCGGATGTACGTATATCATCGGGAGTGATAACTCGCCCAATGGTAAAATTATGTTATCTTCCTCTCCTAGATAATGTAAAGTCCGAATAAACGTTTAGTAACTCATATATATTTATAACTCACAATTCTCATACTCAAATATATATTTAACCAACCCAATTGTATTAATATCTTATACTAATACGATTTATTTTCATTTATAATTTCTTTCCTAAGCTTTAAACGCCAATCAAGTGAAGATCGTCAAAGCCGTAGACGAAACAGCACCGCAAACAACCGCTTGAGACGTCGACTACCATATTTATTTAAATGTATGGTATGCAACAGGTACCATTCCATACGGTTTTGATATCGATTCTTAAACATGGATGTCCAGACTACAAAGGATGTAATCGAACAACATGGGTATTGTTCAAACTGCTTGGCCAAGAGCCATACCATCAAATCCTGCACGTCGATAGCCACGTGCAGAAAGTGTGATCAGCTACATCACACTCTCTTACATCACAATCCTAAACGAGCCACGGATAAACCAACAAACAAACAAAACGACAAACCACAATCAACAATGAGGTTCGAGAAAAAAAAGCCAAACTCAACAGCAGCAAAATCATCAAATCAGCAACCAACTGTACCACCTACAAGGCCAGACACTAAGATTCTGGCAGAGGCTATAAAGTCCATCGCACAAGTCCTGTGTGCCACCGATCATTCAGCGCCTACTTTGTAAATTGGAGGCGGCGGCATGTACAAACTAAGTTTGTACAACATAAAACATGAAATTAATCTACCTTAAATCTAATTTGTAATTATTGAATGCTAGCAACTACTAATTATTCTAAAAGTTTGAACTAAATAAGTATTCTGCTATGAACGAACCTATTACACAAACATACCTAAAAAACACTCATTTGCGGTTGTACGATCCAATATCGTAAAATTCTTTAACATGCCTTCACAGCAACACTCGCTTTTTCCAGTTGTCATTACACTGTAATTACAGAAAACCTCAGTTTCTTTCAATATTTTTTGTTCATAACTTTACTTGATTTTTAACAGCAACGAGAGCAAGTTGAAAGTTAAAGAATTTTACAGTGGAGCAAATCGACACCAAACAATCTAAAACTTTTTTTGGAATTTTACTACATACATTTATTGTACACACTTACCTAGAATAAATCTTAACCTATTGGAATCTTCTTAACAAAGTTATCTATATACCTTCTGTCTGACACTGAAGTTCATAAGACTTAAGGTATACCTCTTTCTATATTAATTAAATAAACTGAACATTAACTTGAAAGGAATTAAATAATAATTTGTTTAATTTCCCCCAATTGTTAAACATAAAATTATAATCGTTCCCTTGGAGCAATTCATAATTCGTAATCCAACCACTGTTACATCAACAGCCTTCCCTTCTTCCCTACCAACACCGGAGAAACGTTAACATTGGTTAAACTACATACAAACCAATACAAACTTAATTGGTAAAAACTTTTAGTTTAAGACTTATAGATAGGTAAGTTAAACTGTATACCTTTTTAGTCTATACTTTAGAAACTTATTTTTTGTTCACTTCGTATTTCGGGAAGTGGAAAAAATAATACTTGCACATGTGGTCTAATGTAAATATATGAATGAATTTTTATTTTTTTTATAACTCTTATTAATAAATTTACTAAGTTTGTAAGTAATATATTTCTTTTACAAATATACCAAGTACAACATACGTATGTACGCCAAATTGTGGTCTTAAAACTATCGAAAACTATCGATAGTTAGGCGGCTCACAGCCGCCGCCGAAGCTAGTTTAGTTGATTGAGCCGCCGCCGAAGCGTTCGGCTTATGTCGGCTTATATTTTTAGCTTTCAAATATTAATTTTAATAAGAATTTACTTTATATAGCGTCTTGACGAGCCATAATTTCGTTCTATCATTTGCTAAACTTCATACAAAAACATCAGACAATGTTAGTGCTATATTTTCATATCGACTTTGACTTTCGTCAAGAGAAATCAATGGCTCGTGAATACGCTATGTTAAAACTAATAACGAAAATAATTTGCTTCAAAAGCAAAACGAAAATATATAAACAAGTCCAATTGCGGATTATCTAGCGGTCATACACTAGAAAAATATTACGTACATGAAGTCGATTTTTTGTGACATCACATGGAATGTTTATTTTGCGTTTACATCTGCAACATTGTTGTCAGTCTCGAATAAAAGTATTTCATTCGATTATTTTGTTTATCTTGCAGGCAGTCGGCTGTAGGCCGGCTTCAAGCCACCGCCGACATTTTCCTACCAAGCCGCCCCCGCCGCAAGTTTTAACTCGACTTCGCCCTCTGATAAGGCTATCAGGTATGTGATAGAAATCGACTCGCTTTCAAATGAAATCGAAAGTTGAAAACGAATGAAATAGTTTTAGTTGTGATGGAAATCGTATCGATTTCCTTTTCCACTTTTGTTTCTGTTCCATGTATTTCTTTATACAAAAACTTTTTTGACATAAAATTATTATTATTTTTTAGTATTTATACTTATTTTTAACAAAATATGGTATTCCTATACGCAACCGCATAATCTTTAACTAGGTTACATGTCCTGATAAGTCTTATAAAAGTTTACGATGAGTATGCAATAAGTAATCTACAAATCTTTTAGCTTGTTGGTACATTGCTGGCATTAGTTCTTGTTTTACACTCTTTCTTTGCAGAAAAAAATAACATGTATGTTATTTATTTAGTCTTCAGCAGATTTTAAAATATGCAACTTCAAATGGGTCCATGGAAATCACTTACGTACATGGTAGATATTTATAGATGGGACTCTACCCAGTATTTACCCGATATATGGGTATATTCCTTTTTTGGGTATTTATTTTAAAAAAAAGTTTGCGATTTTTCGTGAACATGCGTCTTTGGCGGTTTCTAATCAATGTTAGGGCTTTTTTCCGATATTGCAACTTCACGCGAATTTCAGCAACGTTCGGGATAGAAGCGTCTTAGTGCAATTTTTTAACCTCTTTATAGTTCACATGATTAGGCTCAGTTATCATGCCGCTGTTAGCAAATATTTGCGAATTTCGCGATTTTTTTCGAATGTTTTGGATTTCTTACTGTTTTAGCGATTTTTAATTAATATTATGGCTCTTTTAAAATTTTGAAATTTTTTACGCAACGCGTAAGTTTTCCAAAGTTCTTCGTTTTCTTCAATATTTTGGGCTTTTAATCAATCGTAACATTGTAATCATTTATATATAAGCAATTTTTTTGCGAATATTCGTAATTTCACGGTTTTTCCTAAAGCCAAAACGAGCTTCAAAGTTGCGTAGCCCAAAAACTTGCTTATATAAAAATCCCGATAAACAATAAAAACTTAGAAAATTATTAACGCGAAAACTCGCAAAAATATTGTGAAAGTCCAAAATCAACAGTTAGTGACTAAAAACCAATAATACTGTAAAAATTATAAAAGTTCGGAAAAAATTGCTTCTACGCCAAAAGTTTGCGAAAAATACATTCATGACAAATAGACCTAAAATTTATTAAAAACCGCTAGTGTCGTAAATTCACAAAATTTTGCCAGCATCGAAAAATAGCAATATCTGATATTGATTAAAAATCGCTAATACTAGTTCCACAAAAGCGGCGAAAATCCATGAAAGCTTGCAAAATAGAAAAGAAATCCTAAAATTGATTGAAAATCGTAAAAAGAATAAAAACTAGGAAAAAATAAAATTTTGCGCGAAAATAATTCGCGAACAAATCGGGAACAAGTTCTAAAATGTTGTGGAAATTTCTTAAAATAGAAAAAACCTACGGAAGTTTTGCTAACGTGCCAGTGAATATTTATTAAGACATCTACAAATTATATATTAGCAAAAAATATGCTTAAATGTCAAAAAAACACTCCAGTGACAAGCTAATTTAACATTTTAACAAAAATTATTGCAAAAATATATATGTGTGAAATACACACATATCATACGAAACTTTTGAAATTGTCAAACATATTCTACTCAATTTGAAAACAGTAACACAATAGGAATTTCGTTTTCTATCACATCTATTTTTTGTTGATAGAACAAAATAGAAACTGAAATCGAATTCGATTTTAAGTAAAATCGATATGAAACCAATACTTCAGTAGCCATCACAACTTTCTTCGTTTTTGTGTCGATTTTCATTCGAAATCGATTTCCATCACATACCTGATTCTTTCATTCTTTTATTTTGTTAGAACATTTTTGACGTTATTCAGCAGAGACCTCCACCAAGCGATTTTGTCGGCGGCGGCGGCTCAAATTCGGCTTCAGCCGACTCAGAGCAAATAACATAATCAAATTTAATACCATGTTCAGACTTCGGTTTATAATCACGTTTAAGCAAAATGCTCAAACATTTAAACAGCACTGTTCACAATACAATTCAGATGATTAAAATGACATTTTCACAGCAAATTATTGTAATCAAAAACAAAATAAGCAAATCTATAATTTATTAAATTATTAAAAATGGAAAGGAATATTTTCTTTTCCATTTAGTTAAAATATTTTTAGTTTTTAATAATATTATTCACAAATGACGCTTTGTTGTGTAACCTTTTTGATATATTGATTGCTATGTTCTTTCGATGTTGCTGTTTATATTTTTTTTAATAGATAAGTAGTATTTTTAATACTTTTTAAAATTACAATTAC
This sequence comes from Panzeria rudis, assembly GCA_956483635.1. NCBI lineage: Eukaryota > Metazoa > Arthropoda > Insecta > Diptera > Tachinidae > Panzeria > Panzeria rudis. The sequence continues at coordinate 102,536,206 of OY101448.1, forward strand.
AGTATTGTTAATAATCTCATTTTAAATATTACAAGCTCTGATTATTCTCAATATTTCGAATGAAATTCACAATATTTTTTTAAAATACATTTATGTTTTGTTCATTTTTTATATTATTTGACATCGTGTTGTAAAGCCTCAGTCCTTTATAAAATAGTGACCTTTGCATCGCACTTGTATTAGCATTTTGTAGCCTGAAATCGCTTGCATTCCTCAGATTATACGGTTGAACCTTCCCCACGTATCTTAGTTGTTCAATTAGACGATGGTGCATCTGCCGTCTTCATTTTTGGATGAAAATTATGGTATTTAATTCCAGCTGTTGTCTTATATTTAACCATTTTAATGTATCCAACATATACTTTATTCACGTGAACCGATTACATTTTAGAATTGAGCGCATTGCTTTATTTTGTAGCTTTTGCAATCTTGCTAGTTGTTGATCCGTGCAGCGTGTGTACATAATCATTGATCCATATTCAAAATATGGTTTAATAATTGTATTATAAATATTAATAGCAGTAATAATGGATACTTTACTTCTTAATCGCTTAAAAAAGCCAATTTTTCCCTATTTTTTTACATATATAATCAACATGTTCTTTAAACTTTAATTCTTTATCTATTACGAAACCCAGATATTTTAAGTTATTTACTTTCTCTATTACAACATGATTTACTTGAAATGTTATTAACGTGTTCATGTTCATTTCCATTAATTTCGTTTTGGTTTCATTTAACTTTAATTTGTTCATTTTTAGCCAGTTATTTATATTATTCATGTCTGTTTTTATATTTTCGTAGCATAAAAGTTAACGTATCATCTGCATATAGAAAAATTTTACACTTTTCCAACACCTTTTCAATGTCATTTATATATAATAAATAGGAGTGTTCCTAAAATTGAGCCTTGTGGAACTCCAAAGTCATTCTGCGCAGGGTTTGATTCGATATTGTTTACTTTTGTAATTTGTACTCGATTCGTTAAATATGATTGAAACCATTTCAACTCTTTATCTTGTATACCATAATAATATAGATTTTTTTATCAATAGTTTCGAAAGCTCTCTTAAAATCAAGGAATATAGCCAAAATTTTATTGTTTTTCTTAATGAATTTCCATCTGTTTATAACATAGTTCACAACCGTTTCGCAAGATTGTTATTTTCTGAAACCTAATTGATATTTAGAAATTAATGCGTGTTTTTCCATATAGTTCTCTAATTAATTTTTAACTATTTTTTCTATTATTTTTCACACGTTTTTAGATTGTTTATTGGACGATATTCTTCACACTTATTTGTATTTCTACTTTTTTCTACCGGTGTAATCTTTGATTCTTTCCAGTTTTGATGGAAAGTCCCAGTTTCAAAAGATTTATTTATTATAAAAGTAAAATATTTCCAGTTTTGTCCCAGTTATCTAAAATTATGTCTCTTGATATTTTTTTATAGTCTGGTTTCTTTTTTATATTTTTAGCTATATCTTTTAATTCTAACATAGTTATTGCACGAAACTTAGATTCATAATTTATTTAAGGTACTTTGTTTTCATATTGCACATATTCTATCGAACTTCTTATTTCTTTGATGATATCTATGAAGTATTTGTGAAATTTTTCAGCTATTTCACCGTTTGTTTTGTATTCTATTTGGTTAAATATCACAGTTTCTATCACATTTCTGGGTTTCTTTAATAATAGTTCTTTTATCACACTCTACATTTCTTTCTGATTATTTTATACCGATATTCTGTTGTTTATATAATTGTTTTTTATTATATCTATTTCTTATCTCATTGTAATTTGTCGATGCAGCATTTGTGTTTGCAATGATTGCTCTTTGATACGAGTTCACATTTTCCGATTTCAACCTTCTGAATTCATTATTAAACCATTTATTGTTCATGTTTGCGTTAAACTTCTTCTTTATTAAAAATTTTTTATTGTATCGAAATTCTCTGTTAATTCGTCACACTAAACATTTCATTTAAATTGTTATACATGAGATATAAAAAAGTGGGTAAGGTAAGGGATGTTGGAAAATTCAGAGATAACAACCATAGATTATACGCAGATAGTCAACTGGGCTCCTGTCAAAAAAATTGACATCTCTCTTCACACCTACGGGTATTTTGTTATCCAACACACTGAGAGAGGCAACTCAACACTCACCATAGAGCGTAATTTTTGCACTTGAAAATGCACTAAAATATATTTTTTTGCACACAAACACTATTTTATATTATTAAATTTTTGTATTTGCCATATAACAAATTTTATGTTTCTTCTTGCTGTAATTTCAAAATATTTATTTAATTTTGTTGGCATTTGTGTGTTGAAATTCATCAAAGTTTTTAACCGTTTTTTTCATTCAACAGCATTGCATTTTGGATACTATGTGTTTGGGACAATTTTTTTAGTGGCAAATAGAAAAAATACAAAAATATGTTTAGCGAATCAAAATTTTTTGAGCTCAATTGCATTAAAAATGATTCTAGATTCATATTTTCATTAATTAATGCAAAATTAATTGTATATAACAACTAAAAATTCGTGTTTAAAAAATATAAATTTTGTTAAATACTTTTTGTACAACTAAGTATGGTTTTGTAGGTGTGGGGAATATTTTATTTTAAACCAATACTAAAACAAAATGTTCTACTAACACATTCTTAGACTTAGGTTTTTGACAGCAGACTTAAGGTGGAGGTACATACCACGCGTTACGCGGCAACGCTTTTCTCACTTTTAAGGCTTTAGGAATGGCAAGTTACACACCACGCTTTTGATGCTCTTCTGCTTATACAATTTCAAGCCTTTGACGGCTATGTTTTGTCTTGCCTTTAAGTTTTATTTTTCTTTGTATATTTAATGCAGTTTTCATCCAGTTTTTAATAAAAAAATTAATTTCTAATAATTTATCTCCATTAGACAAACATTTTAGCATATGAATCTGGCAGCACTACCTGTCATTTTGTATACGACGCGTGAAAGTTGAAGAATGTTCAACGTTTTGCGAGTTACGCGCGTCGCAAACTTCGCTTTGTATCTTGCCTTATGGAAACACACTATTTCAACTTTTTTGACAGAAGTCTGTAACGCATTAGCGTATTTAACGCATGCTGTGTACCTTCACCTTTAGGTTTTTGAAGTTTTAGTTGACTATCTACGTATAATCTATGACAACTTCTTAGAAGTATATTTTTTGTAAATCCTGTTTATTGAGGTTCAATATGTTAAGGTGAAAATTTCCAGGAATTCCCGCACTAATTTTCCGGGAAATTGAGATTTTAAATTTTGCGGAATTCCCGGGAAATCCTGTGAAAAACTGCAGTGGCATGTCCAAAATTTTTATTTTTTTCCGCTCCCCGGTCAAAAATTATGAAGTGCACAAAAAATAAGTCTAAAACCAGTCCGTTTGAATTTAGGAGATCAAAATTTATCCGCCAAAAAAACTGCTAACGGCCAATCGTCGGCTAAAAACTTATATGAAGAAAATGTTTCTCATTTTACTACTAGAAAAAAGTTTATTCAACTTAATTGGTAAAAACTTTTAGTTTGACTTATAGATAGGTAAGTTAAACTGTATGCCTTTTTAGTCTATACTTTAGAAACTTATTTTTTGTTCACTTCGTATTTCGGGAAGTGGAAACAATAATACTTGCACATGTGGTCAATGTAAATATTTGAATGAATTTTTTTTATAACTCTTATTAATAAATTTACTGAGTTTGTAAGAAATATATTTCTTTAACAAATATACCAAGTACAACATACGTATGTATGCCAAATTGTGGTCTTAAGACTATCGAAAACTATCGATAGTTATCGATGGTTTTTGAAAAACTATTGCATGCTATCGATAGCGTAGACTATCGATAGTTTCAGAGCACTACATAAGCTCTCTTAAATTTACTAACCCATGCCCATTGTTAATAGAAAAATCCCAAACAAGTGTCAAAATCTATTGTATATGTGACGCACACATTCTCAAATTTACTAAAACAGCTGTTCTTGTAGTGGTACCTGTTCAAGCTACCTTGGATTGAGGTGATTGACACTGTAAGTCTGAACGTGGTATAAGATAAAAAATTAATAAAAAAAATTATTATTTCGTGAGTACGAGGACAATCGGCGGCTAGTTTTCAGGCGAAGTAAGACACTTTTCTGGACGGCGGCGCGACAGTCTAGAATTATCGGCGGCTCGGCTCAGCCGGCTATGAGCCATCACGGCGCAGGTCTCTGTTATTCAGTCAGTAAAATCTTTGCAGTTTTTCGATTTGTTTATTTTCTTTTGGTCGTTATTTTTCTCTTTTTAACAGAGCTTTAAAAACAATTGAAAAACCTGACTGTAGCGTGTTTAGGTGTCACTCTGTGATTTGTGTGTATTTTGCAAGGTAGATTGAACAGGTACCACTACAAGAACAGCTGTTTTTGTAAATTTAAGAATGTTGCGTCACACAGCAATAGATTTTGACACATGTCCGGGAGTTTTCTATCAACAACGGGCATGTGTTAGTAAATTTGAGAGAGCTTATGAATGTGTGCGACTCACAGATAATGGATTTGACATATTTCTTGGTTATTTCTACTAACAAAATACATGTTTTTTGGTGTTGTATTTGTTTTAGTTATGGTGGTACCTGTAATGAATATGCCTTGGTATTTTGTGACTTTTATTTAGTCAGCTCAAGGCGAATTCAGTACCACGTAGCCTTATCATCACAGCTGATTACACCCCATCAGTCAAACTCTATATAAGAAAAGAGAAAAACTTTAACCCGAACTGTCAAAGCACAAATAAAAATAGTCCTACACATTGTATGTGTGCTGTTTTGATGATAAGGCCACTTGATATTAATTCGCTTTGTCAGCTAATGATTATTTTTACTAATAGGGCAACCTGGTATCAATTCGCCTTGACTACATACTATATTTTGGATTTGTTTATATGCAGTTTTTTCACGGGAAAATCAATTTTTTCGTCAAAGTTTACATTTTCTACAATATATATGGCAGCGCTGACCGTATCCCATATTTTATTTTTAAATTTTCTATCACAGGATAATTTTTATTTTGTTTGGAGCAACTTCACTAAAATACATTTGTTCCTTTGTCATCCCAGATTCATGCATTACCTTCTGACAATTCCAAATGAAGCTCTGCCAATTTCTCTCTTATCTCGGCGGGAAGAGGCATATCAGCACCACCCAAGGAAATCTCAGACATTTTTACAAACGTGCCACTCCTTTTTAAATTTATACAACTAATTTTGTTTATATATTGGTTTTTGTTTAGTTATTTGACAACTCGGGGCACATTTAGTACAAAAACTTTATGAAATTTCAATGAATAATTTCCTTTTTATTGATATGTAAGAATTTTTTATATATGTAGGGACGTGTGTACAAACATATATATGCGGTATTTTCTTATACATATGTACATGTGGTTGTATGTATAGTTAATTATGGGATAATTAGACTCCTGAGTTTTTGAAGCACAAACAGTGATATATTTAGAATTCACTTTTCACGTAGTTTCAATTATACCAATTTTGGACTATATTTTTCATTTTATTACTATTAAATAAGCCACAAAATATTTATGTATGCATCAGTGCACGAAGCCGTTAGGGCATAGCCGGCTTAACAGCCGCCGCCGAATTTTGTTGTCAAATCTCGCAGCCGCTGATGTGTGCGGCTGTGGTCGGCCCCTGACTCAGCCGAAAAGTGAATATCAAATAATAGTTGCGATCCCGTACTCAACATTGGGAACTCGCGGTATCCCAATTTGCACGCAAACTGTTCTCGTACTGCAAGATTGGGTATATGAGAGTGAATTTGAGATAACATTCTTCTTCATCTTGCACGAAACAGCCCGTACTTTTTATTCGGGCAGATTGTGTGCAGTGCAAAACTATCACTTGTTTGACAAATAAACAATCACAAAAAAATAAACATGATTTTTGTTCACAGAAGTAGTGACGAAATAAAAGTGAAGGTACATAGCAAGCGTTAAATACGCTAATGCTTTACAGACTTCTGTCAAAAAAGTTGAAATAGTGTGTTTCCATAATGCAAAATACAAAGCGAAGTTTGCGACGCGCGTAACACGCAAAAAGTTTAACATTCTTCAACTTTCACGCGTCGTATACAAAATGACAGGTAGTGCTGTCAGATTCATATGCTAAAATGTTTGTCTAATGGAGATAAATTATTAGAAACTAATTTTTTTATTAAAAAATTTATAAAAACTGCATTAACTATATATAAAGAAAAATAAAACTTAAAGGCAAGACAAAATATAGCCGGCAAAGGCTTGAAATTGTATAAGCAGAAGAGCATCAAAATCTGGTGTGTAACTTGCCATTCTTAAAGCGTTAAAAGTTCGAAAAGTAAGAAAAGCGTTGCCGCGTAACGCGTGGTATGTTCCTCCACCTTAATAATTGCTAGTTTTGAAAAATTCAAAGCAAAATACATTTGAATATATTAACAAATTATCTAAAAACTAAAAATGCTATTAAGTATCAGTATGTTGCTCTTTATTCTTTTTATTTTTACAACACTTTCATGTTAACTTTGGGGATAAAAATTTGGTTTTTGCTGATGCCGTCAGCGTGGCCATATTAGCTCTTTTGGAGCTAAATTTAGCTTTATTTTTTAATGTTTAGCTCGAAATATTTCATTTAGCTCTTAGCTTTTTTCAACAACGCATTAAGCTTTTTCTAGCTTTTTCTTTAATTTCAATTTCATGTAATTAATTTCTATTTCAAAATAAATAGAACAGTTTATCAGAATAAATTTATGTGCCGTAACCATATAAAGTAGTTAAAAAAATAATAATCTGGCAGTGCAGAAACATTGACTGCGGCAGATTTGATCGACATCATGGTGTAATAAGTATACAAATGGTTGGAATTAAAAACTCACTTTCAACTTGCATCTATTACGGAATCCTGCCATCAAGCTAAACTCTTGAAAAATTTTTATAGTAAAAATTATTTACTCTATTTGAAATTTTTAAAGCCATTACTTTCTGATGTTCAAAAAGTAAATAAAATGTTCGAAAAGAGCTTCACTTGCTTTTGAAAAATCTTTGTAATCAAATCGTTTTGAAGTCCGAAATTTTTGGCCGTTTAAAATGAACTCCGTATTTTAACTATAAGTTAGAACAATATCTGATTTCAAAAAAAGACAATAGATTCTGAAACAGAAAAAGAAATTAGATACACAATTAATATACTAACTACGACAATGTTTGCCAAATAACTTTTCAACTTTACAAATCACAAACATCTTTTCATTAGAAAACAGTCTAATACTATATTCACACTGCTATAGTTTAACGTGTTTCGGCAAATATTTTAAGAAACTAAACAAGTTGTTCAGACTACAATTTTATAAAGTTTCTGTTTGCAGCATGACGAATTTATAAAAGGTGGTAGCAAAGCGGCAGCTAAAAATTTTGTTCGTGACTTAAATATTAATAATTTTGCAAAGTTATTAATTAGAATCTTACATGTGTATGCAAATTTTTCAATTTGAATTAAAAACTTGAACCAAAAACGAGGTTTTTATACTTTTAAGCCAGCACAAATCATAATTTTTAGAATACGCTGCTTGTTGTTATAGAAATGCTTCAACCTTTTTTAATATCGACTTTGTTTACATATTTTGCCGCCATTACAACCCGTGTTCAATAAGCACTCAGGAAGTACTTGGAACCCTGCCTTTTACTGGTTTTTGAATGAGTTTAATTTTTAAACACACAAATCTTTTGACAATTGAGTATATGGGAAAACTTCTAAACATTAACTTGTTTGGCTCGTAAACACTTACAATTGCCATAAACACGGTAGTGTGAATTGCCTATAAGCAATACAAAAGTAAATTGTATGAAAATTTTAAAGAAGAAATGTAAAATTTTTGCGTTGGTAATATTACTCTTTTGGAAATACAATGGCAAAAATTACTTGTGATTTTAAAATCGCAAATCTTACTTTTGCATGTGCTAAGGGTCGCGCGTTCTGTTTATTTTTCAAAAAATCTTCGAAAAAGATTCTTATCAATGCTCTATGGTTTTTGAAACCATAGTATCCAACACAGAATTTTTCAACTATTTTTAGATTTTTCCCTTACTATTTTTGCTTCATATTATATGTTTTATGCATCTGTTTTTAAAGTAAACAAAAGGAACACAATAGTAGAAATAAAGCAACATACTTCTTAATTTAGTATTTTGTATTAAAATGTATAAAAATTTTATTTTTTTAAATGATATTAAATAGAAAGAGTTTAAATTTTACTGGAATGCTTTTATTTTTGCAATTTGATACCAACTTTTTTTTTTAAATAGTAAAGCTCACTTAGATTTCACTTTCCTCTTTGCTTGCGAATTAAAATAGCTAAGGTTTTTGTGATTGCGATTTCCAACACACCAGCTTAGTAACTTCGAGTTGAAATCGTATTTATTTTGCGAAATGCTATTTTTAGCACTTGGGTGGTTGGTATTGATTGAATGTTTTTCATTTAAATGATCCAAAAATATATTTTCATATTATTTATACCTACATAAACATCATTTAAACTATAAAAAATTGAAAAATTATGAAAAGTTACTATTGTAAAGCTGTAAAAAAACTAGATTTATTTTTTTGGCTTTAAAATTCCTTCTTTAGCTATATTTAAAACCTGATTTAGCTTTATATTATTTTAAAATCTGGTCACACTGGTTGGCGTACTTTTTTGTTTATTGAGAGTAATTCTTGCTTACTCTCATTTGACCGAACTTTACCCAAAAAGTACGTGATCGGAGCTAATATAAAGCTCGATTAACCCATTGTTTTCGATCAATATTTTTGTCCGGACAAAATTTTTTTATATGTACCTTGACGTCTCTCTTTGTGAGAGAGAGAGAAAAGAAGAGAAATAATTTTGCTCGGAACATTCTCAGCTTGAATTGGTCTAATTTTAATTTTTGTCCGGACAAAGTGGAACTGACATATAGAATGTTTTTTATAGCAATTCTTTAATTTTTTGTTTTATTTCTATAAATGTGCCATACAAGTAATATCATAGTACATATTTAGTTTAATAGTTAATAACATAAACACTAGTATTTTATCCAATTGCTCAAAAAATTTTGTCCGAGATGTTTATTTGTTATTTACATATAACATATGGTAGCTTTGATTTTCCAGAAAAATTTTTCGAAATGAGTGAATCGTGTTGCTAAACACTCTCAGTAAAAGAAATTTTATTTTGTTCGGAAACAATGGGTGAGTCCTTAATTAGTAACTGGACAGTGCTGAGAACCTGGATGGCTAGTAAGTGGTAAAAGATAACTAGTCGATAACAGCTCCCCTCCGATGCCATGGCAAAGGTCGGTTGTAATGCTAGTCACCTTGTTCATACACGCCGTCTATGTATGGATGGACCACCCGTTACTGGCATACTCGTAGGAACAAAATTGATTCTATAAATAAACAAAAAACAAACCGTGCAGGAAGCCAGACTGGGAAACCAAAGCTGGCCGACTGTAAACAGGCTATCCCTAAGGATAGTCTGCAAAAACCATGCACCGAGATAACTTCATGTAGTGCCTAAAATCTTAAAAGCACCGAGATAACATCAGGTAGTGCATCTAAAAAGAATAATACTAATAATAACAAAAGTAGCACCTAGATAACTTCAAGTAGTGCACCTTCCAGCAGTAAATTAACCTTCCTGGTTAATGCTAAACCAGCTACGGGGGCATCGTCAACTACCATGACGAATGTCCCGGTATCAAACCCAGCTACATCCAAAAATGAAGGCCAAAGCCGTAGTCTACAGCGGAAAACCTTCGTGGAAAGACGAGCCGCAATGAGGGTGGTCGAGAAGCATAAAGATAAACCCTTCGACACCCCCTCAGAAAAACAAAAATCTGCCCTTCAATGGGCAAAAGACCTTTTGGCAAAAACGGATGATTCGCTACCTCCGGACACTCTGCCCAAGAGGCAGCGGTCGGGGGAAGAGCCACCCCCCTCTAACCAGCCAGAATCCAAAAAATCAAGGCAGACGCAACCTCATGTCGTCAATAGACCGTATAGTGAGGTTGCTAGAAACCCACTCATGCGGACTATTGTCGACAAGGGGGACAGCGATGGAGCTATCTGCCAGGACAACTGCCAGAAAATGTTGGAGGTGTACTGGAGGATCTTGCAAGAGAATCTAGGACCCTCTCGACAAAACGTGGATGCCGGCTGGTTTCAGGGCCATGTCAAATTTATTTCGTGCGCCAACGAAAGATCTGCAGAACTGCTGAAACTGACGGTGGCAGCTTTGGGGGAAGTGTGGTCAGGCGCGCGGTTGGATGTGATACGTGCCTGCGATATTCCTCGCAGACCTAGATCCGTCACAACAATTCCGGCTGAGCCACACGAGCCCGAACCTATCCTAGCGTTCATACGTAGCGGAAAGCCTGACCTCCCAACCCACGACTGGAAGGTGGTCAAGGTGGACGATCCTGTAGGTTCTACCAAGAGAGTGTTCATCGTCCTAAACAAGGAACCTCTTGCCGCCACTACGGCAGAGACAGTATGGTTTCCTGAGCATTAAGCTTATTGTCTACCGCGGTGACCACAAGAATGACGCAACAGCCGCTGTCAGTGGAGGTGAAGAAGCAGCACTGGCCCTATCTGCTAACGTCGACGACCTCCCCAGCCTAGGGGTGTCAGAGGATACCCAATCCATCACTGGTATGGTTGGTGATCTTCTGGGATGCATGGGCATGGGGGAAGATGATGACAACTTTCTGGACTCTGATCCAGAGGATGTCAACGTCACGGTCGTCGAGAATATCGAGGCATAAAAATGGCGTAGGTAACGCAAATCAACCTTCACCACTCTAAGGCAGCATCCGATGCTTTAATCGCGCGCCTCGCAGAAAAGGACGTAGACTTCGCATTGATCCAGGAGCCGTGGACCCATAACGGTAAAATTCTTGGACTCAATGCCACTGGCTACAATATATTGTATGACAATTGCTCAGGTAAAATCAGATCCTGCATCCTAGCTAAAAAGCATCATAATATCTTCATTCTATCTGATTATAGTGATGAGGACACAGTAACCGTCGCATGGGAGAGGAACAACAGCACAATTTGGCTCCTCTCATGCTATATGGCGCATGACCACACGGACCCTCCACCCAATAGCTTGGTCCGTAATATGGTCACGGCAGTAAATCTCGCTCGTATTCCAGTCATCATGCGAGCCGATGCAAATGCTCATCATCTGTTCTGGGGCAGCTCGGACACAAACACAAGAGATTGTATTGCCGACTTTCTATTGAACTATAACTTAGTAGTAGCTAATAGAGGTTCAGAGCCTACCTTTGTAGTTGCCAACAGGCAAGAGGTATTGGATATCACGCTAATAACAGTCATGCTCATATGATACAAGATTGGAAAGTTTCGAAGGACTGCTCCTTCTCTGATCACTGCTATCTTTAATTCCACATCAGTGGAAGAAACTCTTCTGCAACCGCAGAAAACAAACTGAGAAACAGAAAGACACATTCTCAACAACCTACTACCGCGACCGCCACTTATTGAAGCGATTGCAGACATCGATTCCTCTGCGAATCAATTAACTAGCGCTTTCAATAATGCAATTACACAGTCATGTCCACCCTCTTTCGTCAGAGGAAAAAATACCTCATTGGTGAACTCCCACCCTCTTTGAATCTTGTAAGAAATGCAGAAAGCTATTCAATGAGGCCAAGAGAAACTGGTCTCTTTACAAGTCTTCCTTGTATAACTTTAGAAATGAGTTAAGAAGCGCTAAAAGAGCGTCTAGGAGGACCTTCTACGGAAACGTAGAAAGTTGCTCCGAGACGCACCGATTGCGCAAAATCCTCTCTAAATCACCATCCGTCCCTGGTTACATCCAGATCACTAATGGCGAATGGGCTTCCAGTGGACAAGAATCACTGGATATACTCATGGACACCCAATTCCCGGGGTGTCAACCAGTAACAGGAGGCAATGCTCAAACCTCCGGCTACAGTATATCTCACTCATCCATTGTGGTGAATGAAGAAAGATTGCAATGGGCAATCAGCAGTTTCCAACCGTTCAAGTCTCCTGGAGCGGACGGCATTATCCCTGCCGACTTGCAAATAACGTTGCCATTATCACACCGTGGTTGATAAACATATATAAAGCTTGCCTTGAATGGTCATACGTGCCTCAACAATGGACCATTTGTGATGTAGTCTTCATTCCAAAAGGAGGAAAAACCAAAGCCAAAGACTTCAGACCCATCAGTCTGTCATCCTTCCTGCTAAAAACCCTGGAAAGAATTGTTGACATTCATATCAGAATGACGATCAACACCAGGCTTATCTCTCCTTCTCAATATGCTTATACGAAGGGCAAGTCTGTTGAGACGGCACTACACTCATTACTGTGCTACATTGAGAGATCACTTGTGTTCAAAAACTATACATTGGTAGCATTTCTAGATATAGAAGGTGCATTCAATAACGTTAAGCTAGCAGCCATCAAGGAGGCACTTGTGGAAACTGGCATTGACAGCACTACGGTCGGATTTATATCAGACCTCCTTTCACGTAGAACAATAAAAGCTTCCATGGGATCGGCAACCTCAACCATGTCGACCAACAGAGGCACTCCGCAGGGTGGCGTACTGTCGACCATAAATGAGTTATTAAGGACTATGGACTCACTCGACTTTAAAACTGTTGCCTACGCAGATGACGTGGCGGTAGCAGTGTCGGGCACCCGCCTTGATACGATCTCCCATAGGATGGAATATGCACCCAAAAAGCTCAGCGATGGGAGTATCGCTAGTGGACTAAGTATAAATCCCACCAAAACGGAGCTAGTGCTTTTCGCAGGTAAATATAAGACTCCAAATTTTAAACTGCCGCTACTGAATGGAATAGCCTTGAATCTATCAGACAGCGCTAAATATCTGGGAATAATTCTGGACAGCAAGCTGTTATGGAGACCCAACATTAAAACCAGAGCCAAGAAACATGAAATTTGTTTTAAAATTAATAAAAAAATTAATTAAAATCTAATAGTGCGTGAACAGTGAATTTTAATGCGTTCTCAAGTGCAAAAGTTGCTCTCTCTGATGTGTGTTGAATTACCCCGCTCATGTGAGTTGAATACACAGTGCTTGTCCATTTAAAGAGAGTTGTCATTTTAATTTGGACAGGTCTCCAGCTGACTATCTACGTATAATCTATGGCACATACGCTCAGCGAATTTTCCGCTATGCCACAAGCATGTCCTAGAAACATATGGTATGCAAAGGCAAAGGTAAACCACCTTGGTGGTGTCCCGAAATTGCACAGCCGCGCAGCGAATGTTGTAGACTATTCAACGAGGCCAAACGATCAGGTAACTGTTCGAGCTATAAGACCTCTGTGAATAGATTTAAAAATCTAGTTAGGAACGCTAAAAGGAAGTCTTGGAGGAATTTCTGCAGTGGGGTGGAGGGTTCCTCTGAGACCAAACGCTTATGCTAATAACTAATAACTTAAATATTTATGAAATTTATTTGACATATTGTCATAATTTTATTTTAAATGAAATTTATTTGATGGTGTTTAAGCATTGCCTATATGCAGCATTTCATTGGTGCTTTATCAAATCGTCAAATGCTGCATATAGGCAATGCTTAAACACCAGCAAATAAATTTCATTTAATATAAAATTATGACAATATGTTAAATAAATTTCATAAATATTTAGGTTACTAGTTATTAGCATAAGCATAAGGAAGTCTTGGTGGAATTTCTGCAGGGTTCCTCTGAGACCAAACGCTTATGCTAATAACTATTAACCTAAATATTTGTGAAATTTATTTGACATATTGTCATAATTTTATTTTAAATGAAATTTATTTGATGCTGTTTAAGCTTTGCCTATATGCAGCATCTCATTGGTGCTTTACCAAATCGTCAAATGCTGCATATAGGCAATGCTTAAACACCAGCAAATAAATTTCATTTAATATAAAATTATGACAATATCTTAAATAAATTTCATAAAGATTTAGATTAATAGTTATTAACATAAACACTTGTATTTTATCCAATAGCTAAAAAAAATTTGTCCGATATGTTTATTTTTTATATAACATATGCTATCTTTGATTTTCCAGACAAATTGTCCATAATGGGCGAATCGTGTTAAAAAAACTCCCATTAAAACAAATTTTGTCCAGACAAAAATTTTGTTCGGAAACAAAGGGTGACTCCACCTTAAAGGTGCACCCGCTCAAGCAAATGATAAAGCAATAAAATTAGTACTACACACACAAATGCGGCGAACGCGTTCGGCGCAAATATTTACAGTTGTGGACCCACCTTTATAGTGAGTTTCCAAATACGTAATTTTGGCCAAAATATTTGATTTGCCCAAATTAAGTAATTTGCGACATGATTTCTCATATATTTTTTATATTGGCAAATTATCTCATATGAGTTATCTCGAAATCTAGTCGATTTGATTTGAAATCTTTTTCGAAATCTACAGCGTTTATACTAATACTACATTTACACCAGAGCCAAGTCTGGTAGATTTCAATTGAAATCTATACCGTTTACACAAGGATTTTTTGACATATATCAAGATTTCGTTTCCATGCCAGAGATAGTTGCTTGACCTTTTTTTTTTGAAATGCCAACCTGCATAGAAAAAAAGATCCGTCAAATGCAAAATAGCTACTGCGCACGCAAGTGAAGAAAACAACCTGGCATCACCGTCAGTCTTTTTTAGTATGTATACGAAAACAAATTTTTTAAAAACTTTTTTTCCAAGAAACGGAAAAAATGTAAACAAAGATTGAAACAAAATTGGTCAAATTATAAAAAATTATAAAAAATACGACGAAAAACTAAAGCGATAATGGGTGTTAGACTTAGTCACTTTTGTGACCAAGTTATAGGCACAGCAACCTTTTTAAAAATTAAAAAGTGGTTAAAAAATACAACTTTAATTTGCTAGTGATAACTCCGAAAATAGACTTCGTGTACACATGGCAAGCGAAAGAAGACGAAAAGCTAAAGCGATAATTCGTGTCATCTTTTAGGCACAGCAACCTTTTTAAAAATTAAAAAGTGGAAAAAATCAACTTTAGTTTTCTACTGATAACTGCAAAACTAGACTTTGTGCACACATGACAATAGCCGCAATCGAAAGAGGACAAAAAACTAAATAGATAATGGGTATTTCCATAGACCGGGTCACTTTTGTGACCAAGTAATAGGCACAGCAACCTTTTTATGTTTGTTAGCACACTCTGCAATTCACCAGTAGATCTTTAACCATCATGTTTGGAATGTTATCAAAATTCTTTTATACAAAACAAAAATTTAAATTTCTAGTAATTTTCGAATGTTGAGCTTTTTGTTGGTTTGTCCAGCTATTGGCGAATCTGGATCTGGCATCGCTAATGTTGTCACATGTTTTGAAAACACCGTTTTTACTAATGGAACATCTAGATCATGATCCAATAATACAGCTCGTGTTGAAAGCACATATGACTATTTCGTCGCGTTAGCTGTATCTGTCAATTGTTTTTAATCGTGCAGAATTTTTCGAAACAGACAATTTTGATATGGCGGAGATGGAAAGCATTTTAGCACAAATGCAAGCTTTACAGCTTGAACTGAATTCTCTAAGAGAGTCTCAAGGAAATCCAACAGGTGGGTCGAGACCGAATCTTCAAAAAGTTCACATACCGAAATTAACAAAGTGAATCCTCACTTGTGGTTTGCGCAAATTGAAAGGCCTTTTGCGTTGTTTGATATCTCAACCGATGCAGACAAATTTGATCTTGTCACGGTACATCTTTAGGACGACATACTTTTGTGCGTTGAAGATTTAATAACTAGTCCCGCTTCTATGAACAAATTTCCTACGCTTAAAGAAGGACTTATTTCGAAATTTTCTAAATCCTCAGAATCGAAATTACGGCGTTTGTTACGGGGTGACGAAAGAGCAGGTATGAAACCATCAGAAATATTATTGCATATGAAACGTATAGCTCCAGGTAAAGGAAACGACGCCACAATTCGAACCTTATTTCTCGGTAAAATGCCAGATACTATTCGTCCTTTACTAACTGTGTGGCAGGAAGAATATTTAGACAAAATAGCTCAAATGGCTGACAAGATCCTAGATGCCGACTACAACACTAATGTAAATGTAGTATCTACAACTTTACACTACCAAGAAAGCAATTTTGTCGAAGTTGTTACACCTACAGTGTCAGTTTTTGATATGTGTCATGCCATCAAAAATTTAACAGAGAAGGTCGAGAATATGCAAATACAGATAAATAAAGGAAATTTCAATAAACAATGCTCAAGATCAATCAGCCGTTCACGAATGTCTCGAAACGAAAGCGGAACTCAGCTGTGCTGGTACCATAAAAAGTTTGGAGACGCAGCGCAACATTGTAACCCTACTTGTTCACGTTTTACCTCTAACCCGGAAAACTAATGAGGCTGTCGTCAGTCAAAAAGGTTGGCGGCAGCACCGATAATAATCTTATCAAAGAGAATCTTCTAGGCATAATCGATAAGTCAACGAAATCTCGTTTTCATATCGATTCGGGATCAGTGGTATCAGTTGTACTCCCATCCTTCATCAAAGCGTCGTTAGTTCCTTGAACATTAAGGCTACTAGCTGCAAACTCTAGTGAAATACGCACTTATGGCAACTGTGTTCTTAAACTGGAAACTTAGGTGGTTTTTATCATCGCAGAAGTTCAATCGCCCATATTTGGGACTGACGTTTTAAGTTATTACGATTTGCTCGTATATCTTAAAAGCAAACGTTTGATTGATAACACAACTAAATTAACAACTTGTGGTGAGGTTTGCAGAACTAATGAATTTAGCATTTGAACACTAGTTTCAACAACTTTAACCCCGTTTTCATCTTTGCTACAAGAATTCATAGATATTACAACAACAACGACAGCTGCTACTCGTAGGCCCAATTCTGAGGCAACTGCACTCCATCACATAGAAATTAAGGGCAATCCGGTAGCCGATCGTCCACGAAGATTGTTTGGCGATAAGCTTACTGCAGCAAGGGCTGAAATTGAATTTTTATTGGACCATGGAATATGTCGCCCCTCAAAAAGCCTATGGGCCAGCCCTATTCATATGGTGGCTAAAAAACCGGTGGTTGGAGAGCGTGTGGTGACTATCAGAAACTCTGTTCGATTACTGTTCCAGACCGGTACCCTATAGCCCACAACAATGATTTTGCCGAAAAGTTGCACGGTAAGTCTATTTTTACAACACTTCAATTGGTTAGGGCATACTACCAGATACCTATGGCAAACGAGGACATACAGAAGACCGGAGTTTCCACTCATTTTGGACTCGTGGAATTTTTGTTTATGCCTTTTGGCTTACAAAATGCTACGCAGGTGTTTCAGAGGTTCATGGATTCGGTTTTGAGAGGCCTTGATTTTGTTTATTGCTATATTGATGATATAATTATCATGTCTGAGTCAGTTGAGAAACATAAACACCATTTACGAGAAGTTTTTGAACGCCTTTGCCATAGTGGATTGACTATCAATAATAAAAAATCGTATTGAAGTCCAGTTTCTAGGTTTCGTCATCAATAGCAGTGGCTATCGACCGCCAACAGATCGTGTCACTGCCATAATGAACTATACCAAACCTGAAACCATCTGCGAACTTCGTAAGTTTCTTGGTGTTATCAATTTTTATCGGCGATGTATTCCTCACGCTGCTCAACTGCAGGCGCCATTGAACAATTTTCTTACAAACTCGAAAAAGAATGACAAGAGAAGGGTACCGTGGACACGTGGAAGCATAAAGTGCGTTTTTAAAATGCAAACAAAGTTTTAGCGAAAAAACCTTACTAGCTCATCCAGCACCAAGTTCAAATCTAGCTCTCACTACTGATGCTTCGTATAGTGCCATAGCAGCTGTTCTGGAGCAATAATCTAACGGCATATGGAGACCACTTGTTTTTTTCGCGTAAATTATTAGCGGCAGAGAAAAATTGCAGTACTTATGACCGAGAATTACTCGCGATCTGTGACGCCGTAATGAATTTTAGACATATTTTATGATCAAAACTGATTTCGTGATCAAAACTGATCATAAGCCACTTGTTTATGCTTTTTCGCAAAAACCGGAGAAGGCTTCTGATATATATTACAACACCAAAATAAGTGGCAACATGATAATCTAGTATTACATCTATATCAATCAATATTACCAGGCTGCCATATTGATTGATGTAATACTAGATTATCATGTTGCCACTTATTTTGGTGTTGTAATATATATCAGCTTTTCGCTCTCTTTTTATAAGTCAAGGTGGTTTGATGCTCTTCTTGTTCTACTTGATCTTCTTAGGCTTGTTGGGCTCTGGTGATTGTTGCCATTCTTTTGAGATGACAAAACGGGTTCTGGCGATGAAGTGGATGGATCTTCTGACGGCCATGGTGTGGGCAATCCTATTGGTGGCAGCTGCTGTTTTATAGTAGGTGTGATGACTGGTAATTCCTGTATTGCTTGTGTATTTTGTCCGTCAGTACGAAGTTCAATGTCTTGTTCAGTCGTTTTTCCGTCTCGGAGCTTATTTCCAGCGGTCTCGGTTATCAGGTTGGGGTCTTAATAATTTCTTCCATTGGATGCTCTGCAGTCCGAACTTCTTATTTGATCGACATGGCGAACATGTTTCTCATTATCTATGAGGACCTCGTACATTCGCCTTCCTATCTTCTGTAGTATCTTGCCGATTTTCCATTTGCAATTTTTATTGTTGTAGAATCGTACATGCACTAACTCGCCCATGGAAAATTATCTGGGTTCTTTATCAGTATATTGGTTGCTCATAATTCGGTGTGCTACATCACCTTTGATTAGATCAATTCTTGTTCTAATTGTCTTTTTAAACATGAGTTCCGCAGGCGACAATCCTGTTGATGCGTTAGGTATTTTTCTATACTGCATTAAAAACTTGCATAGTTTGTAGTCCATATCGCAGTCTTCATTAAGCATTGCTCGTAACCCAGGTTTAATAGTTGCCACATATCTTTCCGCCTGACCGTTTGAGGCAGGATAATAAGGGGCACAGAATTTATGACTCTTGTGAAGTGAAGCTTGTTCCGTTGTCTGAAACTAATACTAGGGGAAGAACAAATCTTGAAAAAATTTCGCGAAGTATCTTAACTGTTTTTGTAGCGCTGATTGTTTGACTTTGGTATCATTATCCGTATACCTTTGAATATACAACTATTTTCTAGTGAAAACTCTTCGATTGGTTCGCCATAATGTAATATCGCGCCTGTTTGTAAAGCGTTAAAATATTCCCTGCACTTCTCATCTTTAATTACTTCGCGCTGAATTTCTTTTTGTGTAACTGGAAGAGTATTTGATTCATTTGAAATACTGTTGCTTTGTCTATAGATAAGTCATTGCTTGGATTATCAACTGGAAATCTTGATAAAAAAATCTGCATTGCTATGTTCTTTCGTTGGCCGGTATTGTATGACATAGTCGAAGCCCGATAAAAAATTTGCATAATGTAGCAATCGCACAGCTGACATGGCAGGTGAGTCTTTATTTGGATGAAACATTTCTGTTAGGGGCTTGTGTCCGTTATTAGCGTAAAGCGGCGGCCGTAGCAGTATTGAAAAAACTTCTGCAGTCCCCAAAAAATAGCGGTGGCCTCTTTATCAATTTGCGAATAATTTTTTTCGGCTTTTGTTAGCGCTCGTGAGGCGAAATCTAAATGTCTTTCCTCGTGTGGTGAGCCACACTAATTTACACTTGTTTCTGTAACTTATATTTTTACACAATTATACATTAATTTTTAAAAATATTATTATTTTTCAAAACTTGGAATTATTGTCTAAAATTATTGAAATTTAAATTCTTTTTTTCTGTAAACTTATGACTTGAAAACATTATTAAAAAATATAGTTAAATAAAATAAAAATAAAATAAACCAAACTCTCTTTATCAAACTCTCTTTGTTGGTGACCCCGAAATAAGAACTGTGAAAACCACCACGGATTTAAGCAACGATGAAATTACATACCTCCGCAAAAGATGGAATTTACCTCTTAGTGGTCGTAAGTCCGATAAAATTTTACGAATTGAGACATACATTAAGGATATTCATCATGCTGATGATCCTAGGTGTCATGACCTTTTATCCGAGTTACAAGGTATGGAAAGTACATCGGCTTCTAGTGCTGAGCTAGACGGAATAGTTGAAAAAATGGACCAATTTATGGCTTCTATGGAACAAAGATTTAATCAGTTTTTGGACAAGAGTAAGAGATCGAATAGCTTAGCACTTCTCCAATTTATGGTTCATTACTGCTGAAGAAAAGTTTCAAAACTTTTCAATTTCGACTGATAACCTCAAATACGTAAAAGTTCTTGAATCTCTGGATTTGGTGATCATAGAAAAAATATCAAGCATCATTAAAAATCCTCCAGAATGCGACAAATACAATTTCCTTAAAATAAAACTTTTAAATTTATATCAAGAGTCTCAAGAATCTAAGATAAATCGATTATTTGATGAAATTTTTCTGGGAAATAAGAAACCCAGTTGCCTTTTTAACGAGATGAGAGATCCAGGCTGTAATCAAATAACAGATGAGGTTTTATTTACGCTTTGGTTAAAGAAACTTCCTAATGATTTGGAACAGACCTGAAGAGGTCTACAGAAAATATGTACATTAGAAAAGTTACTGGATATAGCTGACAACATGTTAGTTTCCTCAAGAAACCACATTGCTATGGTAACCAACTCAGACAATTATTCTACTTCATTATCTAGTATAGAAGGTAAGTTAGACAAACTTATGCAACTATTTGCTTCATCTATGCCTTCTAATAAGACAAGTTTCCACAGTAGTTCACCAAGTGCAAACATATATAACAAAACTTGTTTCTACCGTCGTCGTTTTAAAGAAAAAGCAACTCGATGTATTCCTCCATGTAATTATATCCAGACTAGTTCGGAAAACTTAGAAGCCAATCACTAAAGACGACTGGTGATAACAGTACTATTTTAAAAAGTCGTCGGTTATTTATTAGGGATCCAATTACAAAGCTAAATTTTCTAATAGATTCTGGTGCTAATGTGTCAGTATTACCAAAAACACGCCAAAAAGCAATCCCATCTAATTAAATATTGTATTCTGCGAATGGTTCCAAAACTAACACATTTGGTGAAAGAATTTTACAGTTTACTTTGAACTTAAGAAGAATATTTAGATGGAAATTCGTTATTGCAGATGTTGATGTTCCTATTTTGGGCAACGATTTTATTGAACATTTTGGTCTTATTATAAAGGGTCCGCCATATAACGTTTTTTTTCAACTAGTGCTTATTTCGTGAATGGTAACACTTAGCTCATGTCTGATTTGACAGATAATTAGTTTTATCCTTCCGCTGAACGAATATGGTTGTGTATACGCTTGCGAATATGGTTGTGTATGGGCCTCCGATCGACGTACAGAAGATGCCGATTTTGCCAAAAAAAATCATCTTTTCAGATGAAGCTCATTTTGATCTTGGCGGGTATGTAAACAAGCAAAATTGTCGCATTTGGAGCAGAGAAAACCCGCACGCATACATTGAAAAGCTGACGCACCCAAAACGAGTCACTGTTTTGTGCGGATTTGGTCCAGAGGCATAATTGGGCCATTTTTCTTCGAAAATGACGAAGGAGTGGCCGTTACAGTCACTGGCGATCGTTATCGGGCCATGTTAAGCGAATTTTTGTTCACAAAAATTGAAGAGGAGGATATTGGCAACATTTGGTTTCAACAGGACGGCGCTACGTGCCACACAGCCGAAGCTACACTCGATGTTTTGCGCCGGGTTTTTGAAGATCGCATTATCAGCCGCAGAGCTGATGTCGTTTGGCCACCTCGGAGCTGCGATTTGACACCGTTCGACTTTTATTTGTGGGGTGCCGTCAAAGATAAGTGTTACGCCGACAAGCCAGAGACAATTGACGCTTTAAAGGACAATATTCGTGAACCCATTGGTGAAATACAGCTGCACACAATCGATAATGTGCTTAAAATTTGGACCGATCGTGTAGGCTATTGCATGGCCAGCCGAGGCAGCCATTTGAATGAAATTATTTTTCATTATTAACCGGAAGGATTGTACTTTCAAATAAAAAAAAGAAATTTGAGAAAATATTCAGTAGTTTTTTTTTAGCATTTTCAAAAAAAAGTTATCTGGCGGACCCTTTATATATAAGAAATCAAAAATTAATTGATAATCTCGAATTTGCAAAATGTTTTTTAAGTGATTCTCCAATTACATCGGTTAGAACATTTAACACAGAATGCAATTACTACAAACTTTTGAGAGAGTTTCCAACAATAACTAGAGATTGCAATACAAAGTCTGCAGAAAAATTAACAATTAAGCATCACATAATTACAAACTGCATCAGCTGCAAGGTTAGACGCTTAGATCCAATAAAATTGAAGCAAGCGAAAGACGAATTTGACCTTTTACTGAAACTTGGAAAAATACGCCGTTCAAAAAGTCCTTGGGCAAGTGCTTTACATATGGTTAAGAAACAAGATGGCACATGGGGCGCTAGCGGCGACTATAGACGTTTAAATAAGTTCACTGTTTCAGACAAATACCCAATACCAAACATTAAAGATTTTCAAAATATTTTGTATGGTAGAAAAGTATTTTCTAAAATTGATCTTGTGAGGGCTTTCCATCAAATTCCTATGAATAGGGATGATATCGAAAAAACTGCAGTAATACCACCGTTCGGTTTGTTCGGGTATTTACGTATGCCGTTCGTGCCTGTCAACGTATTATACACCAAGTTGTTGATGTATTGAATTTTGTTTTTCCTTACATAGATGATTTTTTAATTGCATCTACTTCAGAAGAAGAACATTTAGAGCATCGGGGAATATTATTTGAACGTCTCAATAGGTATTGTTATTAATCCACAAAAATGCGTGTTTGAGAAGAATAATATCACGTTTTTGGATTATTTAATTACATCAAGTGGTATTAAACCATCACCTGCAAAAGTAGAAGCCATTCTTAAATATCCTAAACCAGAAAATATAATAGCGCTTCTAAGGTTTTTAGACATGATTAATCATTACCGAACATCTGTACCACATATGGCTGAGTTGCAAGCACCTCTAAATGAATTTCAAAAAGGTAATCCAAAAAAATCAAAAACTGGTATGGACAGACGCCCAATATAATTCGTTTAAGAGATTAAAAAACTCGCTAGCTGAATATGCATTACTTGTCCACCCATCAATATCAGGCCAACTTTCACTCTACGTTGATGCTTCCAATACATGTATCGGCGCCGTTTTACGACAGTTGGATGTAGATTTCAAAACTCGATTACCTCTTGCATTCTTTTCTAAAAAACTATCTAAAGCGTAAGCAAAATATAGCGCGTATGATAGAGAATTACTTGCAATACATCAAGGTATAAAACATTTTCGTTGTTTGTTAGAGGGCCGTAACTTCAAAATCTATACCGACCATAAGCCTCTTATTTATTCTTTCTCAAAGAAATTTGATTCTTGTACCCCAAGGTAGTTTAGATATCTTGATTTTATTAGCCAATTTTCAACAGATATACTCTACATTGCTGGTAAAGAAAACGTAGTTGCAGATGCTTATCGCGGATTTCAACAATTCAGTTACCATCTACAATTACCATCTACTACATCAAAATTGTGATGAAGAATTGGCAGACTTAATCAAAAATCCTACGGTGATGAATAAAAGTAAAAGTAAAAGCTCCTACCAGTTCTGTTGAAATGTTTTGCGACAATTCTCATAATTTAATTCGCCCATATATACCTAAGACCATACGTAAACATATTTTTGCTAACCTCCATGGCCTTTTACATCCTGGGATTAGGGCTTCCACGAAATTGGTAACAAGTAGATTTGTATGGCCTGGTATTACTAAGGATATTCAGCTTTGGACAAAAAACTGCATGGATTGTCAAAAATCTAAAATTACAAAGTATTGCAGGAGCTCAATAGGTAATTATATTTGTCCAGTTACTAGATTTGAGCATATTAATATTAATATTGTTGGACCTCTGTCTCCATCAAATGGATTTCAATATTGCCTAGCTTGCATAGATAGATTTAGCAGATGGCCCGAAGTAATATTTATGAGAAATATTAAAGCAGAAACAATAGCTAAAGCATTCTATGAACAATGGATTTGTAGATTTGGAGTTCCTTTAAGAATAACTAGCGATCAAGGACGCCAATTTTAGTCTGAACTTTTCAACGAACTATGTAGATGCCTTGGAGCAAAGCATACCAGAACAACGGCTTATCATCCTAGTTTAAATGGTTTAATTGAAAGATTTCACAGAACACTGAAATCTGGTATCAAATGACAGAAAAGTTCAAATTGGACTGACACTATACCAACAATTCTTCTTGGATTAAGATCTACTATTGAAGAAGATATTGGACTATGCAGAGCAGAGCTAGTATACGGAACTTCGATTCGTCTACCTACTGAAATTTTTAGCAACACAAGTGGAGAAAAATCACATTCAGATTTTATGAGAAGACTTTGTGAAAATTTTGCAAATCTTAAAGCAGTTCCTGGAACAAACCATAGTAATGATAAAACTTTTGTATTTAAGGACTTAGAAACTTGCACACATGTTTTTGTAAAATCTGATGGTAGAAAACTTCCACTTCAAGCCCCTTATTGTGGACCATTTGAAATTGTTAGAAGGGATAAGAAATATTTCAAGCTTATAATAAATGGAAAAGAGAAAGCCGTTTCTATTGATAGACTCACGCCCGCTTATATTGAAAAGGAAAAATTATATATTAAAAAAGTTCGACTTCAAACTAATGTTTGAACTTTGCAAGGGGGTAATATGGTGAGCCACACTTATTTCTATAACTAATATTTTTACACAATTATACATTAATTTTTAAAAATATTATTATTTTTCAAAACTTGGAATTATTGTCTAAAATTATTGAAATTTAAATTCTTTTTTTCTGTAAACTTTTGACTTGAAAACATTATTAAAAAATATAGTTAAATAAAATAAAAATAAAATAAACCAAACTCTCTTTATCAAACTCTCTTTATTGGTGACCACGAAATAAGAACTATGAAAGCCACCACGGATTTAAGCAACGATGAAATTACATACCTCCTCAAAAGATGGAATTTACCTCTTAGTGGTCGTAAGTCCGATAAAATTTTACGAATTGAGACATACATTAAGGATATTCATCATGCTGATGATCCTAGGTTTCATGACCTTTTATCCGAGTTACAAGGTATGGAAAGTACATCGGCTTCTAGTGCTGAGCTAGACGGAATAGTTGAAAAAATTACCAATTTATGGCTTCTATGGAACAAAGATTTAATCAGTTTTTGGACAAGAGTAAGAGATCAAATAGCTTAGCACTTCTCCAATTTTGGACACAAAATCCAGATTTATGGTTCATTACTGCTGAAGAAAAGTTTCAAAACTTTTCAATTTTGACTGATAACCTCAAATACGCAAAAGTTCTTGAATCTCTGGATTTGGAGATCATAGAAAAAATATCAAGCATCATGAAAAATCCTCCAGAATGCGACAAATACAATTTCCTTAAAATAAAACTTTTAAATTTATATCAAGAGTCTCAAGAATCTAAGATAAATAGATTATTTGATGAAATTTTTCTGGGAAATAAGAAACCCAGTTGCCTTTTTAACGAGATGAGAGATCTAGGCTGTAATCAAATAACAGATGAGGTTTTATTTACGCTTTGGTTAAAGAAACTTCCTAACGATTTGGAACAGACCTGAAGAGGTCTACAGAAAATATGTACATTAGAAAAGTTATTGGATATAGCTGACAACATGTTAGTTTCCGCAAGAAACCACATTGCTATGGTAACCAACTCAGACAATTATTCTACTTCATTATCTAGTACAGAAGCTAAGTTAGACAAACTTATGCAACTATTTGCTTCATCTATGCCATCTAATAAGACAAGTTTCCACAGTAGTTCACCAAGTGCAAACATATATAACAAAACTTCTTTCTATCATCATCGTTTTAAAGAAAAAGCAACTCGATGTATTCCTCCATGTAATTATACCCAGACTAGTTCGGAAAACTTAGAAGCCAATCACTAAATATATAAGTGATATAAGTGCTATTTTAAAAAGTTGTCGGTTATTTATTAGGGATCCAATTACAAAGCTAAATTTTCTAATAGATTCTGGTGCTGATGTGTCAGTAATACCAAAAACACGCCAAAAAGCTATCCCATCCAATAAAATATTGTATTCTGGGAATGGTTCCAAAACTAACACATTTGGTGAAAGAATTTTACAGTTTACTTTGAACTTAAGAATAATATTTAGATGGGAATTCGTTATTGCAGATGTTGATGTTCCTATTTTGGGCAACGATTTTATTGAACATTTTGGTCTTATCATAGATATAAGAAATCAAAAATTAATTGATAATCACGAATTTACAAAATGTTTTTAAGTGATTCTCCAATTACATCGGTTAGAACATTTAACACAGAATGCAATTATTACAAACTTTTGAGAGAGTTTCCAAAAATAACTAGAGATTTCAATACAAAGTCTGCAGAAAAATTAACAATTAAGCATCACATAATTACAAACTGCCACCCACTCAGTTGCAAGGTTAGACGCTTAGATCCAATAAAATTGAAGCAAGCGAAAGACGAATTTGACCTTTTACTGAAACTTGGAATAATACGCCGTTCAAAAAGTCCTTGGGAAAGTTCTTTACGTATGGTTAAGAAACAAGATGGCACATGGCTCGCAAGCGGCGACTATAGACGTTTAAATAAGTTCACTGTTTCAGACAAATACCCAATACCAAACATTAAAGATTTTCAAAATATTTTGTATGGTAGAAAATTAGTTTCTAAAATTGATCTTGTGACGGCTTTCCATCAAATCCCTATGAATAGGGATGATATCGAAAAAACTACAGTAATAATACCGTTCGGTTTGTTCGGGTATTTCCGTATGCCGTTCGTGCCTGTCAACGTAATATACACCAAGTTGTTGATGGATTGAATTTTGTTTTTCCTTACATAGATGATTTTTAATTGCATCTACTTCAGAAGAATAACATTTAGAGCATTTGGGAATATTATTTGAACGTCTCAATAGGTATTGTTATTAATCCACAAAAATGCGTGTTTGGCAAGAATAACATCACGTTTTTGGGTTATTTAATTACATCAAGTAGTATTAAACCATCACCTGCAAAAGCAGAAGCCATTCTTAAATATCCTAAACCAGAAAATAACAGCGCTTCGAAGGTTTTTAGGCATGATTAATTATTACCGAACATCTATACCACATACGGTTGAGTTGCAAGCACCTCTAAATGAATTTCAAAAAGGTAATCCAAAGAAAAATCAAAAACTGGTATGGACAGACGCCCAATATAATTCGTTTAAGAGATTAAAAAACTCGCTAGCTGAATGTGCATTACTTGTCCACCCATCAATATCAGGTCAACTTTCATTCTACGTTGATGCTTCCAATACATGTATCGGCACCGTTTTACAACAGTTGGATGTAGATTTCAAAACTCAATTACCTCTTGCATTCTTTTCTAAAAAACTATCTAAAGCGTAAGCAAAATATAGCGCGTATGATAGAGAATTACTTGCAATACATCAAGGTATAAAATATTTTCGTTGTTTGTTAGAGGGCCGTAACTTCAAAATCTATACCGACCATAAGCCTCTTATTTATTCTTTCTCAAAGAAATTTGATTCTTGTACCCCAAGGCAGTTTAGATATCTTGATTTTATTAGCCAATTTTCAACAGATATACTCTACATTGCTGGAAAAGAAAACGTAGTTGCAGATGCTTTATCGAGGATTTCAACAATTCAGTTACCATCTACAATTATCACATCAAAATTGTGATGAAGAATTAGCAGACTTACTCAAAAATCCTACGGTGATGAATAAAAGTAAAAGTAAAAGCTCCTAGCAGTTCTGTTGAAATTTTTTGCGACAATTCTCATAATTGAATTCGCCCATATATACCTAAGACCATACGTAAACATATTTTTGCTAACCTCCTTGGCCTTTTACATCCTGGGATTAGGGCTTCCACGAAATTGGTAACAAGTAGATTTGTATGACCTGGTATTACTAAGGATATTCAGCTTTGGACAAAAAACTCCATGGATTGTCAAAAATCTAAAATTACAAAGTATTGCTGGAGCTCAATAGGTAATTATATTTGTCCAGTTACTAGATTTGAGCATATTAATATTGATATTGTTGGACCTCTGCCTCCATCAAATGGATTTCAATTTTGCCTAACTTGCATAGATAGATTTAGCAGATGACAGATGTCAAAAGTTTACAGAAAAAAAGAATTTAAATTTCAATAATTTTAGACAATAATTCCAAGTTTTGAAAAATAATAATATTTTTAAAAATTAATGTATAATTGTGTAAAAATATTAGTTATAGAAATAAGTGTAAATTAGTGTGGCTCACCATATTACCCCCTTTCAAAGTTCAAACATTAGTTTGAAGTCGAACTTTTTTAATATATAATTTTTCCTTTTCAATATAAGCGGGCGTGAGTCTATCAATAGAAACGGCTTTCTCTTTTCCATTTATTATAAGCTTGAAATATTTCTTATCCCTTCTAACAATTTCAAATGGTCCACAATAAGGGGCTTGAAGTGGAAGTTTTCTACCATCAGATTTTACAAAAACATGTGTGCAAGTTTCTAAGTCCTTAAATACAAAAGTTTTATCATTACTATGGTTTGTTCCAGGAACTGCTTTAAGATTTGCAAAATTTTCACAAAGTCTTCTCATAAAATCTGAATGTGATTTTTCTCCACTTGTGTTGCTAAAAATTTCAGCTGGTAGACGAATCGAAGTTCCGTATACTAGCTCTGCTCTGCATAGTCCAATATCTTCTTTAATAGTAGATCTTAATCCAAGAAGAATTGTTAGTATAGTGTCAGTCCAATTTGAACTTTTCTGTCATTTGATACCAGATTTCAGTGTTCTGTGAAATCTTTCAATTAAACCATTTGAACTAGGATGATAAGCCGTTGTTCTGGTATGCTTTGCTCCAAGGCATCTACATAGTTCGTTGAAAAGTTCAGACTAAAATTGGCGTCCTTGATCGGTAGTTATTCTTAAAGGAACTCCAAATCTACAAATCCATTGTTCATAGAATGCTTTAGCTATTGCTTCTGCTTTAATATTTCTCATAAATATTACTTCGGGCCATCTGCTAAATCTATCTATGCAAGCTAGGCAATATTGAAATCCATTTGATGGAGGCAGAGGTCCAACAATATTAATATTAATATGCTCAAATCTAGTAACTGGACAAATATAATTACCTATTGAGCTCCTGCAATACTTTGTAATTTTAGATTTTTGACAATCCATGCAGTTTTTTGTCCAAAGCTGAATATCCTTAGTAATACCAGGCCATACAAATCTACTTGTTACCAATTTCGTGGAAGCCCTAATCCCAGGATGTAAAAGGCCATGGAGGTTAGCAAAAATATGTTTACGTATGGTCTTAGGTATATATGGGCGAATTAAATTATGAGAATTGTCGCAAAAAATTTCAACAGAACTGCTAGGAGCTTTTACTTTTACTTTTATTCATCACCGTAGGATTTTTGAGTAAGTCTGCTAATTCTTCATCACAATTTTGATGTAGTAGATGGTAATTGTAGATGGTAACTGAATTGTTGAAATCCGCGATAAGCATCTGCAACTACGTTTTCTTTACCAGCAATGTAGAGTATATCTGTTGAAAATTGGCTAATAAAATCAAGATATCTAAACTGCCTTGGGGTACAAGAATCAAATTTCTTTGAGAAAGGATAAATAAGAGGCTTATGGTCGGTATAGATTTTGAAGTTACGGCCCTCTAACAAACAACGAAAATGTTTTATACCTTGATGTATTGCAAGTAATTCTCTATCATACGCGCTATATTTTGCTTACGCTTTAGATAGTTTTTTAGAAAAGAATGCAAGAGGTAATCGAGTTTTGAAATCTACATCCAACTGTAGTAAAACGGCGCCGATACATGTATTGGAAGCATCAACGTAGAGTGAAAGTTGGCCTGATATTGATGGGTGGACAAATAATGCATATTCAGCTAGCGAGTTTTTTAATCTCTTAAACGAATTATATTGGGCGTCTGTCCATACCAGTTTTTGATTTTTTTTGGATTACCTTTTTGAAATTCATTTAGAGGTGCTTGCAACTCAGCCATATGTGGTACAGATGTTCGGTAATAATTAATCATGTCTAAAAACCTTAGAAGCGCTATTATATTTTCTGGTTTAGGATATTTAAGAATGGCTTCTACTTTTGCAGTTTGAGGTTTAATACCACTTGATGTAATTAAATAACCCAAAAACGTGATATTATTCTTCCCAAACACGCATTTTTGTGGATTAATAACAATACCTATTGAGACGTTCAAATAATATTCCCCGATGCTCTAAATCTTCTTCTTCTGAAGTAGATGCAATTAAAAAATCATCTATGTAAGGAAAAACAAAATTCAATACATCAACAACTTGGTGTATAATACGTTGACAGGCACGAACAGCATACGTAAATACCCGGACAAACCGAACGGTGTTATTACTGCAGTTTTTTCGATATCATCCCTATTCATAGGGATTTGATGGAAAGCCCTCAGAAGATCAATTTTAAAAATACTTTTCTACCATACAAAATATTTTGAAAATCTTTAATGTTTGGTATTGGGTATTTGTCTGAAACAGTGAACTTATTTAAACGTCTATAGTCGCCGCTAGCGCGCCATGTGCCATCTTGTTTCTTAACCATATGTAAAGCACTTTCCCAAGGACTTTTTGAACGGCGTATTATTCCAAGTTTCAGTAAAAGGTCAAATTCGTCTTTCGCTTGCTTCAATTTTATTGGATCTGAGCGTCTAACCTTGCAACTGAGTGGGTGGCAGTTTGCAATTATGTGATGCTTAATTGTTAATATTTCTGCAGACTTTGTATTGAAATCTCTAGTTATTGTTGGAAACTCTCTCAAAAGTTTGTAATAATTGCATTCTGTGTTAAATGTTCCAACCGATTTAATTGGAGAATCACTTAAAAAACATTTTGTAAATTCGTGATTATCAATTAATTTTTGATTTCTTATATCTATGATAAGACCAAAATGTTCAATAAAATCGTTGCCCAAAATAGGAACATCAACATCTGCAATAACGAATTTCCATCTAAATATTCTTCTTAAGTTCAAAGTAAACTGTAAAATTCTTTCACCAACGGCCCCCTTCACAATGTATGATTAAGAGTTAACGTGGACTTTAACAGCAAGTTTTGTATGTCGAACTTGCCGTTAAAGTCAATGTTATCAATAGAAGCAAATCATGAAATTGCTTGTCGTGCCAAAGAGCGAAAATGTCCAGACACAATCGTTTCACTCCAAACAAGATAGATGTTCCCGATAACCGGTTTGACCATGTCCACTTGGATATATTTGTAGTGCCACTAGTACAGGGTTATAGGCATTGCCTAACAATGATCGACCGTTTCTTCCGTCGGCCTGAGGCAGTGCCTCTCAGGGACATGTCGGCACAAAGAGTAGCAACTGCTTTTTGAACTAATTGGACAGCACGATTTGGTTGCCCAAAAATCATCACTATAGACCAGGGTACACAATATGAATCTGACCTTTTCAAAACTATTCTCATATTAACCGGTTCCAAACGTTCAAGAACAACAGCATACCATCCTTAGACTAATGGCATGGTTGAGAGATGGCATAGGATGTTCAAGGCTGCTCTTATGTGTCATCATGATATTTCGTGGGTGGAGATACTACCAACTGTCCTGCTTGGTTTAAGAACAGTTTTTAAGGAGGATCTTCAGGCATCGCCTTCAGATCTACTTTACGGTGGTGCACTGCGTCTTGCAAATGAATATTTTGATAATTCCGAAACGTTGGTTGAATCTTCAGAATTTCTGCAAAAACTTCGAACATATTTTAATTTATTACGCCCTTTACCTGCTTCACATCACAACAAAATTAAAATGTTTGTTTTTAAAAATCTATGCGATTGCACTCATGTGTTTCTACGCACTGATGCTGTTTGTCTGCCACTTGAAGCCCCTTATTCTGGCCCTTACGAAGAGATAAAGAGACTTTCAGATAGATTATTCACTATCGGTATAAAAGAAAACGACGTAAATGTTTCGGCAGACAGATTAAAGCCAGATTTAATCTTAATTGATATCGAGTTATCAGAAATGCAGCCTAGAAAACCCTCATGCAACACTAAACAAACAAGTACAACAATACCCATTACGTCATCTCAAAGTTCATCAGCAACTTCACAACCGCCAACACCAAATACTTCATCAAAAATTACCACACCAATGAGAGTATCGTTCCAGTCAGATCCTGACTTTGCCACTGGAGAGGGAGTGGTTGTGGCATCACCGAATCTGTCTAATTTGCAAAATAAACAAACTGGCAACGCAGTTATAAAAGTTGACAGAAGAAAACAGAAGATAGTTCCTCGTGAGATTTATGCTTCTACAGCTGCAGCCTTTTAAGAGCCCTTTTATTAGAATACAACCAGTGTACAAAGTTACTTTATTAAATAAAATAATAGTTATTCATTGCTTAATTATTACTTAATTTAGTGTTGTATTGCAACAATAACTATAGAATTATCCTTTTTGCTATACGGGGTAGCTCTAGGAGCATTTTGTTACTGATTTTATCAGCACCTGAGCATTTTCAATTTGTCGAATGTTAAATCTCAAAGGAACTGTCGGTGGTTTAACTATATCAGATGGTGTGTTTGGAATGAATACATTCCAGCGTGCCTTTTTCAGCATCTGTTCTTGCCCAGTCCCCATTCGATATTCGTAATGGAGGTTTACATATCACCGGCCTTTTAAGGGGTCTGGCTGCTCGCCACAGCGAACAATCCGTTTGTGGTGTTGCGTGAAGCTCGTGCAGGAATTTTTGCAAAGATGCAGCTTTTTGGAGTTCTAATAATTTTTTAAGCTGCTTGGTGCATTTTTTCAGCATAGTTTTTAACTGCGGGGATCTGTTGCGTTGCCATTCTCTACGAACTCTTCTTTTTTCAGATAATAGCCTCAGAGTAAATTTTGTTAAATCTCACCTGTCGATAGGTAGATATAGGATTTTCAGCAGCTTGCGTATTGTTTCCCTCTAACTGTGTAATAGAGGCCTCTATGTTTCAGGCGTTCTCAGCGGCAAATTTTCTGTACAATGTGCACTTAAATATTTTTTTTATATTTCAGCCAAACCGCGTCAAACCGCGACTGGGTGAGGTTGTTTTGGGTGAGTATATAGTTATAATAGTGGGTGAGTGATCTGAAAATAAATCTAAGGAGGCTTCAACTTTAATTATTTCGTGGGAACTCCTTTTACTACTCCGAAGTCAATAACATTAGGTACTTTTCGGTGATCTGTTGACCAGTAAGTTGGCTATCCACTTGAAACTACATTCAATCGCCTTTTAGAAATTGTGTCAAACAGCACGCGACCTTTACTTGAGGTCTACACGTAACATAATATGTAAGATGAGATTGTCAAATTCAATCGCAGAGAGAATAATGTTACGTGTAGACTTCAAATTAGTGTTATCTCAATGTTATAAAAATTTTTATGAGAGCGTTGTTATAAGAAATTTTATAAGAACGATCTTATGAGATAAACTGTCAAAAAACACACGAACAGGAAAATAATTTGGTGTGCATGTGTGAGTGTTTATTAAAATAAATTAAAAGCGATGTTTTTGATAAAGTTTGTTTATTAAATAAGTGAATAAATGTGTTTAATTGATTTATAAATTAAATTTTGTGTGAAAAATTAAAAATAAAATAAGTAATTGTGCAAAAGTAGTACATGTTAACTCGGTGAGCATTGGCATAAAATGACATCTTATAGGAAAAGTGAAATTACGTTTACGCCTTGTATGAGATGAAGAGAAAAATCGACATTTTGTTTTTATTATTCTGCCGACGTTTTCTCTCATGTTATCTCAAAGTTAATATCTCGTGAAGACGCTGTTAGGGGTGATTAGCCGCGATCTCCAGAACGTATGCTTAGCGTTGTAGTCACCGGCGCACTGTGGCGCCTTTTTCCAAATACCGTGGCAAAAATACAAAATTTGATGACAAAATTTTGTAAAATGAATGATTACATCGTACAAAGAACTTCTTACTGATGCCAGTTCAAAAACGTTTTTCTTAATTAGTTGAAAATTATAGCTGGTGGAGCTGCTTAAAGTTGGCAGTTTTTTAAGAAGCCGCAAAAAAGGTGATTTTGAAAAAAATAACATTTTAAAATTGAAATGCTAGAAACCTTGTCTTTAGATCATTACTTTTTTGGTATCGTTTTAAAGGTACGTTTATTTTTTATTGAAATAAGCAAAAAATGTGCATCAAATGCCCTACTTTTTCGGCAGTTGGCGCTTTTCAGGCACCCTATATTTAGGTAGTTTTTACAAATAAAATGGAGCATATCTAAAAATGACCAAAAATGGTCTCGGCCAAATTTTCGGAGCATATTTGCTACACAATGCTTTAAATAATTTAACTAAACTTTGCCACCAAAAGTCGCCGTTTTGCTTGATATAAGAGGAAAACTGTTACAATCTCATAGTGAAAACGGCAATAATTCTGTTTTCACTGCAGCACGTATTTGTTACATATTTTAATTTCTCTCGTTCATACGAGATTGACACGATGACTTTTTCCCCTGCATTTTTCTTAAATTTTCTTTTATATTGCTTTGTGTCCCGTTCGACAATAAACTCTACAAAATTCATGGTAAAAAACCATCGGGCGAGTCCCGTATGAATCAGGTATGCATAACTATAACAATTTGTTTATTTAAATTTAAATTCGCATTCAACGTTTCTATGACCAATATATTTTATAACCAAGAATGTTGGAAAAACTACCAAATAAGAAAAAAATAACCAAAATTGTCAGGTACTTACATATGTATGTATATATGTATGTATGTATGTATGTAGTTTAATTTTTGTCTTTTATTCTACAGATGGAAAAAAGTAACCAATTTTGATTAAACTTAACCAAAACGGCAACGTTGTTCGCATTATAAAAATAGGCAGGTAGTTTTAAACTTTTCTTATACTGAGTAAAATAGAAAATGTAGTTTTACACTACAGGTAATTGAGGCCTGGATTTCTGTTTTACAAAGCAGGTAGATTAAACATTTTTTTATTTTTGGGTATAAATTAAGCCGCAATTTTGTAATCAAATCAGTTATGTTTTTACTTTGTAAAAGCAGTGATGATTAAGTTATACAATTTGATAGAGTCAATGTGCTATAATGTCATTTCAAAATTCGGAATTGTTCGAGTTATTCAGAAACTCACATAATGAAAATGAGTTTAGAATGGCTATTGTGCAAAAATTACACAATTTATCAGGATACCACGAAGAGGATGTGAAAACCACAATTCACTTCATTTACTTGAAAATTAATAAAAAATGGCTTGCCTCAAAGCGAACGACAAAAACCTTTATTGAAAAGAACTCAGACTGGCTGAATGGAGTAACAACTTTTGAAAACATAGAAGAACCGCATACATCTTCTGACAGCAAAAGAGGAAGACCTGCAAAAACTATAAACGAATGTTCGGAGTACACAAGAAAACGTAAACTTCAAAATGTCACTAAAGATATATGTAAATCGCATCTTTCAGAAGCATTATGTCTTAAGTATGTTAAAGATAAAGACAAATCAAGGTCAGACATTACAAAAGCTGTGGAGCTTGCAAGCCCAAATCGACTGCAGAGAATTAAAGAGAGTATTCCAGAAAGTATAGCATAGAAGAAGCCTTAGCGTTATTTATGGACTTGGGATTGTCAAAGGAAAAGTATTCTATTTTACGAAGCTCTTTAAAGAATCATAATGTCAATATTCTTCCTGGATACAAAAAGGTTACATCTGCCAAAAAAGAAGCAGTGCCATCTAATGTAAAGGTTACTGTAATATCGGCAGAGGTTAACTGCAAAACTTAATGGATCATACAGCCAAACGCCTTATTCAAAGTTTGCCTGAAAATGAAGCAGTATTACTACCAGATAGGCTTACATTGGTAAATAAGTGGGAATGTGATGGATCATCCGGCCAAAGTGCCTACAAACAAGCAATATCAACAAATGACACAACTATTAAGGATGCAAATATGTTTATGGCTTCTGTAGTTAATGTTAAATTCATACCTACACAAAACAGCAATAAAACATTTAAGTTTTGATTCTTTTCTTCTTGTAAAAACTGCTCAATAGCTTAATTTGTAATAAACAAAATCAAACCCCAATAAAATATACCTACGCAATAATAACACTGTTTGAATTTTTTGTGCGTATTTTATTGAAAATCACCCTTTTAAGCAGGTAGGGCCTGCATTCAATGTTTTTGTTGTTATGAAATTAGAGAACAAAATTCTTTATAAATAATAAGATCATCACTTGATAATTTCAATACAGGTGTTTGTTACTTTGTTTTGACATGTTTTGCATAAAAAATTGGAAAAACTAAATTCCATTTACAAAAATGAAATAAAACATGCACAATGGCTGCATGACTTTGAGCAAAACTGGGACACACGGGTCTTATTTTCTTTTTGGTCTTTTATCATTTAGTGGTGTCCGTATAGGATTATTTTTTTCGTGTTGCACTGTGTTATATATTATATAGCATTAATATTAAAAATATTTCAAAAATGTGTATTTATAGTAAAAATAAAAAATATTATATTACTCTAACATGTTAAATTACAGTGGTACTTATTTTCTGGACTTCCTTATGAGAATAGAATTTGAAGCACCAAAAGTTGTGTTTGAAATGTT
The DNA here is from genome assembly GCA_956483635.1 of Panzeria rudis. NCBI lineage: Eukaryota > Metazoa > Arthropoda > Insecta > Diptera > Tachinidae > Panzeria > Panzeria rudis. Next base: position 102,573,234 of record OY101448.1, read on the forward strand.
TTTTAAATTTTAAAAAGATCATTACTTCAAAAGATATGAATTTTGCGACAAAAGAGGTCAAAAGTTATTACCGTGCCCAATGCCTATCAAAATGCGGGAGCACTTATTTTGAAACTAAAGGATATAAAATGGAAGTGACTTTTAGCTATCGGATATATCTTGGTAACTTAAAAAATTATGGTTTTTGCGATGAGAAATCCACTGTGCGTAGTACCCTGTGATCATATGGACATGCAGGTTACTTATTTTGTAGCGAAAGCGGTTATCTTTGAAATGCTTTATAGATTTTTAGAACATCTTTATTATGTACTTTAAAGTTTATTATGTTTGTTATGAAACAGTCAAAAGGCGACACTGTGTACAGTGCCGCGGCTAACCTATGACCGTGAAAATCATGGATATTGAAGCTTGAGGAGTCTTCTTTCAAATGCTTTTTAAAAATTTTAAATATCTTTATTACTTTAAAACTTATGATTTTTGCAACGAAAAAAGTCAAAAGGCCCCACTGTGCAGCGGCCAAAAAGCGTGGGCCTAGTGATTTAAAAAATGTACTATATTGTCTTTCTGTGATAGAATACCTGGGAGGAGAGTAAATTGCTGAAATCACCAGGTTTTGATGAAAATTTTCAATGCACGATATCTGTTTTCTATGTTTTTTTTATATTCTTCAGTTTATGGGTTTTGTTGTTTTGAATGAGTAAACCTAGCAAATTTTGAGACTAATTAAAACAAAAACATAAAAATAAATATTATCGACTTAGTTTAGATTCAGCGCCCATTTTCCGTTTGAATTGAAAATTATGCCAATTCAAAGATGTTCATTTTATGGTTGCCAGAGTTTCAAATAAAATTTAATTCTGCCAACGCATGTTAGTTGAATTAATTATTCAAAGCTTTTTTTACACTTTGCTTTAAACTCATCGTCTATTTTTCATTTTCAAATAACAAAGTTATAATATAAAAAAAGTGAGGTATCCAATATAAATAATGTAAATGAAAATTGTTATGCTCAAAATAAAGAAAAAAACCAAACATTTTTATATAAAGATAAAAATGTTAATTTTGAACAAAATGACAATATTGGTTTTAATGACTGCAGCGATGCAGATGATATTTTGAAAAAAACAGAGTCAGAATCTAGAACCATTTGAAACTGAAGATAGTAGTTTAGACGTATCTCAGTTTGAAAGTTATAGGAAAAAAATTTACCAAAAAGAAAAAATTATTAAACCTGTTATGCGTATGCCGGGAGAAACTTTAAAACAAATTCGACATTTTAAAGCTAAAGTCTCGGATTGCAGTTTCAAAATCAACCCTGATTTAATTTTCAAATCTAAAGACGATGAGAAACTTAAGTTGAAAAAGAATAAAATTGTTATAGATGTAATTAGACAAGAATATTTAAAAAGAAATAATTCATATATCATTTCATTTTTTAACATAAAGTACCTAGCTTCTGGGTTGATAGCATGTGGGTACTGTACTTTCCCAGATTGCTGCAGGTACCGCTTTAAAATTACTTCGTTCTACGTTCTATAAACGTAAACTGTTATAGAACGGGAAAAATCTATCATGGCGAAGGACAAAATCATGTTGCCCAAATTCGTGGCGTAACACGCGCTATTGTGAAAAAAGACTTGAAAAACAAAAGCGCTTACATATATAAATGTGAAAAAGTTCTTGAAGCCGCTGATGAAATTTCTCAAAGTGGAAATTTTCAAAATATTCAAAACTTACATACGCTGCGCAAGTGCAAGTCCGAAAACAATTTTGATAGCTTTTGTGACCCTGATTCTTTTGTTGATGTTTACAAAATGCAGCAAGGGCGCTATCAAGAATACATCCAGTATGTAGCATCACCACTTACAATACATTGCTGGGCAGATAAAACGTTTGAAACCTTTCGCGAAAACCCACAAATATTAAAAGACGCCAGTCATACAATTCATTATGATGCAACTGGGCAATGTGTACGACAAATTAAGTGCGCAAGAAAAAGAATTTTAATATATAAAATTGTTATACGCATTAGGAAGCTAAAAATTATTATTCCGATTGTATCTGGTATATTGTCTAGTCACACTATTATGGATATATCTTTATTATTTGAAAGATTGGAGATGTATTGCAAGGATCACAAATATAAGTGTCCATTTTTTGAAAGAGTATGTATAGATGTAAGCTCTGCTCTATTGGGAGGAATTTTGAAATCTTGTAATAATCAAGATTTTGGTGATTATCTCAATGAATGCTTTAAATATCTAGAAAATCCAAAAATATCATCAAGACCAAAGATAATAGTACAGTGGTGCAAAGCCCATTACATCCACATTATTTGCAAGGACTTATATAATAAAATAGGCAAAACGAATGCCTTAAGAAATTTATCAAAAAATGCCTTAACTTTGGCTTTTGATTTAAAAACAATGGATGAGTGTAAGTTCTGGCTTAGAAGTATTTTTACTGTTCTTTTAAATAAAGACAAAAACCATGAATTTAAGAACAGTTTGAGAATTTTGAAAAAAAATTTAATGGAAGTAAACGAGACCGACTTGGAAAATTTAACCGTATTCCATGATGATACAATAAATAACATGGAATCGGTTGCTTCACGTAGTCCATTCAAAAATTTCTTCGAAAAAATATGTAACAATGTACATGATAATGTTAAGGATGAAATAATAAAATATGATATCAACGAATTTTACAATGAAGACATTTGTAGATTCATTGTTCAAAAATATTGTGCTTTTATGCCCATGTGGACAAATATAATGGGAGTATTAGTTGATCCTTCAGGCGATCATATCCGTAATGCTCCGGTAGAGTTCAATTTTTTCCTACAAAAGCATATTATACTGAATAATAAATCAGTTAGACCCGGCGATTTCATTAAAATCGATAGAAAAGACAGTATGAGTTCTTTAAATAATAAGATATGATATCAACGAATTTTACAATGAAGACATTTGTAGATTCATTGTTAAAAAATATTGTGCTTTTATGCCCATGTGGACAAATATAATGGGAGTATTAGTTGATCCTTCAGGCGATCATATCAGTAATGCTTCAGTAGAGTTAAATTTTTTCCTACAAATAAATGAAGGAGAAGTAAAAAAAAGCCAACCGAAAATAATTTATTACAAATACCAAGAGAATATGATTACGACCTATTTGAATTTTTAGAACCGGAAGAAGAATGGAAAAAGAAAAATGTAAGAATACAGAAAGGTATTAAGCCAAAACATCTTGTAAACGCCAAAAAACCTAAGAAGTTTGTATCTATGCCTGAAAGCGTCCAAGATGTAATAACAGTTGAGGCTAATAGTGCGAAAGATATAGAAGGTGTGTCAAGAATTAAAAAGGAACACACATACTCTGAACCAATGGAAACGAATGTACCAGCTCCCGAAACAGAAGCTATTGAGAAATATACTCTCTTTAGGTATAATAAGTTGTTTAAAACAACATTTCCAACATTGAAATTTGCTGATATTTGTTTTTGGAATATATTGGATATTAATGATTGGAAGTCTTTAGAAATAGGAAATCAGTTGACAAATTTTGCGTTAGACTGCCCAATTTTATCTGTTATAAAAGAGAATTTCAAAAATGTAATTAGTCTACCATGTCAAATTGATAACATATGTTTTGAAAAACTTAATAAACTGCTATCAAATAACCCTAATTTCATAATTATACCAATTTTGAGAAATATGCATTTTAACCTATGTACTTTAAATGTAACATCAAGAGAGTTTGTTTTTATTGATTCATTCCATGATTACAGCGGGCAAGATCATTATAACGACTTTTGTTCATATTTTTCTAAAGATAAATGGAAATTTTTAAAAATATCAGAAAGAACGAAACAAAACGACGCCGTAAGCTGCGGTGTGTTCGTTATAATGTATACATTACACTATTTAAAGGGGAAATCCTTGTTAAATTTACCCCCTCCTAACATCTTTAGAAATACTATAAAGTCTATTTTAATTGGAAATGCAAATGACTATTCAGAATATTGTTTTCACTGTGGAAATATTAAAATGACGAAAAGCAAATGTAACTCCTGTGAACATAGAGTTTGCAAAAGATGTGTAAAAGACGTATACTCCACTGGTTTTAACACATGCAAAATATGTACAAATAAAGTTTTAAAATGAACATTAACAATTCTTAGAAATATTGATACAAATAAAGTTAAAAATAAGTATTAAACATTTTTAAATATATTGATACAAAAGAAAAGCCATAAATAAATGATTTCAAAAGAAAAGCCATAAAGAAAATTACTTAAAAAGAAAAATTGTGAAAAAGCCATTAAGAAAATACCATAATAATAAGCAAAAGAAAGACAAAAAAAATGCCATAAAAAAGCCACACATAAATTGGCTGCAAAAGAAAAGTCATAAAAATTGCCATCAGTAGAATATATTTGTAGAATGTAGTATTAGTAACGTAGTTTAGATATTTATATTATGCATGAAATATAACAAGAAAACGATCAAACAATGGCTCAGGGATATAAAAAACAAACAAAAGATCAAATTAATGAAATGCAATAAGAAAATGAAATTATATTTGTATTATGCATTATATACAATGAGAAAATTGTTCAAATAATAGCTTAAGAGATATAAAAATTACAATGAGAAAATGATGGCTTCAGATATAAAAAAATCTAAATTTATTTGTATTATGCATGAAATACAAAAAGAAAATTGATCAAATAATGGCTTGAAAGATATAAAAAAATTAATTAAATATAATACGAAAATTATGGCTTCAGAGATTTTAAACAATAAAATAAATTTGTATTATGCATGAAATACAATTAAAAATATTTATCAAATGATGGCTTTAAAGATATAAAAAATATCAAACAAAAGATGGCTTTAAAGATATCAAAGATATCAAACAAAAGTTTATAATGATGTACAAATATCATTAAAATGTTTTATTATATCCACAAAATGATGTATGCCTATTGGGGAGCCAGCCATTGAAAATAACTGGCAACGCACTGAGGGTAGTACCTCAACGGTAGTGTGGAAACCTACACGTTTCAGATAATAATTTGCCCATTCCTGTTTTAAGGGCAAAATTTTGCCTTTTCAAGGAATGGACAAAAAAGACCCATAAATTGAAGAATAAGAGGGCTAATACATTTTACAAAAAGATTTCTAAGGGAATTCTACTGTAGGTCTCTGAACACATGGAAGCTAAAAATTTAACTTGAAAGCCAGAATTATGTCGAATTTAAATTTATTTAAGGGTTGGTTTTATAATGTATATATAATGACATAATAAATTTGGATTGGACATAATTCTGGCTTTCAAGTTAAATTTTTAGCTTCCATGTGTTCAGAGACCTACAGTAGAATTCTCTAGAAAATATTTTTGTAAAATATATTAACCCTCTAACTCTTCAATTTATGCGTCTTTTTTGTCCATTCCTGTTTTAAGGGCAACATTTTGCCTTTTCAAGGAATGGACAAAAAAGACCCATAAATTGAAGAATTAGAGGGTTAATAAATTTTACAAAAAGATTTCTAAGGGAATTCTACTGTAGGTCTCTGAAAACATGGAAGCTAAAAATTTAACTTAAATTTATTTAAGGGTTGGTTTTATAATGTTTATATAATGACATAATAAATTTGGATTGGACATAATTCTGGCATTCAAGTTAAATCTTTAGCTTCCATGTGTTCGGAGACTTACAATAGAATCCTCTAGAAAATATTTTTGTAAACTATATTAACCCTCTAACTCTTCAATTTATGCGTCTTTTTGCCCATTCCTGTTTTAAGGGCAAAATTTTGCCTTTTCAAGGAATGGACAATAAAGCCCACAAACTGACGAGTTAGAGGGTTAATATATTTTACAAAAAAATTTCTAAGGGAATTCTACAGTAGATCTCTGAACACATGGAAGCATGAACGCATGGAAGTAAAATTAACTATTTTTGTAGATAAATATATTTTTTCTAATACATCCTATACATATGTATTTTCATTATACAAATTGCCCAAGAAATAACAATTAAAAAGATTTTTAGTTATAACATTATTTTTGACATTAATGTTTTATTTAGGACATTAAATAATTTGATGAAATTAATGAGACACTTGGCAAGGCATCATGACTAGTTATAACATCTTTCAGGCTCAATAGGTATACAAATTGTTTGTCCAATTCAACAACCCATTAATCGAAGGAGTTAAAATCCCAGATAATACCCTGGATAAAGATCTTATGGTATACATGGCAATTAGAGGACCAGATTTCACTAAGTCAGCTTTAGCCTGTTTAACAATTTCACTAACCATTAAAGCTATGCTTTGTGCCAAAAAGTTGGCCAACTATATCTTGTGATGTACACCCCCATCAAAGGGAATATCTGTTTCTGCTGAAGAAATAAAATCACAAGGGATCAAACGTGTTCATTTGTACTAATTTCATCCCAATACAATTTGTCCGGTATTGTAGTCAACAGCTTTTGAACCATATTGTATAACAAATTTGCCGTTGCTCTCCACATCGCCCTGTTGAAAGTAGGCATAAAAAGTAAAATTTGTATATAAAAAAGTTTATTATAAATTTTTCATATATACCTTTTCCAATTAATATTTTCATTTAACAACAAACTGGTGAAAAATGCGATGCAAAAAATTTCGAAGATATTTAACTAATTCAATTAGTTCAACTAACATGGTTCTTAGGTAAATTGTAGTATACAAACTACCTAATGGCATAGTTAATAAAGCTTTGTTTTTATTTTAATATAGGAAAAAGTAACTATGCCGACTAAGGGCCATTATTACAACTCAACAGTAAAGTGGAAGATAGTTACTGGCATGATAAGCAGAAGTGATCGGTAAAATGACCTGCAACAATTTTTCATTATTACAACTTGCCTGTAAAATAAAAATTATCTTTTTCAAAGTATGGCTATACCAGAGCACAAGTGGCAACGTCATACATATGTATTTACAATGGCACAGATAACAGGTACACACAAGTCTACAACAAGTATAAATTTGTTGTAGAAACTACACTACAATTGTCAAAAAGTGTTGAAAGATGGATGGAAGTATCAGCGCAGGTAGCTCTATAATGAAATGTCCAATACCTTAAAGAAGGGAAGCTCCATATTGTGACGAAATTGTGATAATTTCATCATTCCACTAAGTTTGCCGGAGTAAGGTCATGTGTTCTAGGAGTTCACCTGTTAGATACGTCTTGGTGTTTACTTGATAAAGAAGCAAGTATGGCAGCCTATGAAAATGTGTGCCGATAAAAGTTAGCGGAAGAATGAACTTCCCAGTAAGTTATCCCACACTTTTAGGTTAAATTAAAGTTGTAATAATGAAAAACTGTTTATCCGTCCAATAAAATGCTAATTATAACTAAAGCCGTGTTGTAATAATGGCCCTTAGTAAATAGTACCTCTTATATTTTTTTGTGTGTACGGCAGAGACTTGCGCCGAGACGGCTCAGCCGCGGCTAAGCCGAGCCGCCGACTAATTTCCACAGCCGCCGCCGTAGATTTTTCTCACGGCTAAAATCGGCTTAATGGAAGCCGCCACCGACAATAATTTTTCGGCTCAAAGCGAATTAATATCAAGTGGCCTTATCATTAAAATAACACACATACAAAGTAGGTGTAGGACTATTTTCATTTGTGATTTGACAGTTCGGGTTAAAGTTTTTCTCTTTTCTTATATAGAGTTTGACTGATTGGTTGTAATCAGCTGATGATCATCTGTGATGAAAAGGCTACCTGGTACTGAATTCGCCTTGTTTCGGCTCAAAAGCGGCTTAAAATAATCCGCCGATTGCTTTTTATAATTTCCGCTTCTACTTTTTTATGTTTTTTTTCATAATTTTTTTTCAAGCATTATTTTAGTAATTTGCAGTCTACACCTAACATAACATTAACTTCAAGTTAATGTTAAGTGTAGATCGCTCAAGTTAATGTTTTTTCAGGTTATAACCATGATCCAATAATACAGGTCTGTGCAGCAGTGCAAAAAAACGCCTTCCTCCTGAAATTGTCAAAAAAACAATATATAAAAAATATTTTTTTATTTTTTTTATATGAAGTTTGACAACCTCGGCATGAAAACAAAGGAACAGCTGATCATCATCTGATCTCTTGCACAGACCTGTATTATTGGATCATGGTTATAACATAGTTGTTAGTGCAATTGTTTTCACAACGCAGTCATAACTTCAAGTTACAACAGCATATCAAGTTAGGTGCACATAATATAGAACAGAATACTCACTTTTGACAGCTAAAAAAGGCTGTTATCATGTGTTGTGCAGTTTTACATGCAAAGTGCTCTTACTAAGATAATATGAAGGACATAGGCAAATTAAAAACCACATTATAAAATGAGATTTGCGTTCCCTCTCATATAATCTTCGTAATGTTCTTGTATATTGACGGGTCTAGTTAGTAGTATATGGTTAGGTGGAGACGTAGAGTAAGACAAAGAAAAATCTTTTTGTATGCATTACTCTGCGACCTAGGCTTGCCAGATCCAAATTGTGAAAAGCTTGATATACCAAAAAAAATCTTGACAATTACAGAATAAATATTCATTATACGACTTTTAAATTGGTTGAAATACAAAAAATATGTAGAACGGCTTTTATCCGAAAAAAGAAGAGTTCGTAGAGACTGGCAACGCTACAGATCCCCTCAGCTAAAATCTAGGCTGAAGGAATGTACTAAACAGCTGAAAACTCTACTAGAATATCAAAAAACCGCTTCTCTTCAAAACTTTCTAAATGGGCTCGACGCAACACCTCAAACAGACTATTCGCTGTGGAGAGCAGCCCGAGGCCTCAAAAAACCAGTGATATATAAGCCTCCGTTGCGAGCTTCGAATGGAGACTGGACAAGAACTGACGCTGAAAAAGGTACTCTGTTTGTAAACCACTTGCAGAAAGTATTTACTCCAAATACGTCTGATACTATAGTTGAGCTGCCACCAGTCCTCGCTATACCAGATGTTACTTTGAGGTTCAACATTCGTGAGATTGAACACTATATTGCGGGCTTAAACTCGAAAAAAGCCCCAGGCGCTGATAAAATAAGCAATAAAATGCTCTTAGAGCTACCCAATACTGCAAAACGGATAATTTTATTTATTTTTAACAGTATTTTGCGCCTCAAATGCTATCCCGCAGAATGGAACGTTTCGCTGATTACCATGATACCTAAACCATGCAAAGATCATACGAAGGTGGAGTCCTATAGGCCTATAAGCCTGTTGTCTAACATGTCAAAACTATTTGAAAAGCTACTTATGAGTAAGCTAACAGCCATACTGAATCGTACTGGATGCATTCCAGACCACCAATTCGGTTTTAGGAGACAACATAGTACGATTGAACAAACACATAGACTCGTGAACGTGGTTAGAAAAACCTTCGAAGAAAAGAAATATTGTTCTGCGCTCTTCATCGATGTTTCTCAGGCATTTGATAAAGTATGGCACGAAGGTTTAATACATAAACTAAAGCAAAACCTACCCGAAAACATCTTTAAACTTTTAGAAAGCTACTTAGCTGAGCGAAAATTTGTTGTTAAAGAAGGTAATTTTCAAAGCCCTCCGCAACCCATTGAAGCCGGAGTTCTTCAAGGCAGTATCCTCGGTCCTGTATTATATCTGATATATGCCTCTGACTTGCCGGTAAGCAGTAACATACACATATCAACATTCGCTGATGATACAGCCTAAGTGTTCACAAAAGCCATCAAGAAGCCACCCGCAATTTGCTAGATTATATACCCCAGTTGGAACAATGGCGGATAAAAATTAACGAACAAAAATGTCTATACATTACTTTTACATTGTGCAAAGAAACCTGTCCACCTATACAAATAAATAAACAAACTATACCTCAACACACTGAAGTAAAATAGCTCGGTGCTCATCTTGATCGTCGTCTAACATGGAAGTCACACATAAATGCAAAGGTGACCCAAATGAAACTAAAAGCAGCTCAAATGAATTGGCTCATTGGAAGGAACTCTACTCTAAGCCTAGATTGTAAACTTCTTCTATACAACTCCATTCTAAAACCAATATGGTCCTACGGAATACAGTTATGGGGCACTGCCTCGGCATCAAATGTAGAAAAAATTCAAAGGCAACAAAAAAATACAGCAGCCCCATGGTATGTCAGAAACAAGCGAATTCATAAAGACCTAGATGTGCCGCCGGTTAAGACAGTGTTTTCTGTCTTAGCCGACATAGTCGGCTAACAACTTGAGCCGAAATTAGCCGCTCAAGTCGGCGGCGGCTGAACAGCAATAAAAATGACCGGCTGCGGCTGTGAGCCGATCGGCTTCGCTCTCTGCACGAACTATGGTCGCCATTATGAATTTTTTTAATCAATATTTTACGTAAGTGAAGAAAACAACCTGGCATTACCGTCAACCTTTTTTTGTATGTATAAGAAAAAAAAAGGTTGTTTTCTTCACGATATTTTTTAGCAACTTTTTTTCCAGGAAACAGAAAAAATGTAAACAAAGATTGAACAAAAATTGGTCAAATTAAAACGTTAATTACAACATGATTTTTAATTAAATTTTAAATAAATAAATCGTTATGTGTAACAACAAAAGCCCTAGAACCTAATTATATGAATGTCACTAAAATATTAGAGCGATATTTTGCAAAGGCCATACTAGCCAATAATTATGGTTTTTCCTTAATAACTGAGGAACTAGACTTCGTGCGAACACGGGGCTACCCTCAATTGAAAGGGGACAAAAAATTACAGCAAAAATAGATGTTGTCATAACTCGGGTAACTTTTGCAACAAAGTTATAGGCGCAGCAAACTTTTTTATAAAAATGAAAAGGCGCTAAAAAAAGTTTTCTATTAATAACTCAAAAACTAGACTTCGTGCACACATGGCGCTACCCGCAATCGAAAGAGGACAAAAAACTAAAGAGATAATGGGTGTCACCATAGACCGGGTCACTTTTGTGACCAAGTTATAGGCACAGCAACCTTTTAAAAAATTAAAAAGTGGCAAAAAAATCAATTTTAGTTTTCTACTGATATCTCCGAAACTAGACTTCGTGCACACATGGCGCTACCCGCAATCGAAAGAGGACAAAAAACTAAAGAGATAATGGGTGTCACCATAGACCGGGTCACTTTTGTGACCAAGTTATAGGCACAGCAACCTTTTAAAAAATTAAAAGCGATTTTTTCATATTCTTGGCGATTAATTTCTACAATTGTTGATGTGGTAGCATAGCCAATTTAACAATGAGTAAACGACTTACGTTGCAGACGTAACTCATGCGAACGATAAGTCGAAGGAAAGTGGGACGCTACGTCGAACGAAAGTGGGTGACTTACTTTCTTTCGCTTAAGTTTTCTTGTGACATCGTGGGACAGGCCATAAGTGTTAATAAATCTTCTCTGGTAAAAGGGGCAAACTGGATGATTCTACCTGAAAAACTTGATAAAAGAAAGGCTTGCCTCAACATAGAAAACAATGACGTTTTCTGCTTTAAGTGGTGTTTAATTGCTGCAGTGGATACTTCACAAATTGAATATAATGATCGATGCAGCTCATATAATATCGATGACATTGCCGCTGACATCATTTGTACACAAAATGGAGTAACACTAGACTTCTCAAATTTAAAATTTCCAATATCGTTAAAAACCATTAAAATATTTGAGGAGCGAAACAGTGGCATTAGCATAAATGTATTTGGGTACGAGGAGGAAACTAATTCAATTGTTGGTCCATAGCCGCTCCTAATATAAGAAGACTGGGTAAGTTTTCTGCATCTAATGTGCTGATTGTATGAAAGAAACCATAAATGTTTTCCTTTTTCTAAATTTCAGCTGAGAAATTGCTACAACGCTATTTTGCTAGAGTATTTAACGGATAAGGCTGATGTAGACACGCTTATAAAAATAAATGTTTGGAAGAAATGTGTAAATTTTTGTGAACTTTCATCAATCCGGTTAGAAATTAACATACAGGTATGTGATGGAAATCGATTCCGAAAACGCAGCAGTTTTGAAAGGTGTTTTTTAATAATATTTCTTTATTAAAAATAATTTTATCACATATTACAAAAATATCTCTTTATTACAAAAGATTTGTATCACAAAAATGATTAAAATTTGATGAAAAGTGCGTTAAGAGGGACTTTCAAGTGCTTCGTTTTCAAAATCGATTTCCATCACATACCTGATATTTTAGTTTTGTGCTCCAGTAGCCACTTTTTTATTTTATTTGTAAAAAGTAGCTTTTTCTTCTGAATGTGTATACTAACTGCTGTGTATTGTGTAACTTGTTATTGAGATGAAATTTTCCACTTTTTATTGAAAATAAGCGGATAAATGTTATTAGAAAAGATATTTACATAGAATAAGAAGCTAATACTGATGAAACTTGGTATTTTACTTGATTTTTTCATCACACTTTTTTAAAACAATAGTATTGAAATCGTTTTGAAAACGATAGTTTTCCATCACATACCGAATTAGAAAAACGTAAGCATTAAACAATTTAAGATGCATTATAAAAACTTTGTTTAATTTTTTAATTTGAACGGCGAACACTTTTCTATGTATAAATTTATATATTTATAATTGCTGCATCCTTAGCTACCTGAGCTTCGGATGAAAGGCTTGCATCATCAGCTGATTCACACACTTTTTCTTCATTAGCTTTTGGTGCTGTTTCATCACCTCTTGTTGCTTCATCAACTCTTACTGCCTTCAACGGCTGAGCAGTTGGCCCGTAAGGTGGCCCATAGGGCAGCGCATGGGGTGGTACATACGGTGTCCAGTACGGTGGCCAATAGCCACCATATGGCTGCCAATGCCCCGAACTTTGTTCCACATTTGCTGCTTCTTGGGAAGCAGCGGATCCTTGGAGACGGGGTGCCTCAAATGGTGGCCAATATCCACCATAAGGGGGCCAATTGGGTGGGGGGAGCCCGTGGTATTGGGCGTAAGGAAGAATTCCCGCCTGGTTGCTTCTTGACTGCAATATGTAAGAAGAAAATTGTTATTGTTTATACACAACATACATAAAATCACAATCAGCCTTATCATGAATTCCACATGTGAAAATTTCCGAATAAATTTTTTTTCACATGGATTTTAATTTCATATCATGAATTCCAATAACATACCTGGTTTTAAAGAGATGTGTGTGAAGTTTTTTGAAAGCAAACAAATTCCAAATCTATTTTTTCAAAGTTTAAAAATGTAAACATTCGGAAATTTTCACAACATATATTATTCATGATACCAACTGTTCACGCGTTCGGAAATTTTCATGTGAAATTTTATTTATGATAAGGCTGAATAGCTTGTATATTGACATAAATTAAATTATACTGGTACAAGTTAATGGCGTTTTCTTTTCTACCAAAAAATTTTGCATTGTTTGCACTTTTCAATGAAAATTTACAATGACGGTATTCAGTGTTCGGTGCAAATGTTCTTGCGAAAATGCAAAACAGCGTAGCTTTTTAATGAAATCCAACAACAAAATATACAAAATTTCATAGAAAAGCTACGACATTTTGCATTTGCACTTTCGCAAGACCATTTGCATCAAACACTTAACTCCGTTAATATAATAATAATCATAAATTAATATAATAATCCTAAATTAATATAATAATCCTAAATTGCGATTTTTTATTAAAAAGTTAAAATATGTAAAATTTTTTCTAGAAAAGAAAACGCCATAAATTCTTTTCAAAAACTTACTATTTCTCTTCCTTGTCCACCCCGCCCTCCACGGCTGCGCTGAAAGCGGCGTCGCTTATAAATCGCCTTTAACACACTCTGAAATATATATGTATGTACGTAAAAATATAAACACGTTGTTTTAAAGCCTATGGAAACAGATGACTAAAATTAGATTATTTTACTTGCTCCCTGTCCCACAATGTTGAAAGATTTCTTTCTTTCGTGGCATTAAATTTAAAACAAATTATTTTATATGTAATTTTATGAAATAAATATGTATGTAATACTTTCGCCAACGTGGGACATTGATGGTGCAACTAAAATAATCGAATTTAATATAAGTATATATATATATATATATATATATATATATATATATATATATATATATATATATATATATATATATATATATATATATATATATATATATATATATATATATATATATATATATATATATATATATATATATATATATATATATATATATATATATATATATATATATATATATATATATATATATATATATATATATATATATATATATATATATATATATATATATATATATATATATATATATATATATATATATATATATATATATATATATATATATATATATATATATATATATATATATATATATATATATATATATATATATATATATATATATATATATATATATATATATATATATATATATATATATATATATATATATATATATATAAATAATTGTATAAAATAATGTAATAATATAATGTAATAATATAATCAAAGCAAGCTCGCATATTGTTCTATCCCGTTTTCTGTATTTGCAGTAATTTTGGGAGCTGTTTATTTATTTTATACACTTTATTTTATTTTAAACACCAAAATCTACAGAAAATTTTAGAATTTGAAATAAAATTTACTTTAAAAGCACTTGCCATTCATGTGTAAACTTTTATTAACTTTTTGTTTGAACACATGCCATTCGCCACATTTAAAATTTTATGAATTTTTTGTTTGAAAAATTAGATAAATATGACCAATATGACACTGTAATATAATAATATAAATAATTTAATACGAATTGAAAATTAAATATATACTTACGATTGCGTCCTTATCCATTTTACGAATGGCAATTCACCACTTTAAAAAATGTTTCAAATGAAAGGAATAGTGGAATGAAACGTTCGTTTCTAACTGTAAAGTACAAAGAAGAAATGTAAACAGTGATGCAAGATGCAGAAATGTTTCCCTTTGTCGGATAACTTCTGGTGTAGTGGATAAGGCTAGATTTTTATCAACGTTTTAACCATACCTCTCCACGTAGCAATTTTTATTGCCAAGCTTTATATAAAAAATATAACCTAAAAACTAAACATCTTATCCTCCACAATGTTAATGGGGACAAAATGTAAGACATTGTCGCTCATATTGTCCTCAACAAAGGTAAATTGGGGACAGCAGTTATGACATTGTCACTATCTTGTCCTCCACAATGTTAATGGTGACAAAATGTAAGACATTGTCGCTCATATTGCCCTCAACAAAATTGGATTGAGGACAAAACGAAAGACATTGTCGCTCATATTGTCGTCAAAAGTATTTACCAGAGCAAAACTTGCAGGAATTTGTCGCTCAGATTGTCGTGAACGACGATTTCCTTCAAATTGTCGAGTAGAAAACCAATCGACGGAGGACAATTCGTACAAGAACGTAGATGACAATGGCGTGCAAGGCAGTCTGGCCAACTGGGTATATATGTATGCATGTATGTATATAAGGGGAATTTCAGAGAGATTTGAGGGTATTTTAAAAGCTTTTTCTGGGAACTTACGTATGTATATTGATAGATTTGCAACAAATTCGAATTAGAAGTTTTTGTAAAGTTTAAATGTATATAAGTTTAAGTGGTGCAAAGTATCAATTTAACTTGTGAAAAGTGTAAAAACATAGAAGTGTAATAAAAATAAAGAAAATTATATTAAAGTAAGTAGCATAAAAGGAAAAATATTACATAATACTAGCATACAGTTTGTAACGAAAGTGTTTGAAATTTCTGGCAAACTTTCAATCTTCGATCTATGTAGTAAATACAGCTTGTAACGAAAGTGTTTACAATTTTTCGCGATAAAAGTCAATATTTAAAGGTTTTTGGTTTTTTTACAGTTTTAAAGATTTTATATCTATATTAGACAGACGTTCGTCGTTCCCTGGAGTGATGGCGAAATTTAATCAATATATTTATTTACAATATGTGTATATAAAACCATAAATTGAAAGGAAAAATAAAACAAAATTGAAAAGTAGAAAAAGTTTTACATCTTTTCTTGCTACGTAATCCCATACGAAATATCTTCTACTACTTTTTCATTTACGATAAATTAACAAAATTTAAAATTCTCATATATGAACAATTGAATGAAAAAATAGCTTTCTCATTTTTTCACTTTTGCTAAAAATTAAAAAAAATTAGGCTTTTTCATTTATGATAAATTAACAAAATTTTTAATTCTCATATATGACCATATATGACCAAAAACCTAATGGAATTTTTTCGGAATAAATTTTTTGCTTTTAGTAATTAAAAATGCGTAACATAAATAAGCTTAAGAGAATCATAGAGGACGAGCTCAAAAATGGCTTGGATCCGAAAAGCGTAACCCAGGAAATGTACGAATGCATCATTGAAAAATATAATGAAAATATGCCAAACAATTCCCGGATTAGAAACATTCTGAAGAATAGAAAAATGATTTTAAGCAATGTGAGTTATGGCCCATATCCATTATATATACATACATATATAGAGAGAATTTGTTTTACACAATTTCAGGTAATCAGATGCTCTCAGAGTGTTCAAAGAGAAAATAATAGTTTGTCAACTACACAGGTAAAAATTAGTCAAAGAAAAAAATTAACTTTCGGTTTAAACTTTTTTTTTATCAATTATATAGATCAACGAGTTGAAACCATTAGTTAAAGAACATAGAACTCTTACTGATGACGAGAAAGATGTTGCAGATGTTCTTTTTAAACTGAAGGACATTATTCTGGACGAAATTATTTTGAACGCAAAAATTAAATTAAATGAAGTAGTTTGATCCAGAAGTATTTGATAAACCATTTGATGAATTCGTACCTGATAATGATTTATTAAATGTGGTAGAAGTCAAGGGTTTTAGTGATGTAGCCTATGTTCCATCGATAGAAGATACGTCTTTAGAACAGTTGCTCTTAAATTTTCCACTGGAAGATCTACTGCCATTAGAAAATGCAGCGGGAAATTTATTTAAAGAAATGGTATTTAGTGTTGTTTTATTGTAATGGGAATAATTTAATATTATTAGTAATAATAAATTCCAGCATGATGGTGACAATTATTTGAATCAAGGTCATCATAATACGGTAGGACAAAAAATTATAATAATATAACATGATTTTTACATAAAGTGTTCTATTTTAGGAAAGCGAGGGCGCCACCCGGGCTAATCTTAATGAAAATGGTAATTGTAAAAAGTATATTAAAAAATATGTACATATATATAACATTATATCAACAACTTTAAAATCCTTTTCCCTGCCTAATTCTAATAATTTTTAATTTTTTTTATTCCAGTTCAACCATGTGTGACAGCTGAAGAAGTAAAATGGATTAGAATTGAGAGTATTTTAATTTTAACGAATTTTTTAAATGATTTAAAAGGCATGTTACAGAGTATTTTTGGAAACAAACGAACTAACTGTAGTAACCTAAGTTTAGGCAAAAATGAATTCAAATGCGAATGTAAAAAATTAGATAATACTAATCTCGATAATATAAGTATAAGTAACATTGAATGCAATAAAAAGCCCGCAATAAAAAGGCATTCGATTTCAAGTGAAAGTTTAGAGAACGTTTCAATTAATAGCAATAATGGCAACGGTAGTTTAGAAAGTGAAAATAGCAACAAAAGCCAAAAAGAAGAGAAAGTGAAAATAGCAACAAAAAGCCATTCAATATCAAGTGAAAGTTTAACGAAAGTTTTAGTTAATAGCAATAAAGGCGAATGTAAGAAATTACATAATACTAATCTCGATAATTTAAGTATAAGTAACATTGAATGCAATAAAAAGCCCGCAATAAAAAGGCATTCGATTTCAAGTGAAAGTTTAGAGAACGTTTCAATTAATAGCAATAATGGCAACGGTAGTTTAGAAAGTGAAAATAGCAACAAAAGCCAAAAAGAAGAGAGAGTGAAAATAGCAACAAAAAGCCATTCAATATCAAGTGAAAGTTTAACGAAAGTTTTAATTAATAGCAATGAAGGCGAATGTAAGAAATTACATAATACTAATCTCGATAATTTAAGTATAAGTAACATTGAATGCAATAAAAAAAAACGCAATAAAAAGCCATTCGATTTCAAGTGAAAGTTTAGAGAATATTTTAATTAATAGCAATAATGGCAATGGTAGTTTAGAAAGTGAAAATGGCAACAGCGAAACTGCAGGTACACAAAAGGTTTTAAGCCACGGGAAATCAAGTCCAAATCCTACCATCTCCAAAAAGAGCGCAACTTGCTTAAACGAAACTTTAAGAAATGTTTCAAATAAATCCAATAAAGAAAAAGACGTTTTCGAAGAAGTTCTTGCGATCAATGATGATAGCTCTGGAAGTTTTTTAAACAGCAGTAATGTAACCCTGGGACCTTTCGAAGTCTCAGATAAGAGTTTGAAATTAGCGGAATTTGAAGTATACAGGAAAATTCCTAATCAAAAAGAAAAACTTAATAGGGATGTTTTACGCCTAAAAGGTAAGGCAGAAAATCGGTCCAGAGCATTTAAAAAAAATGCTTTTGATTCAGAGTTTAAAGTTGATGCCAATTTAATTTTTGTTGCCAAAGATGACAAAGCCCTCAAATTATCGAAAAATTAATTTGTATTGGACATTATTCGTCAGGAGTATTTAAAAATAAACAACACGTGCATTATATCATTTTATAGCACTAAAACAATGAAATCTGGATTACTGTTATATGGCTATTGCAGTTTTATAGATTGCTGCAAGTATAGATTTAATGTGGATTTCGATGGAAAGGTTCTAGTTAGCAGAAGTGGAAACATTTTCCATGCAAAAGGAGAAAAACGTGTTGCTCAAATACGAGGTGTAACTCGTAAATTAGTAAAAAAAAATTGCATGGAAATAGTGCTTATCTTTATAGAAAGGATCAAATTCTGAAAGCATCAGATGACATTTCCAAGAGTGGAAAATCTGCAAAATCTAGAAACTTTGCGAAAATGCAAATCAGAAGGAAACTCGGATAGATGGCTTCATCTAGATCCTTTTTATGAAGTTTTCTTGATGCAGCAAAAAATGTACAAGGATTATATTCAACACGTTGCATCCCCCTTAACAATATATTGTTGGGGAAAAGCAACATTTGTAACATTTGCAACTAATCCCCAAATATTAAAAGATGCTTCTTATACGATCCATTTCGACGCATCTGGACAAAGTGTGCGGCAAATTGAATGTGCCGAGAAAAGAGTTTTAATATATAAAATTGTAATAAGAAACAAAAAGCACAAAATGGTTATTCCCATTGTAACGGCAATTCTTTCGCGCCATACGCTTAATGATATATGTACAATTTTGGAAAAATTGAAATTGTATTGTATTGAAAATAAGTTCAAGTGGCCGTTCTTTCAAAGAGTGTGTACAGATGTTATCTATGCTCTATTTGGAGCAGTGCTAAAATCTTGTAATGATGAAAATGTATCAGAACATCTATTAAACTGCTACCGATATTTGGAAAACCCAAGCGCTAATAAGAAGCCAAAAGTTATTGTGCAATGGTGCAAAGCACACTATATACAAATAATGTGCAAAGATTTAAATAATAAAATTGGTAAGCATAGCTTCCTACGCCATTTTCTTAAACATGTTCTAACTATGGGGTTTGATTTAAAAACATTAGAAGAATGCAAATATTTGTTCAAACATTTATTCGTGGTACTCCTTCTTCCAAAAAAAATTATTTATTTAGAGAAAGTTTTGATATACTACGAACAAGTAGTTTGGAAGATTACGTCACAGAAAACACAATTCAAAACTGGGATGTTAACGAAATGAGAAACTTAGAATCAATTGCTTCCCGGAGTCCATTCAAAAAAATATTTTTAAATATATATGATGACATATTAAGTGGAATAAGAAATTCAAGCGTGAAAGATGAGGACAACGAATATAGAAATGAAGATATATGCAATTTTATTATAAATAAATATTGCCCATTCTTGCCCATGTGGACAAATATTATGGGCATTTTGATAGATCGCTCCGGAGAGCATCTTAGCAATGCGCCAGTTGAATTTAGCTTTTTCTTACAAAAGCATATTCTTTTAAAACAAAAGGCAATGCGGCCGGGGGATTTTATTAGAATTGATCGAAAAGACAATATAAGTGCTTTAAAATATCTCAGGTATCGGTACAACATGTTTGAAGAGTTAACAATTGAAGATGAACAACGAGCAAAGCTAGATATAAGTCAGCCAGAGGAATTAACTTCACTCCGAACTACCGAAGATCAATCCTATTCTATATTGTCAAAATATAAAGATATTGGAATAATAGAGGATATACCGCCAGAAGAGAAATGGAACAAGAAAGATCCAAGAAAAAGAAAGGCCATAAATCCAAAGCAATTATTAAATGCTAAGAAAACAAAAAAGTTCATAGAGAAAGCAGTAGAAATCCCAGATATTATTAAAATCGAGCCTGATGATCTTGTTAATGCATCATCTATAAAAAAGGAAACCACTTACTGCGAGTCAAGTCTTTCCTTACAAAGCAGAAAGGAAAATATTTCTTATTACCTATTTCGTTTTGATGATTTATTTAAATCAATTCTTCCGAAACTTAAACAGATCGAAGTCGGATTCTTTAACTTTTTAGATAAAGAAGATTGGGATTCTTTAAAAAATGACTGTCTTCTGACAAATCTTGTTCTAGATTGCGCAATTTTATGTGTCATTAAAGAAAATTCAAAGAATGTTTTAAGCTTGCCATGTCAAATAGGAGAAATAAACTTTGAACGGGTTAATAAATTTATTAATTTAAAATCAGATATGCTTTTCATACCAATTTTGAGAAATAATCATTTTAACCTTTGTGTTTTGAAACTAGCAACAAAATAATTTATTTTTATTGACTCGTTTCATGATTACAACGGCAAGTCTTACTACAATGATTTCGCTAAAAATGTTTTTAAAAACGAATCTTGGAGTTTTTTTTAGAAATTTCACAAAGAACAAAGCAGGATGATTTTGCGAGCTGCGGTATTTTCGTCATTATGTATATTATTTGCTTCATTAAAAGAACACCAATGACGAATTTATCGCTGCCTAATATGTTTAGAGAAGAAATAAAAAATATGTTGTTTAAAAATGCTGACGACCGCTCGAAATTTTGTTGTCACTGTGGAAATTTTAAGAAAAAAAAGTGTAAATGTCCTTGTTGCATTTATTATGTTTGTGAAAGCTGTTTAAAACAGAAATATGATTCCTTCACTGCATGTAAAATTTGTACTAATCATATTTTAAGATAAAGAAGTGTGTAAAAATGCCAAGAGCCATGAGTAGAAAATTGTTTTCTACTCCATACATACATACATATCGTTAGCTAAAATGCAATTGATTGATTGTTATGAATTCCATTAAACTACATGTCTTGACATGCTTCTCCTGTAAAAATTTGGTTGTTAATTACGCCTTTTTGCATTTTAGCTAATGATACATTATCTAATTTATTTAACCATATTAATGTCAGTATACATGACGAGAAAGAGTGAAAAACAAAAAATCGCACTTCTTTTCAAAGCACTCTTAGTATGATGGCACAATTGCATGATTTAAATATGGCATATGTATTTTTTAGTTACGTATATAATGGTTTAGGCCTATTGGGGAAGCCAGCCATTAAAAAAAAATTGGCAACGCACTAAGTGTAGTACCTCAGTGGTAGTGTGGAAACCTACACACTTTGTATAATTTGCATAAATGATTATAGATGGGAAAAGGGTAAATGCAGTAGTTTTGATTTAACTGCCTTTTGTTTAAGCGCACTTTTGACTTAACTGCACAAAATTATTAATTTGTGTCATTATTCTTTAAAATCCCATACAACTTAATTTTTTAAGTGCACTTTTAAGATAAATAAAAATCAATTTTAGCTGCATTTTGACTTAACTGTACAAAATATTTGATCATTCTTCAAAAAAATTCTATGAAGTCTTTAGCTGAATTACAAAAATTTTGAAAATATAAATAGATTTGAGCTTATGTATAGTTTGGCGTAAATATAAAAAAATACATAAAATTAAAACAAAAATAAATTGATCCCATAAAGGTTTTAGCCGGCTACAAATGTGAGTCGATTCAAGCCGCTCGAGTCGGCAGCAGCTCGACTGCTCAAAAAGTCGGCGGCGGCTGTTAGCCGACTTTGAGCCGATCGGCTTGTTTCTCTGGATGCCAATTCATGTTTTGTCTTGATTTTATATTTCGGTTTTGTGCTGCCAGATGTAAGCACTAACGAATTCTAATAGGAACAGAACGGAGTCCAAACGAATATTTTCACCATACACTGCGAATATATTAAAAAGAACTGAAGACAAATTTTTATTGCGCTTTTTAATTTTTAAATAGTTTGCTATGCCTATAACTTGGTCACAAAAGTGACCCGGTCTATGGTGACACCCATTATCTCTTTAGTTTTTTGTCCTCTTTCGATTGCGGCTAGTGCCATGTGTGCACGAAGTCCAGTTTCGGAGATTTCAGTAAAAAACTAAAATTGAATTTTTTACCACTTTTTAATTTCCAAAAAGGTTGCTGTGCCTATAACTTGGTCACAAAAGTGATCCGGTCTATGATGACACCCATTATCTCTTTAGTTTTTTGTCCTCTTTCGATTGCGGGTAGCGTAATGTGTGCACGAAGTCTAGTTTCGGAGCTATCAGTAGAAAACTAAAATTGAATTTTTTACCACTTTTTAATTTTTAAAAAGGTTGCTGTGCCTATAACTTGGTCACAAAAGTGACCCGGTCTATGGTGACACCCATTATCTCTTTAGTTTTTTGTCCTCTTTCGATTTCGGGTAGCGGCATGTGTGCACGAAGTCTAGTTTCGGAGATATCAGTAGGAAACTAAAATTTATATTTTTTTGCCACTTTTTAATTTTTAAATAGGTTGCTGTGCCTATAATTTGGTCAGAAAAGTGAACCGGTCTATGGCAATACCCGTTATCTCTTTAGTTTTTTGTCCTCTTTCGATTGCGGCTAGTGCCATGTGCGCACGAAGTCTAGTTCCTCAGTTATAGGGGAAAAACTATAATTATTGGCCAATCTGGTTTTATCAAAATATCGCTCATATATTTTAGTGACATTCGTTTAATTAGATTCTAGAGCGTGGCGCTACTCTGTTCTGCTGTGTACGTTGAAAAATTAAGTTGATGTTAATTTTTCCATTGTTCCTTGGAATATTAATCATACCCAATTCTTTCTGAATATAACGTTACGAACCTTAGCCTAATAATCAATTTAGATTCACAGATTCTAGAGCTTTTATTGTTGTACATTCCGCGTTTATTAATTAAAATTTAACTAAAATTCATTTCTAAATTATTGTTTTAATATGACCAGTTTTTATTCAAAGTTTGTTTACATTTTCTCGCTGCCACGTTGAAAAAGTTGCCAAAACAAAAAAAAGTTGTTTTCTTTACGGATATCAATATTTTGACAAATATTTTGCGTTGCCAGATGTTAGACTATCTATGAAAGAACGGAATTGAAACATTATTTCTCCATACACTGTAAAAAGATTAATGCCCCGCACACTTGCAATATATTTGTTAAATTTTTCATTATGTACAATGATATTGATGTGGACGTCATATTAGAAAGCCCATCAATATATTGGCCATAATCAAAAGTCTTGATTTTCATTGCACAATCAGGAATTGTGTAAAGTATTGGTGACATTGTTGAGTGCTATCTCTACTATTTTAATGTCAGGAAAATTCTGCATTATTTTGTTTGAAAGTATTATGCGATTTATTGCATAGTATACGTCAAAGCGGCCAATATATGTACGATACATATTCAATGATATTGTATAATGAATGGGCCGATTAAGCAACTATATATTTGCAAGAAAATTTCTAAATTTTTCATATTGTAGAATAATACCTTCAATGTGTATTTATTATTTTATTGCACAACCAAATAAACTGCGTAATCTGCTGTCAACATTGTTCAATATATTTTTCATTTTGTTTGTAGCTTATGCTTGCTATTTATTTTGAGAGAAGTTGCGCCATATATAATTTGAAAATATTGTGCAACTAATTGTTAATATAGGGCAAAACGACAATAATATAAATAATAATATATTCAATAATGGAAAGTTTAAAATATGATTATCTTTCAATGGTTATCGCGATTTAAATTCTTTAACATAGTTGTTCTACTTGTTTTAAGCTATATTTCCACTGGTCTGGTTTTAAGTAAAACAGCAAATGTACTGGCAGGAACCTTCTACTGACCAACATCAACAACAATGATCAAATGCTTTTGGAGGACATTTAATAAATAATAAGAGTACTGATGAAGAAGCACAAGGAACCCCGTCCACTAGTATGAAATATTACGAAATAAACAAAGCGTTTAAAAATAATATTATAACGTATGGAATAGATAATAAAAAAGATGAGCTTTTATTTGAAGATTTTTTTACCGAAATTGCATCTGTTTTAATAGAGAGGCTGGAAAACAATTTGCTGAAACATGCTATAATAAAATTTAATACAAGTAAAGTGGGAGAGTATATAAAAATTGTGGGAGAGGAATTGGAGTTCAATATAATTTATCATAGAGCTAAAATGAATTTGTTGACCAGAGGAGATGAAATATATGAAGTGCTTTCTAAGCAAATATCAGAAATTCAAAACAAAATGTCTGAATTCCAAGAGAGGGACTCTGGTTGGACTCTAATACGTATAGTTCGAGCAGAATTAATGGCCTGTCCCAGGATGTCCTCATTTTCGTTCGCAAGCAGTTTAAACGATAATCAGCTGTTTTGCGGCCCACTAAAAATTTTTTGCACGACAAGTCGAACGAAAATCAAAGCGAATGATAACGTAAGCAATTCAGTACAAATTAACGTCCCACTATGAAATTTTTCTGTCATTTGTGCGAACACAAACGTCAAAATCACTCACTAATGTGTAAGTTGTCGTTGTGCTAACAAGTTAAAAAAATAGAAAAAAATTTTCGTAAAATGGAAAATAAATGGTAAAAACTAATGCAATAGCATTTAAATATGTTCATTTAATCAATAAATAAATTATTTGTAGCATTAAAAAATCAACCTTTAGCCAACTACAGGCATTAGTTGAGTATATGGAGGAGCACCCGGAATTAGCAAGAGGAACAGTGGTTTTTGGGGGCACAAAGATGTCCAATGAAGAGCAATGGATGATATTGGCAAAAAAGTTGAATTCACTGGGTCCTCCTTTACGTTCCGTTGCTGAATGGAAAAAGGTATTTTATTTTTTTGTATGTACATATGTATGTAGAAATATATAATGTGTTGTTTATTTGAAGACCTGGGCAGACTTGAAATCTCGCACAAAAAAGAAAATAGCTGAGAACCATAAGAGCATATGTGAAACTGGTGGTGGTCTATATCGTGTTAACTCTTTATCTGAGTTGGAACAAACAGTGGACAAAATATTATTTTTATCTAAAGCTGCAGCACCTGGTGGCAAGGTGTTTGGAGTTCTAGATAAAAATAGTTCGAAAACCGCCGACACAATTGATAATTGTTTCATTGCAATAAACGATACACCACCCAGGAGTAACAAGGTAGTAGCGGTGATCTCTCCATCAAGGCAGCAAGAGAAGCAACCTATTCAGCCATTGCAACAAACAACTCGGCAAAGCCAACCGCCACAAAGTCAAAAACGCCCAAAACCATTCGAAGATAGCGACGATGAACTTCCAAATTGCTCTTCGGCCAAAAAAAGAAAACATCGAAGTGACAATCAATCACATCTAATTCGTCGTCAGCTTAAGGTTAGTGAAGAGACGGCTGCGGCAGAAAAAGAGCAAGCTAATGCAATCAAAACATTAGCTGAAGCCACTCAAAATATAGCTGCCTCTATAAAAGATATATCAAACGCCGCTTTAGTTCAGGCGGAAGCGGCCAGGAAATCCAACGAAACTAAAGAAAAAATTTTAAATTTCCTAGAATCATTAGTTGATTTATTAAAAAAATTAGTTTATTTCTATATTTACTTACATATATGTATGTGTACATATGTATGTATGGAATGGTGTTTGCTACTGTCGTTTTGTAAATAATTTTAAAATGTGATTCTTATGGTTTCTTGAATAATTTTTGATAAATTTTATTTCACATCTTTATTATATTGCTTATGTATATATTATCTTATTATCTTAAATTGAGCGGAACTCATCACACATTTTCAAAACCATGGTTTTGAAATTGTTTTAATATATGTATATGTATATCGGGACCTTAAAATAAAACGGCCCTAACTAATTTTTTTTTTGAAATCGAGTTTTTCGTCTATTTCGATCGAAGAACATCTAACGGATCCAAATAATCAAAAAAATAATGCGTTGCAACTTTTTATATTACGGTAACAATATGTATGCTTTGGAAAAGTATAGTTTTTAAAATGATTTCAAAACGACGGTTTTGAAAATGTGTGATGAATTCCGATAAATTTCGAAATAGTTTTTAAGCCAATTTCACAGTCGGTATTAGAAAGCACACTAGAAGATAATATATACATAAGCAATATAATAAAGCTGTGAAATAAAATGTATCAAGAATTATTCAAGAAACCATAAGAATCACATTTTAAAATTATTTACAAGACGACTGTAACAAACACCATCACACCTATAATCGTCTTTAAACTGGTTTCGTGCCTAAATCGGTTTTCATCAAATGTCTGATTGTGATTACAAAAACTGTTTCTTCAATACAATATCATTAATTCATACTTAGTTAATTATACTAAGCACGAAAAACTATTTTTATTATCACAATACTTTGCATTTTTTTGTATGTACATATGAATGTAGAAATATATAATGTGTTGTTTATTTGAAGACCTGGGCAGACTTGAAATCTCGCACAAAAAAGAAAATAGCTGAGAACCATAAGAGCATATGTGAAACTGGTGGTGGTCTATATCGTGTTAACTCTTTATCTGAGTTGGAACAAACAGTGGACAAAATATTATTTTTATCTAAAGCTGCAGCACCTGGTGGCAAGGTGTTTCGAGTTCTAGATAAAAATAGTTCGAAAACCGCCAACACAATTGATAATTGTTTCATTGCAATAAACGATACACCACCCAGGAGTAACAAGGTAGTAGCGGTGATCTCTCCATCAAGGCAGCAAGAGAAGCAACCTATTCAGCCATTGCAACAAACAACTCGGCAAAACCAACCGCCACAAAGTCAAAAACGCCCAAAACCATTCGAAGATAGCGACGATGAACTTCCAAATTGCTCTTCGGCTAAAAAAAGAAAACATCGAAGTGACAATCAATCACATCTAATTCGTCGTCAGCTTAAGGTTAGTGAAGAGACGGCTGCTGCAGAAAAAGAGCAAGCTAATGCAATCAAAACATTAGCTGAAGCCACTCAAAATATAGCTGCCTCTATAAAAGATATATCAAACGCCGCTTTAGTTCAGGCGGAAGCGGCCAGGAAATCCAACGAAACTAAAGAAAAAATTTTAAATTTCCTAGAATCATTAGTTGATTTATTAAAAAAATTAGTTTATTTCTATATTTACTTACATATATGTATGTGTACATATGTATGTATGGAATGGTGTTTGCTACTGTCGTTTTGTAAATAATTTTAAAATGTGATTCTTATGGTTTCTTGAATAATTTTTGATAAATTTTATTTCACATCTTTATTATATTGCTTATGTATATATTATCTTATATTGAGCGGAATTCATCACACATTTTCAAAACCATGGTTTTGAAATTGTTTTAATATATGTATATGTATATCGGGACCTTAAAATAAAACGGCCCTAACTAATTTTTTTTTTGAAATCGAGTTTTTCGTCTATTTCGATCGAAGAACATCTAACGGATCCAAATAATCAAAAAAATAATGCGTTGCAACTTTTTATATTACGGTAACAATATGTATGCTTTGGAAAAGTATAGTTTTTAAAATGATTTCAAAACGACGGTTTTGAAAATGTGTGATGAATTCCGATAAATTTCGAAATAGTTTTTAAGCCAATTTCACAGTCGGTATTAGAAAGCACACTAGAAGATAATATATACATAAGCAATATAATAAAGCTGTGAAATAAAATGTATCAAAAATTATTCAAGAAACCATAAGAATCACATTTTAAAATTATTTACAAGACGACTGTAACAAACACCATCACACCTATAATCGACTTTAAACTGGTTTCGTGCCTAAATCGGTTTTCATCAAATGTCTGATTGTGATTACAAAAACTGTTTCTTCAATACAATATCATTAATTCATACTTAGTTAATTATACTAAGCACGAAAAACTATTTTTATTATCACAATACTTTGCATTTTTTTGTATGTACATATGTATGTAGAAATATATAATGTGTTGTTTATTTGAAGACCTGGGCAGACTTGAAATCTCGCACAAAAAAGAAAATAGCTGAGAACCATAAGAGCATATGTGAAACTGGTGGTGGTCTATATCGTGTTAACTCTTTATCTGAGTTGGAACAAACAGTGGACAAAATATTATTTTTATCTAAAGCTGCAGCACCTGGTGGCAAGGTGTTTGGAGTTCTAGATAAAAATAGTTCGAAAACCGCCGACACAATTGATAATTGTTTCATTGCAATAAACGATACACCACCCAGGAGTAACAAGGTAGTAGCGGTGATCTCTCCATCAAGGCAGCAAGAGAAGCAACCTATTCAGCCATTGCAACAAACAACTCGGCAAAGCCAACCGCCACAAAGTCAAAAACGCCCAAAACCATTCGAAGATAGCGACGATGAACTTCCAAATTGCTCTTCGGCCAAAAAAAGAAAACATCGAAGTGACAATCAATCACATCTAGTTCGTCGTCAGCTTAAGGTTAGTGAAGAGACGGCTGCTGCAGAAAAAGAGCAAGCTAATGCAATCAAAACATTAGCTGAAGCCACTCAAAATATAGCTGCCTCTATAAAAGATATATCAAACGCCGCTTTAGTTCAGGCGGAAGCGGCCAGGAAATCCAACGAAACTAAAGAAAAAATTTTAAATTTCCTAGAATCATTAGTTGATTTATTAAAAAAATTAGTTTATTTTTATATTTACTTACATATATGTATGTGTACATATGTTTGTATGGAATGGTGTTTGCTACTGTCGTTTTGTAAATAATTTTAAAATGTGATTCTTATGGTTTCTTGAATAATTTTTGATAAATTTTATTTCACATCTTTATTATATTGCTTATGTATATATTATCTTATTATCTTATATTGAGCGGAATTCATCACACATTTTCAAAACCATGGTTTTGAAATTGTTTTAATATATGTATATGTATATCGGGACCTTAAAATAAAACGGCCCTAACTAATTTTTTTTTTTTAAATCGATTTTTTCGTCTATTTCGATCGAAGAACATCTAACGGATCCAAGTAATCAAAAAAATAATGCGTTGCAACTTTTTATATTACGGTAACAATATGTATGCTTTGGAAAAGTATAGTTTTTAAAATGATTTCAAAACGACGGTTTTGAAAATGTGTGATGAATTCCGATAAATTTCGAAATAGTTTTTAAGCCAATTTCACAGTCGGTATTAGAAAGCACACTAGAAGATAATATATACATAAGCAATATAATAAAGCTGTGAAATAAAATGTATCAAAAATTATTCAAGAAACCATAAGATTCACATTTTAAAATTATTTACAAGACGACTGTAACAAACACCATCACACCTATAATCGTCTTTAAACTGGTTTCGTGCCTAAATCGCTTTTCATCAAATGTCTGATTGTGATTACAAAAACTGTTTCTTCAATACAATATCATTAATTCATACTTAGTTAATTATACTAAGCACGAAAAACTATTTTTGTTATCACAATACTTTGCAGTGCATTAAATTTGTTATATCCCTGAAAAACATAAAATTTTAGACCTTTAGCATTTTGTATGGCGATATACATACATACATATCGTTACCTTAATATAGAAAGGCCCTAACTCATTCTTTTTTTGAAATCGAGATTATTGCAATTTTCGATAGATTAGATATTCTCCTATCGAAATATAAAAAAAAACAATTTCAAAAAATAATGAGTTAGGGCCTTTGTATATTAAGGTAACGATATGTACACATAAAAATAAAATCATATATGTATTAAAAAAAAAAATATGCAGAGATGCTTATTAATTAGTTTTAGTTTGCATTTAATTTTTTATACAAATTTGTCATATTCACAGGTATGAATGTAAGTACATATCGTCACCTAAAATACAAACCCACTTAGCTATACTTTTATATTTTTTAACGAAAGAACATGAAACGTAGATATGTATTATAAAAAAATAATTTACTCGTATGTACATACATATGTACGTTTATTAAAGTCAGTCAATTAAAAAAAAACAACAAATTAATATTACATGGAATAAAAAAACACAAAGTACAATGAATATATAAAATATGAAAATAAATATTTTGAATTATAAAAAACGAAACAAATATACATTTATTGTCATACTTTTTTAAGAATCTTATCGTCCAGCAATATGCATATGTATATATCCAGGTGATACATAAATATGTATATGTTTCGAAAGATAAATAAAATCTGTTTCTTCAAAATTCTTGGAATAAAAGTGGTTTTTGTTTTGTACTTGTAAACGGCCACTTTACATACGTGTGAAGTGGTCAAATTTAGACCACAGGGCGATTATAACTTCTTCACATATTCATTGCAATGTTTCTGCGGATTGTGTGGGCAATACTTCCTTCTTCTTCGACGATGTCATCAGAGTTTGGGGAATTTTCGTCATCAAACTCTATTGGCTCTTCAGTACAATTATATTTTATGCACATATTATGTACGGCACAATAGGCGTTGATGATTTTGGTTGCTTTATCAGGACTATAGTGGAGTCCTCGAGATCCAATAATGCAGCGAAACCTATTTTTCATCAGGCCAAAGCATCTCTCCACTACATTACGTGTGCTGGTATATTTTTGATTGTACCGCCTTTCATTAACATCACTTGGATTTCGGAATGGTGTCATTAAGAATGGTTTTAATTTGTAACCGCTGTCCCCTACAACAAAGTACAAAATTTTGAAGTATTTATATCTGCACATTCTTATAAATATAATTATTTATATATATATATATATATATATATATATATATATATATATATATATATATATATATATATATATATATATATATATATATATATATATATATATATATATATATATATATATATATATATATATATATATATATATATATATATATATATATATATATATATATATATATATATATATATATATATATATATATATATATATATATATATATATATATATATATATATATATATATATATATATATATATATATATATATATATATATATATATATATATATATATATATATATATATATATATATATATATATATATATATATATATATATATATATATATATATATATATATATATATATATATATATATATATATATATATATATATATATATATATATATATATATATATATATATATATATATATATATATATATATATATATATATATATATATATATATATATATATATATATATATATATATATATATATATATATATATATATATATATATATATATATATATATATATATATATATATATATATATATATATATATATATATATATATATATATATATATATATATATATATATATATATATATATATATATATATATATATATATATATATATATATATATATATATATATATATATATATATATATATATATATATATATGTGTATATGTATTTATTCATATTTTTAAAAAATAATATATTACCTAAAATCCACACATTTCGGTTTCCACTATTAAAATCATTTTCTAGTTTTTCGTTTATCAAACTATGCTCAAATATGAATGAGTCGTGATTAGAGCCGGGATGCCTAGCGTCAACAAACAATACATTCATCTTTTGATCACAAATCTAAAAAATCAAATTTTATGAAGGATTGCAAATATTATCATAGCGCAGATATGTAATATACTTACCATCATTGCATTTATACTATAATACCCCTTCCGATTATAATATAAACGGTTGACATCGTCGCCTGGGGACTTGATACGAATATGCGTTCCATCAAGGCACCCTATTACGCCTGGAAAACCAGTTCTGTCAAAAAATTGCTCAATTATCTCCCGTTCTTCTTCGGGCCGTGGCATTTGTATCCATTTTGGGTATATCCAGTCCTCGAACAGGTGAAGGCACTCACTGATTATGCGGTTGACAGAAGACTTGGAAGTTGAAGAAACACTTTCGTTGCCAATCGTTCGCTGATAGCTTCCCGTGGCCAAGAAACGCAGAAAAGTGGCCAATTTTACATCCGGACGAATTTGGGTACATCGGAACGCTGTTGTCCATTTCGGCTCCAAAGTGTGTAGTATCATTCCAAATATTTCCTTAGATACCCGAAAATTTGCAATAATTCTAATACAAAACAATTATTGCCTTCATACATACTACATACATATGTATTGTATGTACATTCATAATTATATACAAATGTACATATATTTAATATAGTATGCTTATTGCAATTTATTTATGGACTCATGAATATTTTTATGTACTTACTGATTGTTGGGCATATGGAGAACATTAGAACCATCTCGTAATTGCCTACGAGACACCTGTTCCTGCTCCCCATCCTCATCTATGAAATATAACGCAAATGACACATTCATATCTTGCAATTGCAAAAGCACTAATCACTCTTTGGTTTGTTTGTAAAATATATAATATATAATAGATAAATATGCACAAAATGTCTCATGAATTTTTCACCACTATAATATAGTTTTGTTTATATGTTT
This sequence comes from Panzeria rudis, assembly GCA_956483635.1. NCBI lineage: Eukaryota > Metazoa > Arthropoda > Insecta > Diptera > Tachinidae > Panzeria > Panzeria rudis. Next base: position 102,606,229 of record OY101448.1, read on the forward strand.
TTGCTTACATTTTTTATTTGTCAATTGTTGTCATTTGTCGCAAGTTTAACTACCACATAGTTGCATTTTTTATAGCAAAATATTAACATTCAAGCGATTTTTTCATATTCTTGGCGATTAATTTCTACAATTGTTGATGTGGTAGCATAGCCAATTTAACAATGAGTAAACGACTTACGTTGCAGACGTAACTCATGCGAACGATAAGTCGAAGGAAAGTGGGACGCTACGTCGAACGAAAGTGGGTGACTTACTTTCTTTCGCTTAAGTTTTCTTGTGACATCGTGGGACAGGCCATAAGTGTTAATAAATCTTCTCTGGTAAAAGGGGCAAACTGGATGATTCTACCTGAAAAACTTGATAAAAGAAAGGCTTGCCTCAACATAGAAAACAATGACGTTTTCTGCTTTAAGTGGTGTTTAATTGCTGCAGTGGATACTTCACAAATTGAATATAATGATCGATGCAGCTCATATAATATCGATGACATTGCCGCTGACATCATTTGTACACAAAATGGAGTAACACTAGACTTCTCAAATTTAAAATTTCCAATATCGTTAAAAACCATTAAAATATTTGAGGAGCGAAACAGTGGCATTAGCATAAATTTATTTGGGTACGAGGAGGAAACTAATTCAATTGTTGGTCCATAGCCGCTCCTAATATAAGAAGACTGGGTAAGTTTTCTGCATCTAATGTGCTGATTGTATGAAAGAAACCATAAATGTTTTCCTTTTTCTAAATTTCAGCTGAGAAATTGCTACAACGCTATTTTGCTAGAGTATTTAATGGATAAGGCTGATGTAGACACGCTTATAAAAATAAATGTTTGGAAGAAATGTGTAAATTTTTGTGAACTTTCATCAATCCGGTTAGAAATTAACATACAGGTATGTGATGGAAATCGATTCCGAAAACGCAGCAGTTTTGAAAGGTGTTTTTTAATAATATTTCTTTATTAAAAATAATTTTATCACATATTACAAAAATATCTCTTTATTACAAAAGATTTGTATCACAAAAATGATTAAAATTTGATGAAAAGTGCGTTAAGAGGGACTTTCAAGTGCTTCGTTTTCAAAATCGATTTCCATCACATACCTGATATTTTAGTTTTGTGCTCCAGTAGCCACTTTTTTATTTTATTTGTAAAAAGTAGCTTTTTCTTCTGAATGTGTATACTAACTGCTGTGTATTGTGTAACTTGTTATTGAGATGAAATTTTCCACTTTTTATTGAAAATAAGCGGATAAATGTTATTAGAAAAGATATTTACATAGAATAAAAAGCTAATACTGATGAAACTTGGTATTTTACTTGATTTTTTCATCACACTTTTTTAAAACAATAGTATTGAAATCGTTTTGAAAACGATAGTTTTCCATCACATACCGAATTAGAAAAACGTAAGCATTAAACAATTTAAGATGCATTATAAAAACTTTGTTTAATTTTTTAATTTGAACGGCGAACACTTGCATCATCAGCTGATTCACACACTTTTTCTTTTCTTTTGGTGCTGTTTCATCACCTCTTGTCGCTTCATCAACTCTTACTGCCTTCAACGGCTGAGCAGTTGGCCCGTAAGGTGGCCCATAGGGCAGCGCATGGGGTGGTACATACGGTGTCCAGTACGGTGGCCAATAGCCACCATATGGCTGCCAATGCCCCGAACTTTGTTCCACATTTGCTGCTTCTTGGGAAGCAGCGGATCCTTGGGGCCAATTGGGTGGGGGGAGCCCGTGGTATTGGGCGTAAGGAAGAATTCCCGCCTGGTTGCTTCTTGACTGCAATATGTAAGAAGAAAATTGTTATTGTTTATACACAACATACATAAAATCACAATCAGCCTTATCATGAATTCCACATGTGAAAATTTCCGAATAAAATTTTTTTTTTCACATGGATTTTAATTTCATATCATGAATTCCAATAACATACCTGGTTTTAAAGAGATGTGTGTGAAGTTTTTTGAAAGCAAACAAATTCCAAAGCTATTTTTTCAAAGTTTAAAAATGTAAACATTCGGAAATTTTCACAACATATTTTATTCATGATACCAACTGTTCACGCGTTCGGAAATTTTCATGTAAAATTTTATTTATGATAAGGCTGAATAGCTTGTATATTGACATAAATTAAATTATACTGGTACAAGTTAATGGCGTTTTCTTTTCTACCAAAAAATTTTGCATTGTTTGCACTTTTCAATGAAAATTTACAATGACGGTATTCAGTGTTCGGTGCAAATGTTCTTGCGAAAATGCAAAATAGCGTAGCTTTTTAATGAAATCCAACAACAAAATATACAAAATTTCATAGAAAAGCTACGACATTTTGCATTTGCACTTTCGCAAGACCATTTGCAACAAACACTTAACTCCGTTAATATATTAATAATCACAAATTAATATAATAATCCTAAATTAATATAATAATCCTAAATTGCGATTTTTTATTAAAAAGTTAAAATATGTAAAATTTTTTCTAGAAAAGAAAACGCCATAAATTCTTTTCAAAAACTTACTATTCCTCTTCCTTGTCCACCCCGCCCTCCACGGTTGCGCTGAAAGCGGCGTCGCTTATAAATCGCCTTTAACACACTCTGAAATATATATGTATGTACGTAAAAATATAAACACGTTGTTTTAAAGCCAATGGAAACAGATGACTAAAATTAGATTATTTTACTTGCTCCCTGTCCCACAATGTTGAAAGATTTCTTTCTTTCATGGCATTAAATTTAAAACAAATTATTTTATATGTAATTTTACGAAATAAATATGTATGTAATACTTTCGCCAACGTGGGACATTGATGGTGCAACTAAAATAATCGAATTTAATATAAGTATATATATATATATATATATATATATATATATATATATATATATATATATATATATATATATATATATATATATATATATATATATATATATATATATATATATATATATATATATATATATATATATATATATATATATATATATATATATATATATATATATATATATATATATATATATATATATATATATATATATATATATATATATATATATATATAAATAATTGTATAAAATAATGTAATAATATAATGTAATAATATAATCAAAGCAAGCTCGCATATTGTTCTATCCCGTTTTCTGTATTTGCAGTAATTTTGGGAGCTGTTTATTTATTTTATACACTTTATTTTATTTTAAACACCAAAATCTACAGAAAATTTTAGAATTTGAAATAAAATTTACTTTAAAAGCACTTGCCATTCATGTGTAAACTTTTATTAACTTTTTGTTTGAACACATGCCATTCGCCACATTTAAAATTTTATGAATTTTTTGTTTGAAAAATTAGATAAATATGACCAATATGACACTGTAATATAATAATATAAATAATTTAATACGAATTGAAAATTAAATATATACTTACGATTGCGTCCTTATCCATTTTACGAATGGCAATTCACCACTTTAAAAAATGTTTCAAATGAAAGGAATAGTGGAATGAAACGTTCGTTTCTAACTGTAAAGTACAAAGAAGAAATGTAAACAGTGATGCAAGATGCAGAAATGTTTCCCTTTGTCGGATAACTTCTGGTGTAGTGGATAAGGCTAGATTTTTATCAACGTTTTAACCATACCTCTCCACGTAGCAATTTTTATTGCCAAGCTTTATATAAAAAATATAACCTAAAAACTAAACATCTTATCCTCCACAATGTTAATGGGGACAAAATGTAAGACATTGTCGCTCATATTGTCCTCAACAAAGGTAAATTGGGGACAGCAGTTATGACATTGTCACTATCTTGTCCTCCACAATGTTAATGGTGACAAAATGTAAGACATTGTCGCTCATATTGCCCTCAACAAAATTGGATTGAGGACAAAACGAAAGACATTGTCGCTCATATTGTCGTCAAAAGTATTTACCAGAGCAAAACTTGCAGGAATTTGTCGCTCAGATTGTCGTGAACGACGATTTCCTTCAAATTGTCGAGTAGAAAACCAATCGACGGAGGACAATTCGTACAAGAACGTAGATGACAATGGCGTGCAAGGCAGTCTGGCCAACTGGGTATATATGTATGCATGTATGTATATAAGGGGAATTTCAGAGAGATTTGAGGGTATTTTAAAAGCTTTTTCTGGGAACTTACGTATGTATATTGATAGATTTGCAACAAATTCGAATTAAAAGTTTTTGTAAAGTTTAAATGTATATAAGTTTAAGTGGTGCAAAGTATCAATTTAACTTGTGAAAAGTGTAAAAACATAGAAGTGTAATAAAAATAAAGAAAATTATATTAAAGTAAGTAGCATAAAAGGAAAAATATTACATAATACTAGCATACAGTTTGTAACGAAAGTGTTTGAAATTTCTGGCAAACTTTCAATCTTCGATCTATGTAGTAAATACAGCTTGTAACGAAAGTGTTTACAATTTTTCGCGATAAAAGTCAATATTTAAAGGTTTTTGGTTTTTTTTACAGTTTTAAAGATTTTATATCTATATTAGACAGACGTTCGTCGTTCCCTGGAGTGATGGCGAAATTTAATCAATATATTTATTTACAATATGTGTATATAAAACCATAAATTGAAAGGAAAAATAAAACAAAATTGAAAAGTAGAAAAAGTTTTACATCTTTTCTTGCTACGTAATCTCATACGAAATATCTTCTACTACTTTTTCATTTACGATAAATTAACAAAATTTAAAATTCTCATATATGAACAATTGAATGAAAAAATAGCTTTCTCATTTTTTCACTTTTGTTAAAAATTAAAAAAAATTAGGCTTTTTCATTTATGATAAATTAACAAAATTTTAAATTCTCATATATGACCATATATGACCAAAAACCTAATGGAATTTTTTCGGAATAAATTTTTTGCTTTTAGTAATTAAAAATGCGTAACATACATAAGCTTAAGAGAATCATAGAGGACGAGCTCAAAAATGGCTTGGATCCGAAAAGCGTAACCCAGGAAATGTACGAAGGCATCATTGAAAAATATAATGAAAATATGCCAAACAATTCCCGGATTAGAAACATTCTGAAGAATAGAAAAATGATTTTAAGCAATGTGAGTTATGGCCCATATCCATTATATATACATACATATATAGAGAGAATTTGTTTTACACAATTTCAGGTAATCAGATGCTCTCAGAGTGTTCAAAGAGAAAATAATAGTTTGTCAACTACACAGGTAAAAATTAGTCAAAGAAAAAAATTAACTTTCGGTTTAAACTTTTTTTTATCAATTATATAGATCAACGAGTTGAAACCATTAGTTAAAGAACATAGAACTCTTACTGATGACGAGAAAGATGTTGCAGATGTTCTTTTTAAACTGAAGGACATTATTCTGGACGAAATTATTTTGAACGCAAAAATTAAATTAAATGAAGTAGTTTGATCCAGAAGTATTTGATAAACCATTTGATGAATTCGTACCTGATAATGATTTATTAAATGTGGTAGAAGTCAAGGGTTTTAGTGATGTAGCCTATGTTCCATCGATAGAAGATACGTCTTTAGAACAGTTGCTCTTAAATTTTCCACTGGAAGATCTACTGCCATTAGAAAATGCAGCGGGAAATTTATTTAAAGAAATGGTATTTAGTGTTGTTTTATTGTAATGGGAATAATTTAATATTATTAGTAATAATAAATTCCAGCATGATGGTGACAATTATTTGAATCAAGGTCATCATAATACGGTAGGACAAAAAATTATAATAATATAACATGATTTTTACATAAAGTGTTCTATTTTAGGAAAGCGAGGGCGCCACCCGGGCTAATCTTAATGAAAATGGTAATTGTAAAAAGTATATTAAAAAATATGTACATATATATAACATTATATCAACAACTTTAAAATCCTTTTCCCTGCCTAATTCTAATAATTTTTAATTTTTTTTATTCCAGTTCAACCATGTGACAGCTGAAGAAGTAAAATGGATTAGAATTGAGAGTATTTTAACGAATTTTTTAAATGATTTAAAAGGCATGTTACAGAGTATTTTTGGAAACAAACGAACTAACTGTAGTAACCTAAGTTTAGACAAAAATGAATTCAAATGCGAATGTAAAAAATTAGATAATACTAATCTCGATAATATAAGTATAAGTAACATTGAATGCAATAAAAAGCCCGCAATAAAAAGGCATTCGATTTCAAGTGAAAGTTTAGAGAACGTTTCAATTAATAGCAATAATGGCAACGGTAGTTTAGAAAGTGAAAATAGCAACAAAAGCCAAAAAGAAGAGAAAGTGAAAATAGCAACAAAAAGCCATTCAATATCAAGTGAAAGTTTAACGAAAGTTTTAGTTAATAGCAATAAAGGCGAATGTAAGAAATTACATAATACTAATCTCGATAATTTAAGTATAAGTAACATTGAATGCAATAAAAAGCCCGCAATAAAAATGCATTCGATTTCAAGTGAAAGTTTAGAGAACGTTTCAATTAATAGCAATAATGGCAACGGTAGTTTAGAAAGTGAAAATAGCAACAAAAGCCAAAAAGAAGAGAGAGTGAAAATAGCAACAAAAAGCCATTCAATATCAAGTGAAAGTTTAACGAAAGTTTTAATTAATAGCAATGAAGGCGAATGTAAGAAATTACATAATACTAATCTCGATAATTTAAGTATAAGTAACATTGAATGCAATAAAAAAACGCAATAAAAAGCCATTCGATTTCAAGTGAAAGTTTAGAGAATATTTTAATTAATAGCAATAATGGCAATGGTAGTTTAGAAAGTGAAAATGGCAACAGCGAAACTGCAGGTACACAAAAGGTTTTAAGCCACGGGAAATCAAGTCCAAATCCTACCATCTCCAAAAAGAGCGCAACTTGTTTAAACGAAACTTTAAGAAATGTTTCAAATAAATCCAATAAAGAAAAAGACGTTTTCGAAGAAGTTCTTGCGATCAATGATGATAGCTCTGGAAGTTTTTTAAACAGCAGTAATGTAACCCTGGGACCTTTCGAAGTCTCAGATAAGAGTTTGAAATTAGCGGAATTTGAAGTATACAGGAAAATTCCTAATCAAAAAGAAAAACTTAATAGGGATGTTTTACGCCTAAAAGGTAAGGCAGAAAATCGGTCCAGAGCATTTAAAAAAAATGCTTTTGATTCAGAGTTTAAAGTTGATGCCAATTTAATTTTTGGTGCCAAAGATGACAAAGCCCTCAAATTATCGAAAAATAAATTTGTATTGGACATTATTCGTCAGGAGTATTTAAAAATAAACAACACGTGCATTATATCATTTTATAGCACTAAAACAATGAAATCTGGATTACTGTTATATGGCTATTGCAGTTTTATAGATTGCTGCAAGTATAGATTTAATGTGGATTTCGATGGAAAGGTTCTAGTTAGCAGAAGTGGAAACATTTTCCATGCAAAAGGAGAAAAACGTGTTGCTCAAATACGAGGTGTAACTCGTAAATTAGTAAAAAAAAATTGCATGGAAATAGTGCTTATCTTTATAGAAAGGATCAAATTCTGAAAGCATCAGATGACATTTCCAAGAGTGGAAAATCTGCAAAATGTCCAAAATCTAGAAACTTTGCGAAAATGCAAATCAGAAGGAAACTCGGATAGATGGCTTCATCTAGATCCTTTTTATGAAGTTTTCTTGATGCAGCAAAAAATGTACAAGGATTATATTCAACACGTTGCATCCCCCTAAACAATATATTGTTGGGGAAAAGCAACATTTGTAACATTTGCAACTAGTCCCCAAATATTAAAAGATGCTTCTTATACGATCCATTTCGACGCATCTGGACAAAGTGTGCGGCAAATTGAATGTACCGAGAAAAGAGTTTTAATATATAAAATTGTAATAAGAAACAAAAAGCACAAAATGGTTATTCCCATTGTAACGGCAATTCTTTCGCGCCATACGCTTAATGATATATGTACAATTTTGGAAAAATTGAAATTGTATTGTATTGAAAATAAGTTCAAGTGGCCGTTCTTTCAAAGAGTGTGTACAGATGTTAGCTATGCTCTATTTGGAGCAGTGCTAAAATCTTGTAATGATGATGTATCAGAACATCTATTAAACTGCTACCGATATTTGGAAAACCCAAGCGCTAATAAGAAGCCAAAAGTTATTGTGCAATGGTGCAAAGCACACTATATACAAATAATGTGCAAAGATTTAAATAATAAAATTGGTAAGCATAGCTTCCTACGCCATTTTCTTAAACATGTTCTAACTATGGGGTTTGATTTAAAAACATTAGAAGAATGCAAATATTGGTTCAAACATTTATTCGTGGTACTCCTTCTTCCAAAAAAAAATTATTTATTTAGAGAAAGTTTTGATATACTACGAACTAGTAGTTTGGAAGATTACGTCACAGAAAACACAATTCAAAACTGGGATGTTAACGAAATGAGAAACTTAGAATCAATTGCTTCCCGGAGTCCATTCAAAAAAATATTTTTAAATATTGTTACGTTTTTAGTCCTTTACATAAAAACGGTTTTATTATTTTCACAGGATTCGTTGAATTGCAATAAAATAAAACACGGATATTTATTTTACAAATAAATTCTCAGTAACACTTTATTTATTACTTTAATAACACGTACAACTAAACGCGATGTACACACTAACTATTCTTGGCGATGTTTACTCGTCTAAGTTTAAAAACACACTTCCTCATGTCGTCTGGCAGCCTCCCCTTATATAGTAAATTATAAAACCTTCTGGTAACTTCGCTAACTTTCTGGAATGTAGTTGTCTCTTTTTATCTTTAAGTATACGGCATGATCATTTGGTCTTGCTATAGTGTAGTGTATGTGCGTGTGTAGATGCATGAGATTTTTCTTCTGTTTGTTTATCTTCGCACACACACATACTCTAATGTTCGCAACTTAAGCAAATTATGCTGTTATCAAGTTTACATCTCTTGCAGCTGATGTTGTTTAAGTTTCATGTCACTGTTTGTAATTGCAATTAAGCAGTCTCGAATAATCTTGTAGGTTCTAGCTACCGTTTCCTGAAGATTCCGGAAACTTCCATTTTCCGTTATTTTGAATTCTATTGGCAGTTGTCGAGTGATGCCAAGTTTAATTGTGGTACTTGGTTGCCAGGTTTTGATTTTATTACAGTGATTTAGGGGTATAAAGCAGATAATGATCGGGTTGTCAGTTTGTGCCGTTACATTTGAATCTGCATTTTCATTTCGTAACAATATATATGATGACATATTAAGTGGAATAAGAAATTCAAGCGTGAAAGATGAGGACAACGAATATAGAAATGAAGATATATGCAATTTTATTATAAATAAATATTGCCCATTCTTGCCCATGTGGACAAATATTATGGGCATTTTGATAGATCCCTCCGGAGAGCATCTTAGCAATGCGCCAGTTGAATTTAGCTTTTTCTTACAAAAGCATATTCTTTTAAAACAAAAGGCAATGCGGCCGGGGGATTTTATTAGAATTGATCGAAAAGACAATATAAGTACTTTAAAAGATCTCAGGTATCGGTACAACATGTTTGAAGAGTTAACAATTGAAGATGAACAACGAGCAAAGCTAGATATAAGTCAGCCAGAGGAATTAACTTCACTCCGAACTACCGAAGATCAATCCTATTCTATATTGTCAAAATATAAAGATATTGGAATAATAGAGGATATACCGCCAGAAGAAAAATGGAACAAGAAAGATCCAAGAAAAAGAAAGGCCATAAATCCAAAGCAATTATTAAATGCTTAGAAAACAAAAAAGTTCATAGAGAAAGCAGTAGAAATCCCAGATATTATTAAAATCGAGCCTGATGATCTTGTTAATGCATCATCTATAAAAAAGGAAACCACTTACTGCGAGTCAAGTCTTTCCTTACAAAGCAGAAAGGAAAATATTTCTTATTACCTATTTCGTTTTGATGATTTATTTAAATCAATTCTTCCGAAACTTAAACAGATCGAAGTCGGATTCTTTAACTTTTTAGATAAAGAAGATTGGGATTCTTTAAAAAATGACTGTCTTCTGACAAATCTTGTTCTAGATTGCGCAATTTTATGTGTCATTAAAGAAAATTCAAAGAATGTTTTAAGCTTGCCATGTCAAATAGGAGAAATAAACTTTGAACGGGTTAATAAATTTATTAATTTAAAATCAGATATGCTTTTCATACCAATTTTGAGAAATAATCATTTTAACCTTTGTGTTTTGAAACTAGCAACAAAAGAATTTATTTTTATTGACTCGTTTCATGATTACAACGGCAAGTCTTACTACAATGATTTCGCTAAAAATGTTTTTAAAAACGAATCTTGGAGTATTTTTAGAAATTTCACAAAGAACAAAGCAGGATGATTTTGCGGTATTTTCGTCATTATGTATATTATTTGCTTCATTAAAAGAACACCAATGACGAATTTATCGCCGCCTAATATGTTTAGAGAAGAAATAAAAAATATGTTGTTTAAAAATGCTGACAACCGCTCGAAATTTTGTTGTCACTGTGGAAATTTTAAGAAAAAAAAAGTGTAAATGTCCTTGTTGCATTTATTATGTTTGTGAAAGCTGTTTAAAACAGAAATATGATTCTTTCACTGCATGTAAAATTTGTACTAATCATATTTTAAGATAAAGAAGTGTGTAAAAATGCCAAGAGCCATGAGTAGAAAATTGTTTTCTACTCCATACATACATACATATCGTTAGCTAAAATGCAATTGATTGATTGTTATGAATTCCATTAAACTACATGTCTTGACATGCTTCTCCTGTAAAAATTTGGTTGTTAATTACGCCTTTTTGCATTTTAGCTAATGATATATTATCTAATTTATTTAACCATATTAATGTCAGTATACATGACGAGAAAGAGTGAAAAACAAAAAATCGCACTTCTTTTCAAAGCACTCTTAGTATGATGGCACAATTGCATGATTTAAATATGGCATATGTATTTTTTAGTTACGTATATAATGGTTTAGGCCTATTGGGGAAGCCACCCATTAAAAAAAATTGGCAACGCACTAAGTGTAGTACCTCAGTGGTAGTGTGGAAACCTGCACACTTTGTATAATTTGCATAAATGATTATAGATGGGAAAAGGGTAAATGCAGTAGTTTTGATTTAACTGCCTTTTGTTTAAGCGCACTTTTGACTTAACTGCACAAAATTATTAATTTGTGTCATTATTCTTTAAAATCCCATACAACTTAATTTTTTAAGTGCACTTTTAAGATAAATGCCTTAAATTTCGAAACTATTTTCATACAAAAAATCAATTTTAGCTGCATTTTGACTTAACTGTACAAAATATTTGATCATTCTTCAAAAAAATTCTATGAAGTCTTTAGCTGAATTACAAAAATTTTGAAAATATAAATAGATTTGAGCTTATGTATAGTTTGGCGTAAATATAAAAAAATACATAAAATTAAAACAAAAATAAATTGATCCCATAAAGGTTTTAGCCGGCTACAAATGTGAGTCGATTCAAGCCGCTCGAGTCGGCAGCAGCTCGACTGCTCAAAAAGTCGGCGGCGGCTGTTAGCCGACTTTGAGCCGATCGGCTTGTTTCTCTGGATGCCAATTCATGTTTTGTCTTGATTTTATATTTCGGTTTTGTGCTGCCAGATGTAAGCACTAACGAATTCTAATAGGAACAGAACGGAGTCCAAACGAATATTTTCACCATACACTGCGAATATATTAAAAAGAACTGAAGACAAATTTTTATTGCGCTTTTTAATTTTTAAATAGTTTGCTATGCCTATAACTTGGTCACAAAAGTGACCCGGTCTATGGTGACACCCATTATCTCTTTAGTTTTTTGTCCTCTTTCGATTGCGGCTAGTGCCATGTGTGCACGAAGTCCAGTTTCGGAGATATCAGTAGAAAACTAAAATAGATTTTTTTGCCACTTTTTAATTTTTTAAAAGGTTGCTGTGCCTATAACTTGGTCACAAAAGTGACCCGGTCTATGGTGACACCCATTATCTCTTTAGTTTTTTGTCCTCTTTCGATTGCGGGTAGCGCCATGTGTGCACGAAGTCTAGTTTCGGAGATATCAGTAGAAAACTAAAATTGAATTTTGTACCACTTTTTAATTTTCAAAAAGGTTGCTATGCCTATAACTTGGTCACAAAAGTGACCCGGTCTATGGTGACACCCATTATCTCTTTAGTTTTTTGTCCTCTTTCGATTGCGGGTAGCGTCATGTGTGCACGAAGTCTAGTTTCGGAGATATCAGTAGGAAACTAAAATTTATATTTTTTGCCACTTTTTAATTTTTAAATAGGTTGCTGTGCCTATAATTTGGTCAGAAAAGTGAACCGGTCTATGGCAATACCCGTTATCTCTTTAGTTTTTTGTCCTCTTTCGATTGCGGCTAGTGCCATGTGCACACGAAGTCTAGTTCCTCAGTTATAGGGGAAAAACTATAATTATTGGCCAATCTGGTTTTATCAAAATATCGCTCATATATTTTAGTGACATTCGTTTAATTAGATTCTAGAGCTTTTATTGTTGTACATTCCGCGTTTATTAATTAAAATGTAATTAAAATTCATTTCTAAATTATTGTTTTAATATGACCAGTTTTTATTCAAAGTTTGTTTACATTTTCTCGCTGCCACGTTGAAAAAGTTGCCAAAACAAAAAAAAAGTTGTTTTCTTTACGGATATCAATATTTTGACAAATATTTTGCGTTGCCAGATGTTAGACTATCTATGAAAGAACGGAATTGAAACATTATTTCTCCATACACTGTAAAAAGATTAATGCCCCGCACACTTGCAATATATTTGTTAAATTTTTCATTATGTACAATGATATTGATGTGGACGTCATATTAGAAAGCCCATCAATATATTGGCCATAATCAAAAGTCTTGATTTTCATTGCACAATCAGGAATTGTGTAAAGTATTGGTGACATTGTTGAGTGCTATCTCTACTATTTTAATGTCAGGAAAATTCTGCATTATTTTGTTTGAAAGTATTATGCGATTTATTGCATAGTATACGTCAAAGCGGCCAATATATGTACGATACATATTCAATGATATTGTATAATGAATGGGCCGATTAAGCAACTATATATTTGCAAGAAAATTTCTAAATTTTTCATATTGTAGAATAATACCTTCAATGTGTATTTTTTATTTTATTGCACAACCAAATAAACTGCGTAATCTGCTGTCAACATTGTTCAATATATTTTTCATTTTGTTTGTAGCTTATGCTTGCTATTTATTTTGAGAGAAGTTGCGCCATATATAATTTGAAAATATTGTGCAACTAATTGTTAATATAGGGCAAAACGACAATAATATAAATAATAATATATTCAATAATGGAAAGTTTAAAATATGATTATCTTTCAATGGTTATCGCGATTTAAATTCTTTAACATAGTTGTTCTACTTGTTTTAAGCTATATTTCCACTGGTCTGGTTTTAAGTAAAACAGCAAATGTACTGGCAGGAACCTTCTACTGACCAACATCAACAACAATGATCAAATGCTTTTGGAGGACATTTAATAAATAATAAGAGTACTGATGAAGAAGCACAAGGAACCCCGTCCACTAGTATGAAATATTACGAAATAAACAAAGCGTTTAAAAATAATATTATAACGTATGGAATAGATAATAAAAAAGATGAGCTTTTATTTGAAGATTTTTTTACCGAAATTGCATCTGTTTTAATAGAGAGGCTGGAAAACAATTTGCTGAAACATGCTATAATAAAATTTAATACAAGTAAAGTGGGAGAGTATATAAAAATTGTGGGAGAGGAATTGGAGTTCAATATAATTTATCATAGAGCTAAAATGAATTTGTTGACCAGAGGAGATGAAATATATGAAGTGCTTTCTAAGCAAATATCAGAAATTCAAAACAAAATGTCTGAATTCCAAGAGAGGGACTCTGGTTGGACTCTAACACGTATAGTTCGAGCAGAATTAATGGCCTGTCCCAGGATGTCACTCATTTTCGTTCGCAAGCAGTTTAAACGATAATCAGCTGTTTTGCGGCCCACTAAAAATTTTTTGCACGACAAGTCGAACGAAAATCAAAGCGAATGATAACGTAAGCAATTCAGTACAAATTAACGTCCCACTATGAAATTTTTCTGTCATTTGTGCGAACACAAACGTCAAAATCACTCACTAATGTGTAAGTTGTCGTTGTGCTAACAAGTTAAAAAAATAGAAAAAAATTTTCGTAAAATGGAAAATAAATGGTAAAAACTAATGCAATAGCATTTAAATATGTTCATTTAATCAATAAATAAATTATTTGTAGCATTAAAAAATCAACCTTTAGCCAACTACAGGCATTAGTTGAGTATATGGAGGAGCACCCGGAATTAGCAAGAGGAACAGTGGTTTTTGGGGGCACAAAGATGTCCAATGAAGAGCAATGGATGATATTGGCAAAAAAGTTGAATTCACTGGGTCCTCCTTTACGTTCCGTTGCTGAATGGAAAAAGGTATTTTATTTTTTTGTATGTACATATGTATGTAGAAATATATAATGTGTTGTTTATTTGAAGACCTGGGCAGACTTGAAATCTCGCACAAAAAAGAAAATAGCTGAGAACCATAAGAGCATATGTGAAACTGGTGGTGGTCTATATCGTGTTAACTCTTTATCTGAGTTGGAACAAACAGTGGACAAAATATTATTTTTATCTAAAGCTGCAGCACCTGGTGGCAAGGTGTTTGGAGTTCTAGATAAAAATAGTTCGAAAACCGCCGACACAATTGATAACTGTTTCATTGCAATAAACGATACACCACCCAGCAGTAACAAGGTAGTAGCGGTGATCTCTCCATCAAGGCAGCAAGAGAAGCAACCTATTCAGCCATTGCAACAAACAACTCGGCAAAGCCAACCGCCACAAAGTCAAAAACGCCCAAAACCATTCGAAGATAGCGACGATGAACTTCCAAATTGCTCTTCGGCCAAAAAAAGAAAACATCGAAGTGACAATCAATCACATCTAATTCGTCGTCAGCTTAAGGTTAGTGAAGAGACGGCTGCTGCAGAAAAAGAGCAAGCTAATGCAATCAAAACATTAGCTGAAGCCACTCAAAATATAGCTGCCTCTATAAAAGATATATCAAACGCCGCTTTAGTTCAGGCGGAAGCGGCCAGGAAATCCAACGAAACTAAAGAAAAAATTTTAAATTTCCTAGAATCATTAGTTGATTTATTAAAAAAATTAGTTTATTTCTATATTTACTTACATATATGTATGTGTACATATGTATGTATGGAATGGTGTTTGCTACTGTCGTTTTGTAAATAATTTTAAAATGTGATTCTTATGGTTTCTTGAATAATTTTTGATAAATTTTATTTCACATCTTTATTATATTGCTTATGTATATATTATCTTATTATCTTATATTGAGCGGAATTCATCACACATTTTCAAAACCATGGTTTTGAAATTGTTTTAATATATGTATATGTATATCGGGACCTTAAAATAAAACGGCCCTAACTAATTTTTTTTTTGAAATCGAGTTTTTCGTCTATTTCGATCGAAGAACATCTAACGGATCCAAATAATCAAAAAAAATAATGCGTTGCAACTTTTTATATTACGGTAACAATATGTATGCTTTGGAAAAGTATAGTTTTTAAAATGATTTCAAAACGACGGTTTTGATAATGTGTGATGAATTCCGATAAATTTCGAAATAGTTTTTAAGCCAATTTCACAATACCGACTTTTAGAAAGCACACTAGAAGATAATATATACATAAGCAATATAATAAAGCTGTGAAATAAAATGTATCAAAAATTATTCAAGAAACCATAAGAATCACATTTTAAAATTATTTACAAGACGACTGTAACAAACACCATCACACCTATAATCGTCTTTAAACTGGTTTCGTGCCTAAATCGGTTTTCATCAAATGTCTGATTGTGATTACAAAAACTGTTTCTTCAATACAATATCATTAATTCATACTTAGTTAATTATACTAAGCACGAAAAACTATTTTTGTTATCACAATACTTTGCAGTTCATTAAATTTGTTATATCCCTGAAAAACATAAAATTTTAGACCTTTAGCATTTTGTATGGCGATATACATACATACATATCGTTACCTTAATATAGAAAGGCCCTAACTCATTCTTTTTTTGAAATCGAGATTATTGCAATTTTCGATAGATTAGATGTTCTCCTATCGAAATATAAAAAAACAATTTCAAAAAATAATGAGTTATGGCCTTTGTATATTAAGGTAACGATATGTACACATAAAAATAAAATCATGTATTTATGTATTAAAAAAAAATATGCAGAGATGCTTATTAATTAGTTTTAGTTTGCATTTAATTTTTTATACAAATTTGTCATATTCACAGGTATGAATGTAAGTACATATCGTCACCTAAAATACAAACCCACTTAGCTATACTTTTATATTTTTTAACGAAAGAACATGAAACGTAGATATGTATTATAAAAAAATAATTTACTCGTATGTACATACATATGTACGTTTATTAAAGTCAGTCAATTAAAAAAAACAACAAATTAATATTACATGGAATAAAAAAACACAAAGTACAATGAATATATAAAATATGAAAATAAATATTTTGAATTATAAAAAACGAAACAAATATACATTTATTGTCGTACTTTTTTAAGAATCTTATCGTCCAGCAATATGCATATGTATATATCCAGGTGATACATAAATATGTATATGTTTCGAAAGATAAATAAAATCTGTTTCTTCAAAATTCTTGGAATAAAAGTGGTTTTTGTTTTGTACTTGTAAACGGCCACTTTACATACGTGTGAAGTGGTCAAATTTAGACCACAGGGCGATTATAACTTCTTCACATATTCATTGCAATGTTTCTGCGGATTGTGTGGGCAATACTTCCTTCTTCTTCGACGATGTCATCAGAGTTTGGGGAATTTTCGTCATCAAACTCTATTGGCTCTTCAGTACAATTATATTTTATGCACATATTATGTACGGCACAACAGGCGTTGATGATTTTGGTTGCTTTATCAGGACTATAGTGGAGTCCTCGAGATCCAATAATGCAGCGAAACCTATTTTTCATCAGGCCAAAGCATCTCTCCACTACATTACGTGTGCTGGTATATTTTTGATTGTACCGCCTTTCATTAACATCACTTGGATTTCGGAATGGTGTCATTAAGAATGGTTTTAATTTGTAACCGCTGTCCCCTACAACAAAGTACAAAATTTTGAAGTATTTATATCTGCACATTCTTATAAATATAATTATTTATATATATATATATATATATATATATATATATATATATATATATATATATATATATATATATATATATATATATATATATATATATATATATATATATATATATATATATATATATATATATATATATATATATATATATATATATATATATATATATATATATATATATATATATATATATATATATATATATATATATATATATATATATATATATATATATATATATATATATATATATATATATATATATATATATATATATATATATATATATATATATATATATATATATATATATATATATATATATATATATATATATATATATATATATATATATATATATATATATATATATATATATATATATATATATATATATATATATATATATATATATATATATATATATATATATATATATATATATATATATATATATATATATATATATATATATATATATATATATATATATATATATATATATATATATATATATATATATATATATATATATATATATATATATATATATATATATATATATATATATATATATATATATATATATATATATATATATATATATATATATATATATATATATATATATATATATATATATATATATATATATATATATATATATATATATATATATATATATATATATATATATATGTATATGTATTTATTCATATTTTTAAAAAATAATATATTACCTAAAATCCACACATTTCGGTTTCCACTATTAAAATCATTTTCTAGTTTTTCGTTTATCAAACTATGCTCAAATATGAATGAGTCGTGATTAGAGCCGGGATGCCTAGCGTCAACAAACAATACATTCATCTTTTGATCACAAATCTAAAAAATCAAATTTTATGAAGGATTGCAAATATTATCATAGCGCAGATATGTAATATACTTACCATCATTGCATTTATACTATAATACCCCTTCCGATTATAATATAAACGGTTGACATCGTCGCCTGGGGACTTGATACGAATATGCGTTCCATCAAGGCACCCTATTACGCCTGGAAAACCAGTTCTGTCAAAAAATTGCTCAATTATCTCCCGTTCTTCTTCGGGCCGTGGCATTTGTATCCATTTTGGGTATATCCAGTCCTCGAACAGGTGAAGGCACTCACTGATTATGCGGTTGACAGAAGACTTGGAAGTTGAAGAAACACTTTCGTTGCCAATCGTTCGCTGATAGCTTCCCGTGGCCAAGAAACGCAGAAAAGTGGCCAATTTTACATCCGGACGAATTTGGGTACATCGGAACGCTGTTGTCCATTTCGGCTCCAAAGTGTGTAGTATCATTCCAAATATTTCCTTAGATACCCGAAAATTTGCAATAATTCTAATACAAAACAATTATTGCCTGCATACATACTACATACATATGTATTGTATATACATTCATAATTATATACAAATGTACATATATTTAATATAGTATGCTTATTGCAATTTATTTATGGACTCATGAATATTTTTATGTACTTACTGATTGTTGGGCATATGGAGAACATTAGAACCATCTCGTAATTGCCTACGAGACACCTGTTCCTGCTCCCCATCCTCATCTATGAAATATAACGCAAATGACACATTCATATCTTGCAATTGCAAAAGCACTAATCACTCTTTGGTTTGTTTGTAAAATATGTATATAATATATAATAGATAAATATGCACAAAATGTTTCATGAATTTTTCACCACTATAATATAGTTTTGTTTATATGTTTTTGCTTACATTTTTTATTTGTCAATTGTTGTCATTTGTCGCAAGTTTAACTACCGCATAGTTGCATTTTTTATAGCAAAATATTAACATTCAAGCGATTTTTTCATATTCTTGGCGATTAATTTCTACAATTGTTGATGTGGTAGCATAGCCAATTTGACAATGAGTAAACGACTTACGTTGCAGACGTAACTCATGCGAACGATAAGTCGAAAGAAAGTGGGACGCTACGTCGAACGAAAGTGGGTGACTTACTTTCTTTCGCTTAAGTTTTCTTGTGACATCGTGGGACAGGCCATAAGTGTTAATAAAACTTGATAAAAGAAAGGCTTGCCTCAACATAGAAAACAATGACGTTTTCTGCTTTAAGTGGTGTTTAATTGCTGCATTGGATACTTCACAAATTGAATATAATGATCGATGCAGCTCATATAATATCTATATTCTTATAAAAAATATGTCAAGGTAAGTTAAAAAAGATCAATTAGTTAATAACAACTATTTTATTATAAATGTTTATAAATTTATTATTTTTACAGATTATTAAGGAGTCAGACAACAAAGCACAAAGCTAGTCTTGAATTTTGTAATACTTGCTTACAATATACGCATAATGAATGGACTATGGACCAACACAAAGCAGAGTGTGGCCAAATAGTAGCCACTATGCCAACAGCTCCATGTGATATTCTTCAGTTTAAGGGACATCAAAGGAAAATGGATGTCCCTTTCGTTATTTATGCAGATTTTGAATGCAGTTTAGAGGATATTAATTGTAGTGTAAGTAATAAAACCAAATTTGTTAAGAAGCACATTCCTTGTACTTTAAACTATTATATTAAATGTCAACATAACAATAATTTAGATAAGTTAAAAGTATACACAGGGAAAGATGCATCAGAAAAATTTTTTTCATTTTTAATTCAAGACTGTGAGGGTATATACAATAATCATTTAGTAAATAAGATACAAATGGATACATTATCCCCTTCCGATATTTATAATTTTTATAATGCGTTGAATTGTCATATATGTCAAAATTTTCTGGGCAATGATCGTGTTAGAGTTCACTGTCACATTAGTGGAATGTTTAGAGGTGCAGCCCACAAAAACTGTAATCTAAATTATCAAATTCCTAAATTCATACCAGTTTACTTTCACAATTACTCAAATTATGACTCACATCTTTTTATTAAAGAATTGGGGAAATTTTCTTTCAATATTAAAGTACTTCCTGTTAATAAGGAACTGTATATATCACTCTCCCAATTTACAGAAATGAGTGATGGTCATAATCTTGAAATAAGGTTTCTTGATACAATACGCTTTATGGCTGACAGTTTGGAATCATTGGCCTGCAATTTGTCAGATAATGATTTCATCATAATTAGATCCTTATTTCAGGCAGAAAAATAATTTCAGCTCATTAAGAATAAAAGAGTTTTTCCGTATGAGTATCTAAATTCATTTCAAAAATTTAATGAGTGTCAGCTTCCTTCACGCAAAGATTTCTTTAATAAGCTGAACAACAAAGAATGTTCTCAAGAGGAATAACTCACATGCTGAAGAGGTATGGAATACTTTTGATTGTAAAACAATGCAAGATTACATGGAACTTTACTTGAAAACAGATGTGCTCTTATTAACAGATATTTTCGAGAACTTTAGAAAAGTTTGCAAAGATATATATGAGCTGGATCCATGTCAATACTACACAGCTCCTGGTCTTGCCTGGGATGCAATGTTAAAATACACAAAAATTGAATTGGAATTATTAACGGACATAGATATGTACAATTTTATGAAAAAAGGAATACGTGGCGGAATTGTACAGTGTAGTAGGAGATACTCCAAAGCAAATAACAAATATTTAGAAGATTTAGACAAACAAAAGCCCTCAGAAGTTATTGTCTATTTAGATGCAAATAACCTTTACGGTTGGGCGATGTCTTATGGGGGGTTCAGATGGATGTCAAATGAGGAGCTGAATCTGGATCCGAAAAGCATAGCTGATAATGGAACAGATGGTTATGTATATGAGTTCACTTTGGATTATCCTTTCAACTTACATGACTTACACAATGACCTCCCCTTCTGTGTTGAAAACAAGAAAACTTTAGAATCAAACCATAAAAAATTAATTGCGGATTTTTCACAAAAAAAAACTCTTTTGTAATACATTACAGAGTTCTTAAACAATGTTTGGAATATGGTTTGATGCTAAAGAAAACGCATCGTATTCTAGCATTTAAACAATCTCCATGGTTAAAAGGTTATATTGACTTAAATACCAAACACAGAGCCACTGCTAAAAATGCTTTTGAGAAAAAAATTTTCAAATTACTCAATAATGCTGTGTATGGTAAAACAATGGAGAATGTGGACAAGAGGAGAGATGTGAAAATTGTAACCAACTGGAATAGAACAAACTGTAACCATTTGGGGGCTCAAGATTGGATATCTAAATCCAATTTCCATAGTTTATCTATATTTTCTGAAGATATGGGAGCTATAGAAATGAATAGAGTCAAAACATTTTACAATAAACCTATATACTTGGGATTTTGCGTCTTGGAGCTTTCTAAATGGAAAATGTACAATTTCCATTATGGGTACATGCAACCCAAGTTTAAAACAAATTTATCTTTAAATTACATGGACACCGACTCATTTATATATACAATAAAAACTGATGACTTTTATGCTGACATAAAATCTGACATAGAACAAGAATTTGACACTTCCGATTACCAAAAATATAACGTGGAAGAAGTGGAGAAATTCTTAATGGATGATGAGGGGGGTGGCCTAATAGCAGACCTTATATATGTGGAGGAAGAATCTGAAAAAATAATAAAGGAATTTATGATGGACAAAGAAGGTGACGAACTACTAGCGGGTTTAGATTTAAGTTTTCTAGCTCAAACAATTTAAAATTATTTATAAAATATATAGAAATAAAAAAGAAATAAAATATTGATATAAGATATTTTTAGCCCATAACACATACTTACATATATTTATATACATATATAAATAAATGAATAAACAAGAAAATATTATATTTTGTTTTTAATGTTCATTTTTTTTATTTTTTATTTCAAAACTCCAGTAAATATATGTTGTAACAATGTAAGAATATAATATTAAAATACATTTTTTGGATACTTTCTTGATAAAGTAAATGTGCATTTCTTAAGGCACAAACTCCATAGTTGTGATATTTACAATAAAAATGTCGCGGATATTTAAGTTGTATTTGCCTAAAGTTGATGCAGCCAATATCCTCAATGTTAAAAACTCTGACCTGAAGTAATTTTTCAAACCATTTCTGCTTTTCTATACCCTTAACATAGATTGTAGAAAATTTTAAATTGACTTTTAAAAATGTTACAACACTCTTAAACGTTATTGATCCGTCATTCCAATTTAGATGATGAAAGTTTTTTGTTAACCAATTTGCTTCTTTTTGTTTTGCTATTGATAATCTTTTGAAGTTAAACGGTGGTTTGATAATAAAATTTATGTGCTCCTTATTGTTAAAAACAATTGCTATCTCTTTTGCAATGAAGATATTTGAATTAGATTTAAATCCTTGCATATCGATGAAAACTTTATCCCCAAACATCTTATTTTTTATTTACATGATTTTACGAACTTGACCTTTTAAGGGTATGTATTCTATTAAGCGATCGTGGATGAGAATGAAAAAAGCTGATGTATCGCTAGGAATTTTGGAATCCGTTTCAATTTCAATTTTTATATCAACAGGACCATTAGAGAGAGATTCGTTTTGGTGACTGACATCTACTACCACTATCGGCACACTATTTTTAAACTCTTGAGTAGTTAGAAGCGGTTGTGATTCTCTCATGTAATAGCTTTGTTGAAATCGTAGATACATATTATATAGAATTGCATAACGATCATTTTTAAATTTTATATTTAGATCATAATATGCATACGATTCGGAATTTAAATGTACTTTTAAGTTGTTTAGATTACAGTGAACAAACTTATTTTTTTGTTGAAAAGCAATCAATACAAAACAAGGTCGTTCTCTATTTGCAGCCAATTTAACATTCCATATGTGGCTAGTTCCTGCATTTAGTTGTGGATTAATATGACAATCCCAACTGCGAAATACCAACGGTATAGAAGCACCATTGTTAATAATTTTAATCATATTCAATTTGTTCAGATCAGATAATTGTACATGTGGAATTCTCCATGAGATGTTTGAGATACTAATTTTTGGTTTGCCAGTAGCAACAGTGGAGTATACGAGTTTTCCATCGTTCTTATTACGTAAGAGAATCAATTCATGTTTACCGCTGAGTATAATTTTATTATAGTCTTCAGCAAAACCTAAAAATAGTTTCAGTGGTACATATAAATTAAAGTGTCCGTGTAAAATATCCAAATCATCGAGTTTGTTCCATCCACCATTATACATGGCAACACTTTCCGTTGGTGATAAAGAAAGGAAATTCTTTAAGGTGCTTGAAATGCCTAAATGTCTTGTATGATCAATTTCTATTCCATTAAGTTCATATCGAATTTCGTCAAAGAGATGTGCCACAAAGTTATTTTTTAATTTAAGATTTAAAAAAGATGATATTTTGCTGTTATTATCATCTACAACACTTCCCTCAACATATATATAGCTTTCGCTGGGTAGCACATACAAGTCTTGATTTTGTATTGAAATTCGAATCTCATCATTATTATTGAAGGATTGTAGGTACGGTGTATATGTGTGGTAGTCCTTTTTAATTATACTCTCGTCTGATAGAGGTTTTTCTAGAACATCTAGTATGGAACTCATTTCTTTACCAACTTTAAATTGAGAGACTTCAAAAATTTTTTTTTGCTTGTGTCAGATGTTGTTTTTGTGAAGATGTCTTTAATTTTGGTTTGGTTTGCAATAGTGTTTTATAAGTGTATCCAATTTTATCCTTAGATTGCTTGGCGTTGTATACAACATACAACATACATTACAACATACTCATTAGCAACAGTTTTCCGAAAAGAATGATCTACACCCTAATACAAGCAACTAAACATCGTTTGCAACACAAAGAAAATAACACCAACATTTACAACACCACTAATCGGATTTTTTACAGTGTAAAATACATTCCGAGACTCACAGATAACAGAAACATAAAAAACGTAATAAACAACAATAACATTAGTTTTGCTTATAAGCCTAACCACACACTAAACTCGATTTTTACTAACATTAAAACACCAATACAAAAAGAACAACAAAGCAATGTTGTTTACGAAATAACATGCAAGGGAAATGACAAGCAAAAATGCGAGCGAATATACATAGGAACAACAAAGAGAAATTTATCAACAAGAATATCTGAGCATAAAATGGACATCAGCAGAAGAAAAGAGACAACTGCACTTGCACAGCACATTCTTGAAACAGGTCATACAGCTGATTTTGAAAAAGTTAAAGTTCTTGATAAAGAAAAAGTAATGAGGAAGAGATACACAAAAGAAAGTTTACATATACAAAAGAAAATACATAAAACAATAAACCTTAAAGAAGATACGGACAACATCAGCGCCAGTTACAGAGTTGCGATTGAATAAACTGTGATACCAGACTAAGATGTGTTTTAAACATTTTTATTTTTGTTAAATGTAATTTAATTAAAAAATTGTAAGTTCAAATGTTTTATAATTTTTAGAACGAAATTATAATAGTTTATATTTTACATTAATTTTATGTTTTGAAAATAAAACAGACAAACCACTGAAGAAGTCGACATATAATCGACGAAACGTCGGGACAAATTGTAATTATAGTGTTTAATTACTTGGGAATACAGACCTTATTAGCTTAATATACATATGTATATATAAAAAATCAAGTTGTATATTATCATTATTTGTTAGTTCTCAAATGTATTCTTATTGTAATTTCCGTTCCTCGGAAATTAATTAAATCACCGTTCTGATCAACGACGCGTAGAGTTAGAGAACTTATCTCTCGGCAGTTAACTGGTAAATAGATAAGATTTCTAGGAATCTCAACAATTTTATACCCTGGTGGAACATTTATCGCAAATTCATGTAATGTATGTGCTTGTGAATTATTCATATATGTGTTAACGACTATATTACACTCAACACGCAAGATATTCACTAGGAAAATATTAACGGGAAGATCTGAGTAATGGTCTTCGTTAGGAGCTAGAATTTTCTTATTGAATCCTAAAAGTTTTCCAATTGTATTATCCTTATTAAAGTATATAGGATCATTAGAGCTATTAACTCTAACTTGCATTGTATTGATATAAGCCTCTATATCAATTTTATTTTCCGGACAGTGCTGCTTATATTGATCTTTAATATAATCAACTACATCATTTAATTCATATGATCCTATTGGTATTTTAATTACGTGTTCACCTATATGAAATATATTGTTATAATCATCTACATTAGGAATGCTATTATATGAATGAAAATCAGTTAGAGCACATTCATGTCCACCATTTAAACCAATAGGAGGAAAGTAATTAGCCGATAACTCGGATGAGTTTGAGTTCAGAGTAAGTGTTATTGACATTATGGTTGTCAGATTATTAATAAATGAAATTAAACACAACACTTTGTATAAAAAAGAATTTGCATGCTCATTTATTTGTTTTTCTTTAATATATTAGTTACAAAAATAGGCTTATATATAAACTTAACTACAATATTTCATTTTTATTAATCCAAGAATTATGCTGATCAGAAAATCCCAACCATTTAACAAATACTTTATCTCCTTTAGTTTTGAGAACTTTTTCAACCATATATGTGTTAGGAAATTCCGTTTTTATGAGTTTTTCATCATAGAATCCCCCTTTAATAGGATTACCACGATAGTCTTCTAATATGTATGTAACTGCATATGTATTTTAGACTGTTTTAATTGTGAAAATTTCTGTTGTCCAATTTGTTGTGTATCCTTTTTCAAAAACATGTTTGTATTTACTTATGCGTACATGGTCTCCAACATTGAATTTTGATATTTTGTATAGTTTTAAACGGTTATATACCGTACTTAATAATTTTTTCTCATATCTAGAGGTAACTTGAATAGGTGACATTTTGATGGTACGATGAATTTTTCTATTATATGTATTAATCAAGTCTTTGTAAATGTCAAACCAGTTATAAGAACCATTGAAGCTAAACTCTTTCCACATCATTCCTTTTAATGTTCTATTAAATCGTTCCACAATTGATGCTTTCATTCTGCTATACGTTGAGTAGTGATTAATGTTGTATTTATCCATAAATTTTCCAAAGAGTTTATTGAAAAACTCTTTACCGTCGTCTGTTTGTAAGTTTTTTGGCACCCGTCCCAATTGAAAAACAAGTTCCATTGCCCGGACTGTTTCAAGCGCAGTTTTTGTTTTAAGTGGTACAGCCCATGCAAATTTCGAAAATGTATCAATTACTGTCATGAAATATCGATAGTTCTTATTGTCTGTAGAATAGTTCCCCATTTCAACTAAATCAGCTTGCCAAAGATCATCTATTCCTTTCATAACAACTCTCCGACGTGGAAAATTTTTTCGTGCTTGCTTATGCAGCTCATTTACTAAATATCTTTTTGAAGTCATTATTTAATGTATTTAGGATTTTACTGAATAGATTGTATTCAGTGTGAGTTCTTTTAAGTATTGTGCGCCATCAAATTTCTTTCATACCCATAAATTAACTCTTTTGTCTTTCTAATTTCTTTTTCGAAGAATAACTTCATGCTTAAAATTTTTTCTTGAATTTCATTGAGTTTCTGATTTAAATTTATGTTGATTTCAAGTTGTATCTCTTCAATTTGACTTTGCAGAAACAACTTATTGACAACATCATTTTCCTCCAATGCATTTGCAACATTTTTGATCCTTTTGTTTTGGACATCAATGTTATTAGTTGTATCCATAACGAACCCCAACAGCTTAGGAATATTTTTCACTAAAACTGTGCCACTTGTGTCATTAAGAAGTGTCCAAACTTGTCAATGTAGATGATTTATGTAGATAAGTACTATTCTATAATGTTTGCTTCATATAATTCCTCGATAATTGAGACAATCTCATTATTATGATTAGTATGACCTGCAGCTTGTGATGCCAGCAATAGCCTAAGGCGATCTACTAACTCATTGGTATCATCCCAGTATATATAGTTAGGTTTAAGTGTGTTTAGTTTCATCAAACCATCTCCCTTAAAAGTACTTTTTATTGTATTAAATGATGAAGTTGACGAGTTCATTTCATTCTGTTTTCTAAACAATTTGCTGATAATATGCTTATATTTATATGCTCTCGTTCCTTTTATTTGCCCATCAGGTCTATATTATCTTTTGTATGCATTTGTGCTAACTAAATTTTTTTTATATAGTTCTAGTTCATGTTTATCATAATGTTTTGGTATTTTGTGAAACAGTAAAGAAAATAAACCCGGTCTAAAAGCCCATATTTGATTTCCAATCATTATTTTATTTTCTGTAAGTTTAATATTACTATTACCAAACTTCTATTCATTATTAAAATCTTTATGTGGACCATAGAGAGTATCTAATTCATTTCTGCTTTCCAATAGTGCTAAGTCAGTATAACTCGTATTATTATCTGAATTATTTAGGGTTTCAGATTGAAAGTAAAAATCATCATTATCATCATCGTCATCATCATCACCATCAGTATAAACTTCATCATCCTTAGCAGCATTTGCGTTTCGATCACTAAGTGAGGTGTTTTTATTGAATAACGTTTTTTCACCAAGTTTTTTTGGAGTGCTTGTCTCTAAATTAAATGGTTGTTCGTTAAATGGGAAATTTGAGTTTTTAGAAATTTTCATTTTTAAATCACCCCTTTCTGCTTTAATACTTCTTTGGTTATTTTTAGAACTATTCACAAATTCTCTTAAAGGATCTATTATTGGTTTAAATGTGTCTTTAAATAGCTCATGTGTATCTGCTTCACCAATTTTTATACTACGGAATTTTTTCTTTAAAACATTTCCTGTCTTTATTAGCTCTTTTAAAACTTCTTCATCCATTTTCAGGTATCAGATACGGTATCAGCTATCAGATCAGCTATCAGATCAGGTATCAGATCAGGTATCAGCTATCAGATCAGGTATCAGCTACCAGATAAGGTATCAGCTAGCAGATCAGCTATCAGAACAGGTATCAGCTATCAGATCAGGTATCAGCCATCAGATCAGGTATCAGCTATCAGAACAGGTATCAGCTATCAGATCAGGTATCAGCCATCAGATCAGGTATCAGGTATCAGCTATCACATCAGGTATCAGAACAGGTATCAGCTATCAGAACAGGTATCAGCTAGCAGATCAGGTATCAGCTAGCAGATTATATTTCCTATATTTCAGGAAATTAGTAGATGCATTATGTTTAACGCCAAATTAAATACTAATGTTTTACTTTTATGTAGAGTAATTTATATCGTTATGAAATATTCGCATAATTTTCTATAGCGACCATTGTTTAATTCATTATCTTTGCTTATCACTAAAAATCCATATTTTTCCTTCCAACACTCTACAAATTTCATTAAACTTTTCATAACTCATGTCGCTGGCAACATGATCACAAAAAACGTGTTTCATGTTTGTCTCATCTGGTTTAAACATTATAATCACATTTGCATTGTCTCTTATTAAATGTTTGGGAATTCTCGTATAAGTTTGACATAAGTAGAATGAATCGACATCCTTATGTCGTCCCATGCAAAAATATGCTCGTATATTATTTTGATTCTCACATGCAACATCATCAAATATCATAACTGAATTAATTTTAGCTTCATCAGGGGGAATAACTGATTCATTATCTGTAAATGTGTAATATCCCATCCCTTTAATTGGTGAAATCAATTTCTTCAAGTATTCATATTTCGGTTGATATAGAGATTTTGAGTATAAATAGATGTTTTCAAACTTGAGCCCATTAGGACTTTCTAGTAATGCAATCATGACATTAGTCTTTCCACAATTTGATGGCCCAACTATCAGAGCACGAATAGAATTTGGTAAGAGGGAGCTATGCTTTATTTTTGATCTGATGTTCGATGAAGCATCAATATTGCGAATCACAATATTTTTATGTTGTTTTATTAACCGCATTCTTATAGCTAATTGCAATTTATAAATGTTACTTTTATTATAGAAGAAGAAATAATATGGTTTTACATTATAGCAAAACATTTAGTCATAAAAAACCAGTCGTTGGAAAAGGTTTAGTTAATAGATTAATAAACTCTATACCTGTTGAACTACACCTTCCTGGATACCAATTTTGTGGTCCCGGAACAAAACTACAAAAACGTTTAGATCGCGGTGACAAAGGAATAAATTTATTAGACGCTGCATGTAAAAATTACGACATTGCTTATTCCAAAGTCAAGGATTTAAATAATACACATAAAGCTGATAAAATTCTTGAAAATAAAGCTTGGGAGCGAGTTCTTTCAAAAGATAGTAGTCTTGCAGAAAAATCATTTGCATATATGGTTGCGAACGCAATGAAAGCAAAAACAAAATTTCGTATGGGGTTGAAGAAGAAGGTTCCAAAAAGAAAAAAAAACAAAATGGAAAAAATCTGTTCAATACATCAATTAAAGATGCAACGAAAATATTGAAGAAGGAAAATCCTCAAGACATTAGCTCTGCTATTAGGATTGCTCGTAAAGTTATCAACAAGTCGTTAAGGGGAAAGAAATCACAAGTTGTAATACCACGTGTAATTAATGTCCCAAAAATTTGCGGCTTCTTACCTTTGATACCTATTCTTACTGCTCTGAGTGCAATTGGTAGTCTTTCTGCTGGCGGAGCTGCTATCACAAAAGCAATAAATGCAGCAAAGAATGCCAAACAACCACTTGATGAAGCAACTGGACACAATAAAACAATGGAAGCAGTAGCAATAGGGAAAGGTTTTTACCTTAAACCCTATAAAAAAGGATATGGATTGGTTTGCCAAGAAAAACAAAGAGAAAAATCATTTTTTCGTAAAGCTACCCAATAAACCCTTATCTGATGTTGATCTGAGAAATTTTTCAACAAACATCCCATACTTTAGAGGAGTTTTCATGTTAGATGCACTACCAAAACGACCGAGAAAAAGAGAATGTGGTATCATTAATTTAGATTTATCAACAAGACCTGGAACACATTGGGTAGCATATTATACAAACTTTCAGCATAAGGAATATTTCGACAGTTTTGGAAATTTACAACCTCCTTTAGAGTTAGTTAAATATCTGGGCACAAATATAAAATATAATTACAATCAATATCAAAATTATGATTTATTTAAATGTGGACATTTATGTCTTATATTTCTTTACAAAATGAGTGAGAAGAATAAATAAATACAACATTTAAACAATTAAAAAAAATTGCTGTTTTATTAATAAAAAGTTTATAAAAATATAGTTTTTACATATTATTCCCAATGAGGATATTGAGCATTTGTTATAAATATATCTATACCAGCAGCAGTATCCAATTTTAACCCACTGTCTCCTTGCTTACATACGCAATATATCCCGGATGCCAACTCCATTACATCATCATCAGATAGAGTATTATATCGGTTTGGTAAATACATTATG
Source organism: Panzeria rudis (assembly GCA_956483635.1). Taxonomy (NCBI): domain Eukaryota; kingdom Metazoa; phylum Arthropoda; class Insecta; order Diptera; family Tachinidae; genus Panzeria; species Panzeria rudis. The sequence goes on from OY101448.1 coordinate 102,636,995, forward strand.
TAATTTTCAAGATCAATTTGAACTGTGGTGCCATATTTAGTTGTCACCCGTTTTGCGTTTTTTACTATATACTTAGTAGACTCCTCAAGATCCTTTATATGTATAAGTGTTTTTTTATTTAAACTGTTGAATTTTTTTAAGAAATCAGGAGGACTCATTATTGTTATTTAAATATTTTTATTTGTTTCCTTTTATATTATTTTTTCTTATTCGACAGATTGCTTAATCTGCTTTTGTAAACTGATGCATTAAATACTTTTTCCAGCCTTAAATAGTTGAGAAAATCTTAATAGAAAGAAAGATCAATATTGTAGCTATCTCTTTTTCTCATATTGTTTGATTTTTTTTCTGTAAAAAATATTTATTATTGATAAATTGTAGTGAAGGAGATAGTTATATTATAGTTCTAAAGTGAAAGTGAGACAAAAATTTACGTAAGGCTGATCAGAATTACAGCTATCGCTTTTTCTCTTATTGATATTATTTTTTATGTAAAAATATTTCTGGCAATGATAGAATTGTAGTGAAGGAGATAGTTATAGTAATGTTATAAAGTGTAAGTAAAAAAAAAAGATTACATCAGAAAAAAATTTGAGACCAGCAAACAAAATTGTTTGTAAAATTTATTTTTTACAGAAATATTTATCTATAAATACACACATTAACCTTTAAAGAATATCAGTGTAGAAATATTATTCAAAACACAAGTATTGATTTTAAAAAATTAAATAAAAATAAAAAAATGAGCCAAGTACGTGATGAGTTATTTGACTTCCTTAAGTTATTTGAGGACTTATTGCTCTATGAGCATAAAGAAACAATAAACTTCTTTATCTCCATGCTGACTGAAAATGAGGACTATGGAGTGATAGAACAAGAGGACTCGGATAGTGGACATTTTGCCAGCTGTCCCTGGTACAGCGAAGGATGTGAGGAAGGGCCGGACACATGCCGTTGTACCATGTTCCACATAAAAAAAATTTATTTTTAAGATAATTGATACTTATAAAAATATATGTCAAGAAAACAATGAATAAATATAAAATATATGTATGTATACATTCTTTTGATTTCTTATTTATTTTGATATATATATATATATATATATATATATATATATATATATATATATATATATATATATATATATATATATATATATATATATATATATATATATATATATATATATATATTTATATATATACATATATATATATATATTTATATATATACATATATATATATATATATATATATATATATATATATATATATATATATATATATATATATATATATATATATATATATATATATATATATATATATATATATATATATATATATATATATATATATATATATATATATATATATATATATATATATATATATATATATATATATATATATATATATATATATATATATATATATATATATATATATATATATATATATATATATATATATATATCAAAATAAATAAGAAATCAAAAGAATGTATACATACATATATTTTATATTTATTCATTGTTTTCTTGACATATATTTTTATAAGTATCAATTATCTTAAAAATAAATTTTTTTTATGTGGAACATGGTACAACGGCATGTGTCCGGCCCTTCCTCACATCCTTCGCTGTACCAGGGACAGCTGGCAAAATGTCCACTATCCGAGTCCTCTTGTTCTATCACTCCATAGTCCTCATTTTCAGTCAGCATGGAGATAAAGAAGTTTATTGTTTCTTTATGCTCATAGAGCAATAAGTCCTCAAATAACTTAAGGAAGTCAAATAACTCATCACGTACTTGGCTCATTTTTTTATTTTTATTATATATATATATATATATATATATATATATATATATATATATATATATATATATATATATATATATATATATATATATATATATATATATATATATATATATATATATATATATATGTATATATATATATATATATATATATATATATATATATATATATATATATATATATATATATATATATATATATATATATATATATATATATATATATATATATATATATATATATATAATATTTTCAATGAGGATGGATAAACGTACTATAAAGAATATATTTCATCACAGTCAAGAACGAAAACCTCAAATATATGATTTGGTTTTTGAGTTTGAATACTTGGTCAATTGGAAATTGAAGATTTCATGTGGATTTTCAACAGCTTTTGGTTTTTAGCCAATGTTATGGTTGAATTATAAAAATAAGCAATACATTAGACTGGATAGAGAAGAGCGGTTACATCTTATGTGCTATAAGGAGTATATTCATGATATGCTTAATCGTCGGGATTTTTTAAATTCTATAAATATAATTGATAATGAAAGTGAGACGGATGTTGAATATAAGTTTCAATACAGAAGGGGTCTTTGTTTTTTAGTTATCAAACAAGGAAACTCTAAAATAAAAATTGATTCTGATACTTGGCGATCACTAACTCAAATTCGAGTATTTTTTACATCAATTTTATGTTGGGACAACATTCTAAGAAAACAAATCCTTCATTTCTATTATGAATATTATATACCAACCTGCTCCGCTTTAAGCACAACAAAACTTCAATTCAATGAAATACAAGGAATACATCATGAAAGGGATGTCAAGATTGAACTAATACGACTTTGTTGTGAGATTGGAGAAAAAATGCAACATAAGATTATAACTGATGTGAAAATTCATAAACCATTACTCAGATCTTCCCGTTAATATTTTCCTAGTGAATATCTTGCGTGTTGAGTGTAATATAGTCGTTAACACATATATGAATAATTCACAAGCACATACATTACATGAATTTGCGATAAATGTTCCACCAGGGTATAAAATTGTTGAGATTCCTAGAAATCTTATCTATTTACCAGTTAACTGCCGAGAGATAAGTTCTCTAACTCTACGCGTCGTTGATCAGAACGGTGATTTAATTAATTTCCGAGGAACGGAAATTACAATAAGAATACATTTGAGAACTAACAAATAATGATAATATACAACGCCAAGCAATCTAAGGATAAAATTGGATACACTTATAAAACACTATTGCAAACCAAACCAAAATTAAAGACATCTTCACAAAAACAACATCTGACACAAGCAAAAAAAAATTTTTGAAGTCTCTCAATTTAAAGTTGGTAAAGAAATGAGTTCCATACTAGATGTTCTAGAAAAACCTCTATCAGACGAGAGTATAATTAAAAAGGACTACCACACATATACACCGTACCTACAATCCTTCAATAATAATGATGAGATTCGAATTTCAATACAAAATCAAGACTTGTATGTGCTACCCAGCGAAAGCTATATATATGTTGAGGGAAGTGTTGTAGATGATAATAACAGCAAAATATCATCTTTTTTAAATCTTAAATTAAAAAATAACTTTGTGGCACATCTCTTTGACGAAATTCGATATGAACTTAATGGAATAGAAATTGATCATACAAGACATTTAGGCATTTCAAGCACCTTAAAGAATTTCCTTTCTTTATCACCAACGGAAAGTGTTGCCATGTATAATGGTGGATGGAACAAACTCGATGATTTGGATATTTTACACGGACACTTTAATTTATATGTACCACTGAAACTATTTTTAGGTTTTGCTGAAGACTATAATAAAATTATACTCAGCGGTAAACATGAATTGATTCTCTTACGTAATAAGAACGATGGAAAACTCGTATACTCCACTGTTGCTACTGGCAAACCAAAAATTAGTATCTCAAACATCTCATGGAGAATTCCACATGTACAATTATCTGATCTGAACAAATTGAATATGATTAAAATTATTAACAATGGTGCTTCTATACCGTTGGTATTTCGCAGTTGGGATTGTCATATTAATCCACAACTAAATGCAGGAACTAGCCACATATGGAATGTTAAATTGGCTGCAAATAGAGAACGACCTTGTTTTGTATTGATTGCTTTTCAACAAAAAAATAAGTTTGTTCACTGTAATCTAAACAACTTAAAAGTACATTTAAATTCCGAATCGTATGCATATTATGATCTAAATATAAAATTTAAAAATGATCGTTATGCAATTCTATATAATATGTATCTACGATTTCAACAAAGCTATTACATGAGAGAATCACAACCGCTTCTAACTACTCAAGAGTTTAAAAATAGTGTGCCGATAGTGGTAGTAGATGTCAGTCACCAAAACGAATCTCTCTCTAATGGTCCTGTTGATATAAAAATTGAAATTGAAACGGATTCCAAAATTCCTAGCGATACATCAGCTTTTTTCATTCTCATCCACGATCGCTTAATAGAATACATACCCTTAAAAGGTCAAGTTCGTAAAATCATGTAAATAAAAAATAAGATGTTTGGGGATAAAGTTTTCATCGATATGCAAGGATTTAAATCTAATTCAAATATCTTCATTGCAAAAGAGATAGCAATTGTTTTTAACAATAAGGAGCACATAAATTTTATTATCAAACCACCGTTTAACTTCAAAAGATTATCAATAGCAAAACAAAAAGAAGCAAATTGGTTAACAAAAAACTTTCATCATCTAAATTGGAATGACGGATCAATAACGTTTAAGAGTGTTGTAACATTTTTAAAAGTCAATTTAAAATTTTCTACAATCTATGTTAAGGGTATAGAAAAGCAGAAATGGTTTGAAAAATTACTTCAGGTCAGAGTTTTTAACATTGAGGATATTGGCTGCATCAACTTTAGGCAAATACAACTTAAATATCCGCGACATTTTTATTGTAAATATCACAACTATGGAGTTTGTGCCTTAAGAAATGCACATTTACTTTATCAAGAAAGTATCCAAAAAATGTATTTTAATATTATATTCTTACATTGTTACAACATATATTTACTGGAGTTTTGAAATAAAAAATAAAAAAAATGAACATTAAAAACAAAATATAATATTTTCTTGTTTATTCATTTATTTATATATGTATATAAATATATGTAAGTATGTGTTATGGGCTAAAAATATCTTATATCAATATTTTATTTCTTTTTTATTTCTATATATTTTATAAATAATTTTAAATTGTTTGAGCTAGAAAACTTAAATCTAAACCCGCTAGTAGTTCGTCACCTTCTTTGTCCATCATAAATTCCTTTATTATTTTTTCAGATTCTTCCTCCACATATATAAGGTCTGCTATTAGGCCACCCCCCTCATCATCCATTAAGAATTTCTCCACTTCTTCCACGTTATATTTTTGGTAATCGGAAGTGTCAAATTCTTGTTCTATGTCAGATTTTATGTCAGCATAAAAGTCATCAGTTTTTATTGTATATATAAATGAGTCGGTGTCCATGTAATTTAAAGATAAATTTGTTTTAAACTTGGGTTGCATGTACCCATAATGGAAATTGTACATTTTCCATTTAGAAAGCTCCAAGACGCAAAATCCCAAGTATATAGGTTTATTGTAAAATGTTTTGACTCTATTCATTTCTATAGCTCCCATATCTTCAGAAAATATAGATAAACTATGGAAATTGGATTTAGATATCCAATCTTGAGCCCCCAAATGGTTACAGTTTGTTCTATTCCAGTTGGTTACAATTTTCACATCTCTCCTCTTGTCCACATTCTCCATTGTTTTACCATACACAGCATTATTGAGTAATTTGAAAATTTTTTTCTCAAAAGCATTTTTAGCAGTGGCTCTGTGTTTGGTATTTAAGTCAATATAACCTTTTAACCATGGAGATTGTTTAAATGCTAGAATACGATGCGTTTTCTTTAGCATCAAACCATATTCCAAACATTGTTTAAGAACTCTGTAATGTATTACATAAGAGTTTTTTTTGTGAAAAATCCGCAATTAATTTCTTATGGTTTGATTCTAAAGTTTTCTTGTTTTCAACACAGAAGGGGAGGTCATTGTGTAAGTCATGTAAGTTGAAAGGATAATTCAAAGTGACCTCATATACATAACCATCTGTTCCATTATCAGCTATGCTTTTCGGATCCAGATTCAGCTCCTCATTTGACATCCATCTGAACCCCCCATAAGGAAGATATTCAGACATCGCCCAACCGTAAAGGTTATTTGAATCTAAATAGACAATAAATTCTGAGGGCTCTTGTTTGTCTAAATCTTCTAAATATTGTTATTTGCTTTGGAGTATCTCCTACTACACTGTACAATTCCGCCACGTATTCCTTTTTTCATAAAATTGTACATATCTATGCCCGATAATAATTCCAATTCAATTTTTGTGTATTTTAACATTGCATCCCAGGCAAGACCAGGAGCTGTGTAGTATTGACATGGATCCAGCTCATATATATCTTTGCAAACTTTTCTAAAGTTCTCGAAAATATCTGTTAATAAGAGCACATCTGTTTTTAAGTAAAGTTCCATGTAATCTTGCATTGTTTTACAATCAAAAGTATTCCATACCTCTTCAGCATGTGAGTTGTTCCTCTTGAGAACATTCTTTGTTGTTCAGCTTATTAAAGAAATCTTTGCGTGAAGGAAGCTGACACTCATTAAATTTTTGAAATGAATTTAGATACTCATACGGAAAAACTCCTTTATTCTTAATGAGCTGAAATTATTTTTCTGCCTGAAATAAGGATCTAATTATGATGAAATCATTATCTGACAAATTGCAGGCCAATGATTCCAAACTGTCAGCCATAAAGCGTATTGTATCAAGAAATCTTATTTCAAGATTATGACCATCACTCATTTCTGTAAATTGGGAGAGTGATATATACAGTTCCTTATTAACAGGAAGTACTTTAATATTGAAAGAAATTTTCCCCAATTCTTTAATAAAAAGATGTGAGTCATAATTTGAGTAATTGGTATGAATTTAGGAATTTGATAATTTCGATAACAGTTTTTGTGGGCTGCACCTCTAAACATGCCACTAATGTGACAGTGATCTCTAACACGATCATTGCCGAGAAATTTTTGACATATATGACAATTCAACGCATTATAAAAATTATAAATATCGGAAGGGGATAATGTATCCATTTGTATCTTATTTACTAAATGATTATTGTATATATCCTCACAGTCTTGAATTAAAAATGATAAAAAATTTTCTGATGCATCTTTCCCTGTGTATACTTTTAACTTATCTAAATTATTGTTATGTTGACATTTAATATAATAGTTTAAAGTACAAGGAATGTGCTTCTTAACAAATTTGGTTTTATTACTTACACTACAATTAATATCCTCTAAACTGCATTCAAAATCTGCATAAATAACGAAAGGGACATCCATTTTCCTTTGATGTCCCTTAAACTGATGAATATCATATGGAGCTGTTGGCATAGTGGCTACTATTTGGCCACACTCTGCTTTGTGTTTGTCCATAGTCCATTCATTATGCGTATATTGTAAGCAGGCATTACAAAATTCAAGACTAGCTTTGTGCTTTGTTGTCTGACTCCTTAATAATCTGTAAAAATAATAAATTTATAAACATTTATAATAAAATAGTTGTTATTAACTAATTGATCTTTTTTTAACTTACCTTGACATATTTTTTATGAGAATATAGTGATGACCAACACCATTTTCTAGCAGCAACAAATTAACATGAGTACATTTCTCACCCTTTGTGATATAATTAGACGAATTAGTTTCCTCCTCGTACCCAAATACATTTATGCTAATGCCACTGTTTCGCTCCTCAAATATTTTAATGGTTTTTAACGATATTGGAAATTTTAAATTTGAGAAGTCTAGTGTTACTCCATTTTGTGTACAAATGATGTCAGCGGCAATGTCATCGATATTATATGAGCTGCATCGATCATTATATTCAATTTGTGAAGTATCCACTGCAGCAATTAAACACCACTTAAAGCAGAAAACGTCATTGTTTTCTATGTTGAGGCAAGCCTTTCTTTTATCAAGTTTTTCAGGTAGAATCATCCAGTTTGCCCCTTTTACCATAGAAGATTTATTAACACTAATGGCCTGTCCCACGATGTCACAAGAAAACTTAAGCGAAAGAAAGTAAGTCACCCACTTTCGTTCGACGTAGCGTCCCACTTTCCTTCGACTTATCGTTCGCATGAGTTACGTCTGCAACGTAAGTCGTTTACTCATTGTTAAATTGGCTATGCTACCACATCAACAATTGTAGAAATTAATCGCCAAGAATATGAAAAAATCGCTTGAATGTTAATATTTTGCTATAAAAAATGCAACTATGTGGTAGTTAAACTTGCGACAAATGACAACAATTGACAAATAAAAAATGTAAGCAAAAACATATAAACAAAACTATATTATAGTGGTGAAAAATTCATGAGACATTTTGTGCATATTTATCTATTATATATTATATATTTTACAAACAAACCAAAGAGTGATTAGTGCTTTTGCAATTGCAAGATATGAATGTGTCATTTGCGTTATATTTCATAGATGAGGATGGGGAGCAGGAACAGGTGTCTCGTAGGCAATTACGAGATGGTTCTAATGTTCTCCATATGCCCAACAATCAGTAAGTACATAAAAATATTCATGAGTCCATAAATAAATTGCAATAGGCATACTATATTAAATATATGTACATTTGTATATAATTATGAATGTACATACAATACATATGTATGTAGTATGTATGCAGGCAATAATTGTTTTGTATTAGAATTATTGCAAATTTTCGGGTATCTAAGGAAATATTTGGAATGATACTACACACTTTGGAGCCGAAATGGACAACAGCGTTCCGATGTACCCAAATTCGTCCGGATGTAAAATTGGCCACTTTTCTGCGTTTCTTGGCCACGGGAAGCTATCAGCGAACGATTGGCAACGAAAGTGTTTCTTCAACTTCCAAGTCTTCTGTCAACCGCATAATCAGTGAGTGCCTTCACCTGTTCGAGGACTGGATATGCCCAAAATGGATACAAATGCCACGGCCCGAAGAAGAACGGGAGATAATTGAGCAATTTTTTGACAGAACTGGTTTTCCAGGCGTAATAGGGTGCCTTGATGGAACGCATATTCGTATCAAGTCCCCAGGCGACGATGTCAACCGCTTATATTATAATCGGAAGGGGTATTATAGTATAAATGCAATGATGGTAAGTATATTACATATCTGCGCTATGATAATATTTGCAATCCTTCATAAAATTTGATTTTTTAGATTTGTGATCAAAAGATGAATGTATTGTTTGTTGACGCTAGGCATCCCGGCTCTAATCACGACTCATTCATATTTGAGCATAGTTTGATAAACGAAAAACTAGAAAATGATTTTAATAGTGGAAAGCGAAATGTGTGGATTTTAGGTAATATATTATTTTTTAAAAATATGAATAAATACATATACATATACATATATATATATATATATATATATATATATATATATATATATATATATATATATATATATATATATATATATATATATATATATATATATATATATATATATATATATATATATATATATATATATATATATATATATATATATATATATATATATATATATATATATAAATAATTATATTTATAAGAATGTGCAGATATAAATACTTAAAAATTTTGTACTTTGTTGTAGGGGACAGCGGTTACAAATTAAAACCATTCTTAATGACACCATTCCGAAATCCAAGTGATGTTAATGAAAGGCGGTACAATCAAAAATATACCAGCACACGTAATGTAGTGGAGAGATGCTTTGGCCTGATGAAAAATAGGTTTCGCTGCATTATCGGATCTCGAGGACTCCACTATAGTCCTGATAAAGCAACCAAAATCATCAACGCCTGTTGTGCCGTACATAATATGTGCATAAAATATAATTGTACTGAAGAGCCAATAGAGTTTGATGACGAAAATTCCCCAAACTCTGATGACATCGTCGAAGAAGAAGGAAGTATTGCCCACACAATCCGCAGAAACATTGCAATGAATATGTGAAGAAGTTATAATCGCCCTGTGGTCTAAATTTGACCACTTCACACGTATGTAAAGTGGCCGTTTACAAGTACAAAACAAAAACCACTTTTATTCCAAGAATTTTGAAGAAACAGATTTTATTTATCTTTCGAAACATATACATATTTATGTATCACCTGGATATATACATATGCATATTGCTGGACGATAAGATTCTTAAAAAAGTACGACAATAAATGTATATTTGTTTCGTTTTTTATAATTCAAAATATTTATTTTCATATTTTATATATTCATTGTACTTTGTGTTTTTTTATTCCATGTAATATTAATTTGTTGTTTTTTTTAATTGACTGACTTTAATAAACGTACATATGTATGTATATACGATTAAATTATTTTTTTATAATACATATCTACGTTTCATGTTCTTTCGTTAAAAAATATAAAAGTATAGCTAAGTGGGTTTGTATTTTAGGTGACGACATGTACTTACATTCATACCTGTGAATATGACAAATTTGTATAAAAAATTAAATGCAAACTAAAACTAATTAATAAGCATCTCTGCATATTTTTTTTTTTAATACATACATGATTTTACTTTTATGTGTACATATCGTTACCTTAATATACAAAGGCCCTAACTCATTATTTTTTTAAATTGTTTTTTTTATATTTCGATAGGAGAACATCTAATCTATCGAAAATTGCAATAATCTCGATTTCAAAAAAAGAATGAGTTAGGACCTTTCTATATTAAGGTAACGATATGTATGTATGTATATCGCCATACAAAATGCTAAAGGTCTAAAATTTTATGTTTTTCAGGGATATAACAAATTTAATGAACTGCAAAGTATTGTGATAACAAAAATAGTTTTTCGTGCTTAGTATAATTAACTAAGTATGAATTAATGATATTGTATTGAAGAAACAGTTTTTGTAATCACAATCAGACATTTGATGAAAACCGATTTAGGCACGAAACCAGTTTAAAGACGATTATAGGTGTGATGGTGTTTGTTACAGTCGTCTTGTAAATAATTTTAAAATGTGATTCTTATGGTTTCTTGAATAATTTTTGATACATTTTATTTCACAGCTTTATTATATTGCTTATGTATATATTATCTTCTAGTGTGCTTTCTAAAAGTCGGTATTGTGAAATTGGCTTAAAAACTATTTCGAAATTAATCGGAATTCATCACACATTATCAAAACCGTCGTTTTGAAATCATTTTAAAAACTATACTTTTCCAAAGCATACATATTGTTACCGTAATATAAAAAGTTCCAACGCATTATTTTTTTGATTATTTGGATCCGTTAGATGTTCTTCGATCGAAATAGACGAAAAACTCGATTTCAAAAAAAAATTGTTAGGGCCGTTTTATTTTAAGGTCCCGATATACATATACATATATTAAAACAATTTCAAAACCATGGTTTTGAAAATGTGTGATGAATTCCGCTCAATATAAGATAATAAGATAATATATACATAAGCAATATAATAAAGATGTGAAATAAAATTTATCAAAAATTATTCAAGAAACCATAAGAATCACATTTTAAAATTATTTACAAAACGACAGTAGCAAACACCATTCCATACATACATATGTACACATACATATATGTAAGTAAATATAGAAATAAACTAATTTTTTTAATAAATCAACTAATGATTCTAGGAAATTTAAAATTTTTTCTTTAGTTTCGTTGGATTTCCTGGCCGCTTCCGCCTGAACTAAAGCGGCGTTTGATATATCTTTTATAGAGGCAGCTATATTTTGAGTGGCTTCAGCTAATGTTTTGATTGCATTAGCTTGCTCTTTTTCTGCAGCAGCCGTCTCTTCACTAACCTTAAGCTGACGACGAATTAGATGTGATTGATTGTCACTTCGATGTTTTCTTTTTTTGGCCGAAGAGCAATTTGGAAGTTCATCGTCGCTATCTTCGAATGGTTTTGGGCGTTTTTGACTTTGTGGCGGTTGGCTTTGCCGAGTTGTTTGTTGCAATGGCTGAATAGGTTGCTTCTCTTGCTGCCTTGATGGAGAGATCACCGCTACTACCTTGTTACTCCTGGGTGGTGTATCGTTTATTGCAATGAAACAATTATCAATTGTGTCGGCGGTTTTCGAACTATTTTTATCTAGAACTCCAAACACCTTGCCACCAGGTGCTGCAGCTTTAGATAAAAATAATATTTTGTCCACTGTTTGTTCCAACTCAGATAAAGAGTTAACACGATATAGACCACCACCAGTTTCACATATGCTCTTATGGTTCTCAGCTATTTTCTTTTTTGTGCGAGATTTCAAGTCTGCCCAGGTCTTCAAATAAACAACACATTATATATTTCTACATACATATGTACATACAAAAAAATAAAATACCTTTTTCCATTCAGCAACGGAACGTAAAGGAGGACCCAGTGAATTCAACTTTTTTGCCAATATCATCCATTGCTCTTCAGTGGACATCTTTGTGCCCCCAAAAACCACTGTTCCTCTTGCTAATTCCGGGTGCTCCTCCATATACTCAACTAATGCCTGTAGTTGGCTAAAGGTTGATTTTTTAATGCTACAAATAATTTATTTATTGATTAAATGAACATATTTAAATGCTATTGCATTAGTTTTTACCATTTATTTTCCATTTTACGAAAATTTTTTTCCTATTTTTTTAACTTGTTAGCACAACGACAACTTACACATTAGTGAGTGATTTTGACGTTTGTGTTCGCACAAATGACAGAAAAATTTTATAGTGGGACGTTAATTTGTACTGAATTGCTTACGTTATCATTCGCTTTGATTTTCGTTCGACTCGTCGTGCAAAAAATTTTTGGTGGGCCGCAAAACAGCTGATTATCGTTTAAACTGCTTGCGAACGAAAATGAGTGACATCCTGGAACAGGCCATTAATTCTGCTCGAACTATACGTATTAGAGTCCAACCAGAGTCCCTCTCTTGGAATTCAGACATTTTGTTTTGAATTTCTGATATTTGCTTAGAAAGCACTTCATATATTTCATCTCCTCTGGTCAACAAATTCATTTTAGCTCTATGATAAATTATATTGAACTCCAATTCCTCTCCCACAATTTTTATATACTCCCCCACTATACTTGTATTAAATTTTATTATAGCATGTTTCAGCAAATTGTTTTCCAGCCTCTCTATTAAAACAGATGCAATTTCGGTAAAAAAAATCTTCAAATAAAAGCTCATCTTTTTTATTATCTATTCCATACGTTGTAATATTATTTTTAAACGCTTTGTTTATTTCGTAATATTTCATACTAGTGGACGGGGTTCCTTGTGCTTCTTCATCAATACTCTTATTATTTATTAAATGTCCTCCAAAAGCATTTGATCATTGTTGTTGATGTTGGTCAGTAGAAGGTTCCTGCCAGTACATTTGCTGTGGTTGCTGTTGTTGTAGCTGATATTGTTGTTGATGTTGGTAAGGCTCCTGCCAATACACTTGCTGAGGTTGCTGCTGTTATTGTTGTTGTACCTGATATTGTTGTTGATGTTGGTTAGTAGAAGGTTCCTGCCAATACATTTGTTGTGGTTACTGCTGTTGTTGTTGTTGTAGCTGATATTGTTGTTGATGCTGGTAAGGTTCCTGCCAATACACTTGTTGTGGGTCCTTATGAGTATGAATATGGTTTATATACGCCTTTTGGTATTTGTATACCTTTTGACATTTTTGACATACATAGACTGACGAACTCATTTTTTTATTTATTTAATTATTTATATTGTTGAAATTATTATATTAAAATTATTAAATTTTTTTCACCAAAAAAAAAACTTGCTTATTTTAAGCAATAATTAACTGTCACACTTTTATAGTTTTTTTTCAAGCTTTAAAACTTGATTAATAGCTATTTATTTATTTATTTTATTTATTTTTTAACATTTATTTATTCACTCCTTTTTTTAGTCACTGTAAAACTTACTTACACAGCACTTTCTCTAGATATAAACCACAATATACTGAAAAAGAACTGGACTATTTATTTTACTTATATATGCTTTATGAGAATCATTTACTTATACTTACCCACCTTTTTAAAATGTATAAGAAAAGAAAAATGGAATATATAGTTTTTCTTCAACTAAGTACAGCTAAAACCAACAAATAAAAAATAATATAAATATTAACCCCTACAAGTACAAGCCGACCAAAATATTTCCTAATTGAGCAAGACTAGAATTTTTGAACACATACAACCCAACGAAAATGTTTTCTAATTCCACATAATACCAATCTCTAAACACACTTCATTTTTTCCCACGACAAGTTCATTAACTCAAAATCCTTTTCAATCCATACTTAAACAATGTACGAAAAGTAAACCTTACGGTGCCTGCCAACATAACAAATTACATCGAGGGACATCAAACCCTTGTCACGTCACACTTAAGGTCATACATGAAAACAAAACACCAAGCCGCCCAAAATATTTCGCAATTGCACAAGACCAGAATTTTAAAACACATTTAATTTTATTTTCATGACAAGTTCTTTAATACCATTTCCATAAATACTTTTCAATCCACACTTTTAAACAAAGACAAAACACCAAACCGACCAAAATATTTCGTTATTGCGCATGATTAGAATTTTAAAACACAACTAATTTTCCCACGACAAGTTCATTAATACTATTTCCCCAAAAACTCACTTTAAACAAAAAACAAAACCCTTTTCAAACCACACTTAAAAAACTAAATTAAAACTAACCCCCATAAGCACGTACAAGCATGCGTACCAACATAACAAATTACATGGAGGGACATCACACTTAAGGTCATAAATGAAAAAGCAAAAAACAATCACGTACAAAACAACTGTCAAACACCTGCCTCAACTCACACTTAAGACCATACATGAAAACAAAACATCATCATCACGTACAAAACACCTGCAAAACCCCTTGTCAAACCCTTAATTACTAAATTATGCTAATTAGGCAATAAATTACAAAATTTTTGACAATTTTAATTACGGTGCGGCCCCAGTTCCCTACTACTTATATTGAAACTTTTGCTTCCCTTGTGAAATTATAGATATTGTTGATGTTAGTTGTTGATGCATCTTGTAGGATTTTAAGAGCTGTTGCGTTGTTGAACCTGCGTTGGTCCACCTGCTGTTGCAGGTGGTACATATGGGTCTGCTGGTTTTTTTAATATGTATTCATGGGAGAATATTGTATGGCCGAGTCGAAGTCTTGAGAATGTTTTGGTTTTACTGTTATCGTCATCCGTCGGATAATTAGGACACTTAAAATTTGGGTTGATATTGGCATAATGAGGATGTTGTATTAGGTTGTCTCTAACCTTAAAGTTAATATAATTCATGATTTGTCGGCGTAGGTCTATTTCTTCAACTGTGTCATCTAGCAGAGTAGGGGCATGGGATGCGTATCGTGCAGCAATGTCTGCTTTTTCGTTGCCTATGATGCCTATATGGCTAGGGACCCAATAAACTCGTATTTTCCCCCCGTTTTTTATTAGGGCATCTCTGAGTTTAATGGCTTTGTTCCATTTATTATTGTAGGGGTTGTATATTGCCTTGAGTACTGATAAGCTGTCCGTACAAATTATGGTTTTCTTTTTCCATTCAACTGCATATTGGATAGCACGAAAGATTGCGCAAGCTTCTGTTGTAAAAATAGAGGAGTATTGGTGCAGGATGTTGAGTGCCACGTTATTCCCCTTGTCATCAACTACAGCGTATCCGGGTAGGGCTTGTTGAGATTTAGATCTGTCCGTGTATAAGAAGTGCCAACCATTCCCTCTTAGTTCTCTCTTCTTTTGTGCCCACAGTTTTAAAAATTGTTCCTTGGTGGTTTCAGTTTTTTTGAGTTTAGATAATGTTAGATCTACCAAGGTATTGTTAAACTTCCAAGGTGGCTTGATAGTTTTTTTGGTGATTTTTATGGGAATGTCCATTTCGCGTGTAAACTCCAAGGATAGGGCAATTGAAGATTTAATGCGCTTAGGTTTTTTAGCAGAGATGTTTTTCAAGATGTCGTAGTCGATTATGGAGTATGTGCTCGTTAAGAGTTTTGGTAGCATTCTACCTTTAACTTCCAAAAATCTGTTTTCTATCGCTGGGAAACCTGCTTCATTGAGGATATTGTTGGTTGGTGTTGTCCTGTATTCATAAGCTGAGGCGCGAGCGGCTTTATGATATGCTGATTTAATTATGTTTAGTGTGGATTTCGGACTGTTACCATACAGGAACATGCCATAGTCTATTTTGCTCTGTACTAGAGTTTTTGTTAAATAAACCAGAGTGTTGATATGTACAGAACTTTTCAAAGACAGATAGCGGATTATATTTGCTCTAGCTAGTATTAATAACCAATCCAACAAATTGAAAATAGTGCGATCTGCATTTGACCGTTATCGTAGCTTATATTTACTTATCAGAAAGACGAGAAAATATTAGGCTAAAGGTGCGTAACGCTAGGTTAGAATCAGATGTAGTTAAGTACCAGGAAAAAATAAAAATCTTGGAATCGGAGTTAAAGAAGAAAAATGATTTGTATTCAGAAGTTTCTAAGACCATGCTTGTCTGCCTCAATAATGACTTAAAAAACCATAATCAAGTTTTGAAGACGCGCCGCTACGATCAAGCGACCAAGTTGATTTCGTTAGGAGTTTTGTTTTTGTCGCCAGTTGTTTATCGTCATTTAGCACCTATGATGGACTGGCCGCAAATCAGAACTTTGCAAAGGTTCGTAGAGGGATGGGCAAAGACGCCTGGTAATTTAAATGGGAGCTTTGAGGCGTTAAAAATACGTTCTCAAAGTTTCACTACAGAACAAAAGATCGTTAGTCTTGCCTGCGATGAAATGTCCTTAAAAACTTTTCTAGATTACGATATTGGCAAGGATATTATTATTGGCCTACAGGACTTCGGCGATGAAAATCATTCGAACTGCTTAGCAACTAGTGTGGTAGTCATTATGGCAAGTGGAATAGGTGGAGAAGGTTGGTCGCAAGCACTTTCTTATTTTTTCGTGTATGGTAGCTGTCAGGGTCAGGTTTTACAAAAGTACATTTATGAGGCAGTCCGAAAATTAGAAAAAATAGGTTTAAGCACTTGCCAATTCGTTTGTGGCCAAGGCTCCAACTTTCAAAATTTTTCTAACATAGTCGGCATCTGTCCCCAAATGCCATATTTTTTAGTAGATGATAGGAAAGTTTTTTTCGTGTATGATTGTCCCCACCTTTTAAAAAGCGCCCGGAATTGTTTTCTGACCGTTCAGAACACTATTCATTTTAATAATAAAGTAGTATCATGGAATGACGTTTCTTTACAGTAGATTCTTCAAATAAATTAAGATGTGCTCCAAAGCTAAGTAAGGAACACATCAATCCCAATAATTTTCAACGCATGCGTGTAAACTTAGCATCACAAGTTTTAAGCAATACAATTTCAACAGAGATGTGAATTCTTTACAATTCAGGGAAAATAGATTCAGCAAAAACTTCAACTTTTTTGAATACAGCAGAATATTTAAAGGTTTTTAATGATTTGTTTGATTTATTTAATATTCGTGGTACTACATTCACTTGTTCTCCTGATCAGTTAGAGTTTTTAAGAGAAGCCTCAAAAATATTAGGAACCTTTAAAATTTTCGATGCAAAGAAATCCAATATTACATCATACTTTAAGTTTATTAATGGGTGGCCAATCAATATTTCGGCTTTAAAATCTTTGTGGCAATATCTTGAAAAAGAAGGTTTTGAGAATATTAAAACTCGCAGATTAACGCAAGACCATCTAGAACATTTCTTTGGCCAAATTCGCAGGGGATCTGGGAACGGTGTTTCTATTACTCCACGTAATTTTTCAAGTTCCTTTCAAAAATGATGGGGATTCCACTATATTGACGTCGTTGTCAACGGAAATTGTGAAAATATTTCACCAAACGATTCGATAAACGATTTTTCTATAGTGGAAGAGGCATTTTCTGATAGCAGTAGTTCGGTTTGCGAAAAATTTCAGTCCCTGTCTAATCCTACTTCCCATATTGTAGCAACAGTAGATACCAGTAACATTTCTTTAAATGAAATGGAGTTTTTAGATAAAAGTGCCTTTGTTTACGTATCCGGGTACTTTTATCTAATACTATATAAAATACATAAGTGCAAATTTCCTTTGCCACATTTCAATGGAACACCCATGTCAGAAGAATTTCTTTTTACATTTGAGAAGCAATTCGAAAAATGTAACTTAGTGGAACCTCCATAGGCTTTTGTAGACTATTTGCGCAAGTTAGAGGATAGATTCGAGCCTGTGTTTAACATGTATTGCCATAGAATTGGCCGTAGGCAAATTATTGTCGACGACTTAATGAAAATTAAGCCATTTTTGTGCTGCGAAAATTTAAAACACGACGACATGTTAAACTTCCCAGTAAACACATTTATGTCATTCTGACGTCAGCATGATATCATGAAAGGTCATACTTTACATAAGAAATGACTCATAGGTGACTCATATATGACTCATAATTTCGCACTTAGGTACATCAGATACTGTCATGAATTAGTGAATTTACATACCGATAACGTAGTAATAATCTTTTATTTTAATATAAAATAATATTTTTTTATCACTTCAAACAACACACGAACACGATTCCCGGATGTCCAACACGCAACCCCAAAATTTTCAAAACACAAACACGACACAACACGCACGAAATCAAATCCAAAAACAAAAAACAAAATTTTTTATATTCAAAGACGTATTTTTCTTCTATTTTAACATTTCAATTTCTATTTGTATTTTTTACAAATTTTGGTGAGAAACAGTAACTTCTCAAGATTCTGCATTCATATATATTTTAATCTGAAAATCGTTTCGTGTTTTTTTCGTGAAATCAGATTTTTGGTCACAAACACGTGTTGGGTCGAGCGTGCTTTTGTCACGAAAAAAACTACAAGCGCCCATCTCTACTTCAAACCACATCAGAGTGTGCAAACAAACAAAACTTTTCGCAAACATTTTATGCGAAGATACAAACTTTTAAAATATTTTTAATCGTTTCGTACATGAGCAAAACCAAAACCAATACTTTTACAATGCCAAAAAAATTAAACAAAACAGTTGGCTTTTCATTCATCTGCATGCTTTAATATCGCGTTCCAATCGTACAACAACAACACGAAAGCAGAAATGTATTTCGTTGAATGCTTCATTGTATTTAGCATAAATACACTAACTCATTCTCTACTATGATGATGTATTTTCTTAAAACTTTTCAATTTTGTTCTTGTTATTTTCTTTTCTAGCTGCGTACATTTAAGTTACATACATTTTGTGCACACAAGCACAAACAGTCCGAAACTAAATGGGACTATCATTCTCGTTGTTATTGTTTTGTTTTTGTTTTACACATTGGAAAATACAAAACGAAAGCAAACGTTTCGTTTAGTTTATTTTCCTACTCTGAACCACATACATTTAACTTTCATTTATTAGATCCATTATATTGGAAAACATAATACGAACTTTTTTTACTAAATTTGCACTAATATACATTAGGCTTGTTCATAAAAAAACATTGGATTTTGTTATGGGCCAACCAGAATATATATTAAGCAATGTGAAAAAATTACGCATGATTTTTTTAAAATTTTTCTATTAAGGTTTAGGGGTCGCTACCGGCCTCCGAACTTTGGTGTTTTTGAAAAAGCTCCCTGCTTTTATAAACATATTTTTCGATGTGGGTGTGTATTAAAAAATTAATTATATTTAAAAAGATTTATTTCAAAATTAATCGGATATAATACATACATATTTAAATAAAAATCTTAAAATAGGTTACATGTGTTTAATGGAACTAAAATATATAATAATTAAAAAAAATATTTTAATATTTTACTTTAAAATAAAAACATAGCAAATTCAGTCAATTCATGAAATTTTCGCTGATAAATATAAAATATTATTTTACCTTTTAAAGAATTTTTAAGTTTTATATATTGATTTACAAATAATTATTGGAGCAAAGTTGATTTATTTGAATTTGGGTATTTTTGTCTATAATCTTTCACCAACGACAATAAAAACTGCTTCTGCTGTTCATTTTTGGTATGCAGTTTGTTATATTCCTCCATCAGTGCTACACCTCGTTCTGCTATATCGTTAGCAACTCTCATAGAACGAACTATATCTCTGCCATTTACGTAATTCTCATCTTCCTCCCAATCTTCAACACCTTTCTTTAAGAAGCTTGATGAAATGACGGTTATGCTAAAAAATCTAATAGTGTTTCTAGAAACGAAATCTTCTAATTGTTTGTTATTTATTAGACTAGCATCTAATGCTTTTCGTTTTAAAGGGTTTTCCGGCTCTTCAACATCTAAAGCGGCCACCATCTTCTTTTTTGTATTAACAGAAAATTGGTCGTCAAATAAGGCGAATGCAATAAGCTCTTCTGATAAGTACCAAAGATGACCAAGCATTTTTTTAATGGCAACAGTTCCAATCAAGTCATTTACTTCTTCATAATATTTTAGGTCCTTTAAAAGCTGTAGATCATTTCTTGGCGCACACACTGCAGATGGGGTTACAAAGCAATACTTTACGTAAATTCGTACTACAAATATGGAAACATTGCGAATTGAGCATTCATCACTTTTAGTTAGCTTGAATTAATTTCTAAATAAATAAATCTTCAAACAATATATGGCTTTAACCATCCATCTAGCCCGGTGAAGACCTCCAGGAGCTCTAAACGACATTCCTGTTTCGGGAATACCTCCTAAGAATATTAGAGATAGCTTCCGTAGCTCTTATGCTGACTTTAGACGACATGTATTTTACATCTGACTTGTCAAATTTCCCACTGCAAAAGTGATACATGCCGTGTGAAACATATGAAACATTGTCAGATGACATTTACAGAAGCAAAGTCAGATGAAAAATTTTCAATTAGAGCGTGTTCTATTTTCATCTGACAAGGCATCTGACATCAGCTGTATTAAATTATCAAAAGTGTGGTTTGGCTGAAAAACATTAAAAAGCAAACAGCGCTTTATGTATTTACGGAAATTGTGCAAAAACTCAGCTGTTGTGAACACTCAGAGGTTATGTCAGATGTAATTGCACATGTACGTGTGAAAGCAAATATTATAAACCGTCTGTAAATTGACAATTTTGACAAACATGCGAAGTTACATATGTCTCACACACCTAACAAGCCATATGTAAAAAACATGTCGTCTAAAGTCAGCATTAGTAGTCATCTCGAGGCTGAAACTCTTTTAACTGATTTTGGACGAAACCTATCGCACCTGTTCATCAAAAGTAACACAACTCAAAATTTACAAGTTTTCAGTAGAGGCAAAAAACTAATTGCGCCAATATAATGGAATTATTGTTATAAACAAATATACCGTTGTAAAGGAAACTCAATAATATTTCAATAAAATAATACAATACCAAAATTTTTACAGTGGTTAGATATGGTAATCATACACTGTTTCCTTCAAAAAAAGTGGAAAATAGAATTTTTTGAGTTGTGTTACTTTTGATGAACAGGTGCGATATGGTCTCATCAGTAATATTTTTAATTTTTTTTTAAAACAAAAAGATCAGAAATTCCTGATTTAAAGTTTTTTCGATTAATTTTGCTCCAGGCTAATTTGAATTTTTTAAATATCAACGTTTCAGGACCAGTTGAAGTACCAAGTGTTTGGCGAAACACAGCTTCAAGCATTATTTCCGAGATGTGATGGTGGCAAGCCA
Source organism: Panzeria rudis (assembly GCA_956483635.1). Lineage (NCBI taxonomy): Eukaryota > Metazoa > Arthropoda > Insecta > Diptera > Tachinidae > Panzeria > Panzeria rudis. The sequence continues at coordinate 102,658,739 of OY101448.1, forward strand.
GCCAAAGCATATCTTTATCCATCTTTTGTTCTAACAAAATACATGCACCATTTCTTCTTCCAGTATTTGTGGCAGTTGTGTCAAAGCTCATGGATGTGACTTTTTCGCTAAGATTCCATTCTAGCAATGTGTCAAAAACTGCCGACGCAGCTGCAATCCTGTTCCGGCAGATAATTTTGGCACTGCGAGAAGTTTATCAACACCCATACCAGACACCAGAATTGGGAGACGTTCTACGATTTCATTTCCGCTAATATCGTCCATCATTTTTCCGTCCCAGTGAATAGTAAGTGGAACATCAGGCTTAAACTTACTTCGTAAAGACTCTGCCATATTTTCTCGAAAATCAATTCGTTGTCGACGAATGGAAGAAGTGCTTATATTATACTCTGAAGGATCGCCACCAATGTGTTTAACTGTTTCTGTCAAAACAATTGCAGCTTTACGATTACTTAATTTTGCAACGTCAAGACTAACAGCTAAATTTGCATTTAAAATCTTTTTTCTGCCTCTATACAAATTTTTCTTTGCCACTGGTTCGGAACCATTCAAAGTAGATAATGAATGGTCATCATCACTTGACGAAGACTATAGCTCAATTCGACTCCGCTTGTTAATATTATTAATAAACTTTTCCTCACGTTCCTTCAATTTATTTTCGCGAATCTCTTTTATATTACACCATTTTTCGTATTTCGCACTCATTCTCAAAAGTGTTGAGTCCAAATTACCTATTTTGCCATGACGACTTACTTGTCGCTGAGCATTTAAAAAATTTTTGTCCTCCTCTATTACGATCATGTTTAAGGCATTAGCGTGAGCAATATCAAAAAGACTTTCCAATGTAGTTGCCCAGTTTTGTTCTTTTTTTTATTAAACCGTCTGAGCGCTTGGCTTTGTTTTCCTTATTTTTTTAAGTGTTTGCCAAGAATTAAACAGTTTTTCAATTTTATCTATTACTCGGTTTTTTGTTTGTGTCGGTATTGCGGCCATTTCCCATATAGCCAAGACATCATTTGCAGTTGAAGTGCAACATCCTCTTATGGTTAGTTTGCTGTAGATTTTGTAGTAAAAAAGTAGACTTAATACCTCCTTTTTTGTAGGAAGTTTGGTTTTGCATAGCTCTGGTGATACCTGCCCTATTAGCCATATTTTAGTGTTTTCGCGCGTAGCAAGTGTCGATGAACTAGATGCCATTATATATTGAAAATGATTCGGCAGCTGACCTGCTTAAACAGTACAAAAATATTTCATTAAATTATTTTTTTTATAATGCTCCAATATTATATATTTTTTATAACTCACCTGTTTACGCATAAAATCAAATGTAAGATTGTTTAAGAAACTTATTTTTGTCAGCGCTTTAATAATTGTAAATATATAAAATTTATGTTGTAAATATATTAAAACTTACATTCGCGACACTGCTCTAAAAAAATTTTAATTTTCATAGAACTGCGTACAATATATTAATTGAAAATTTTAACTTATTTGTAACGATGAGCACTGCAGCGAATTAAAGATTCGCTCTTTAATGTAATTTGTGTTTTTTTAAAGCTTAGGAAAAAAGCAGCATTAATTGGTCTTGGTGCCGAAGTCTTAAAAAACGCGTTTGTGTTTGATGTACTTTTCACTTAAAAGGAACTTTTGTAAAGAAAACACATTATTATTCTTTAATAGTTTGAAAATTAAAAAATTCTAAATAATCGATATTTTAGGTTTTCACGGGGCGAGGGCACTTGGAAAAATTGTAAGAGACTGGACCATAATATTGAAATTCTGAAAAACATTTTTCTCTCTTTTTTAAATCATTATTCAATAATGGTGTGCATAAAATTAATTAATCGAAAAATATGTTTATAAAAGCAGCGAGCTTTTTCAAAAACACCAAAGTTCGGAGGCCGGTAGCGACCCCTAAACCTTAATAGAAAATTTTTTTAAAAATCATGCGTAATTTTTCCGCGGTGCTTAATCTATATTCCGGTTGGCCCACATTAAAATAAAAAAAATATTAAAAAAAGGCTATATATGAACCGCCCTAATATACATGCAAACATACATACTTACATACTTATACATCTTAACAGGCTGTATTTCAACTCATCTTGTTTCCTGTAGGCTTCCATATATTGATTTGCTATTTTTGGAAATATTTATTTTCATTTTTACAATTGAAATTTCATTTCTTATTAAATTATTTTAGAATTTCAAATTTTTATATGTTTAAAATGACATCATTTATATATATGTATCATATTTTAGTCACAATGGATATCACTGACAAATGAAAATTACGTAAAATTTGATTACATAGCTATGACGTATCAGTGATGTCAAACCTAGGTCATGTGTTCACTGGGTTGTTTGTTAGAATCAGGATTTATTTCATACTTCGGTTCCTTAATGCTAGACTTAAAGAACCAAACTTCAGAATTAAATACGTTTGTGTAGCCCACAAATAACAGATATATGTAGGTTCTTTGTTAGGGTTTCTATAGTGTAGTGTAGTTTCTCAATAATAATGTATGGCAACTCTGTATGTCATGTATTATCGTATTTCTTTTTATATGATATTCTTTTTTTGCTAATAGAAAAATACTTAACCTTACTTCGTTATGAAACAAGAGATCACGTTGTTTGCAAAGTATTAAAGTTTTTTAATAAAGTAATATATATATTAATATGAATTTGCCATTAATCAATGTGTTTCATTTACAATACACAACAATAATTGGCGACGAGGAGTGAAAATCAAAGCAAAGCAGTGCAAATAAAAAAAATCAACCAAAATCAATTTAATTTTCTACAAGTGCAACCACATAGTGCAACAAAAATGGAAGCACAGGTGCAGAAGTTACTGGAAGCCATCACAGCGATGACGACTGCCATGCAAACCCAGCAAACACAACAGAACAACACAAGTGTCAACATTATTTCAAACTTCGAAAATTTCGATCCAAAAGTTGAAACATTCAAAAATTATAAGGAGCGCATAGAGCTGCATTTTCAAGTAAAAAAATATTTGCCGACAGGAGTATGTGCGCAAAATTACTCCTTCAATATATTGGACCAACAGTTTACACTCTTTTGTCAACATTAGCTGCCCCCAAAAATGTAAATAGTTTGACGTATGATGAAATAGTTTCAATTTTAGAAGTACACTTCTGCCCAAAGAAAAATGTGCTGGTAGAACAGCATAAATTTCTTTGTGAGATACAAAACGAAAACCAAACTATAGCTGATTTTGTGGCTGTTTTACAGAAGCGATCTATTGAATGTGGTTTTGTATGTGAGTGCAGCAAGTCCGTGGCAAATATTTTTCTGCGCGCGCAATTTATTAGAGGATTGCGTGATAGTTATATACGGGAGCAGTTACTTCAAAAGCCAGAATCAACGTTTATCGAGATTACACAAAGAGCATTAGCGCTAGAAGCAGCAAAAACAGATAACAGAGCTATCTCAAACAGTACATCGACTACAACTACTGATATTAATCAAATGCGTCAACAACAGCAGAGAAAACGTGATAATCATTGGAAACCCGGCAGCCGCAGCAGCAGTAGGAGAAGATCGACTAGTCCAGCAACAAAAGTCAACTATAGTCAATTAGGTATTGAGGGGTTATGCTTAAGATGTGGTAGAGGTAACCATATGTCAACAGAATGCCGAGTTAATAAAGCAAGTTTGAAGTGTAATGCATGCGGTAAGGTTGGTCACTTTAAGCTGGTATGTATAAAGAACAGAATTAGACAGAACAGACAAAATAGAAACAATTATACATCGAATGCGGTTGATTCATATACAACATCATGCGAAGAGCAGTATGGAATTAATCAAATTATAGATATTTATAAAAAACATTCAATTTCTTCGTTAGATTCACACAAATTTTTCACAAATGTTTTTATTGAGGAGAAAAGTCAGTCATTTGAGGTGGACTCTGGTGCTGGCTTCACGCTAATTCCTGAAAATGATTTCGAAAAGCTAAATATAAACAAAGCCATTAATAGAACAAACGTCATTTTTAGAGCCTACACGGGGGATATTTTCAAGCCCTTAGGCGTTGTCAATGTGAACGTTGAATACCAAGGCATGAAATCAAACGAAGATATGTACATTGTATCCCAAGAGCATTCTGCCTCATTAGGTCGCGTTTGGATACGTCACTTAAAAATAAATCTAACTGAAATCGACCAACATAAAAGCTTAGAGCAAAGCAAAAACATAAATTCAATTACAGAAATAGAAAGCAGATATCAAGAAATTTTTCAAGAAAACGTAGGATGCATTCCTAACGTAGTATGCAACTTAAAACTACAAGAAGGGGCGAACCCAGTTTTTCTCAAGGCAAGGCAGGTACCGTTTGCGCTGCGAGAAAAAGTAGAGCGAGAGCTTGACAATATGGAGAGAGATGGCATAATTACAAAAATAAGCACGAGCAATTGGGGATCTCCGTTAGTCGTAATTCCAAAGCCTGATGGAAACGTCCGGTTATGCGTCGACTATAAGGTAGCGGTCAACCCTCAGTTACAATCGGCTCACTATCCAATAAAAAAATTCGATTAAATCTTCAACAATTTAAAAAACTCCAGGTTTTTTTGCAAATTAGATTTATATAAGGCATATCTTCATGTGATGGTAGACCCAGAAAGTAGTTTAGTCCAGGCAATCTCAACACACAGAGGTACATACCAAATGAATCGATTATCGTTCGGAATCAAGTCAGCCCCAAGTGAATTTAATCGCATTATCGATCAGATTTTATATGGTCTTGAGGGAACAGTCTCATACTTCGACGATATCGTAATACACGGCTCAACGTTACGAGAATGCGAAAATCGACTAATCAATTGCCTTGAAAGATTACACAAATACCGGTTACATTTAAATAAGAACAAATGTGAATATTTTAAGGACAGAATAAACTATCTGGGATACGTTGTAAGCCATAACAAAATATCAAAATGTCCAACAAAAACACAAGCGATTGTAGACCTCCCAGAACCTAAAAGTGCAGATGAAATAAGAAGATTCTTGGGAATGATTACATATTATGCAAAATTTATACCAAACGTTTCCACTTTAACATTTCCTCTACGTCAACTTTTGAAAAAAGATCGAAAATTTATTTGGACAAAAGAATGCAAAGAAGCGTTTACAAGTCTGAAGCGAGAAATTTTAAAAGATAGAATTTTAGTACCTTTTAATCAAACTTTGCCAGTAGTATTGGTGTGCGACGCAAGTCCAACGGGAATAGCGGCCGTATTATCACACGTCATGGAAGGGGAAGAGCGACCGGTAGCCTTTATATCACGGGCATTAACAAAAGCTGAGCAGAATTATAGCCAGCTGGATAGAGGAGCGTTGGCAATAATATTTGCTATAGACAAATTTTTCATGTACCTCTATGGAAGAGAGTTCACATTAGTAACCGATAATCGACCACTCTCCAGAATATTCCACCACAACAATAAAACACCAGCGATGACTTCTGGAAGACTTTTACGCTATGCATCATTCCTCCAGGGGTTTAACTATAAAATAGAACATCGAAAAGCTGAAGAGATTGCGTATGTAGATTATCTATCCAGAGCACCTATAAAGGAAACATCAAAATTCGAACATTTCATCGATGAAGAAGTGAGAATAATTCAAGAACAACTCGTAAATCAAATTACAACATTTTCAGTTACAGCAATTACAATTGCTAACGAAACAGACCGCGATGAAGAGCTTTCAAAACTAAAGAAAGAGTTAGTCAAGGGAGACAACGTTGATCCCGACTATTCATTTCAAGATGGTATTATTTTCAAATCAAACCGTGTCGTTATACCAAAAAAACTGCGTACAGAAATTTTAAAAGAATTGCACCATACTCACATTGGCATAGTAAAAATGAAACAGTTGGCAAGGAAATATTGTTACTGGAAGGCTATCGACAGTGATATCGAACAAATTGTGCGGTCGTGTTCCAGCTGCGCTAAAATAAGAAATAGTCCACCAAAGGTCCCAGTTCATAGTTGGGAGGAGCCCGATGAAAATTTTCAAAGAATCCATATAGACTATGCAGGTCCTTTCCAGAACCATTACTTTTTAGTGCTCGTAGACGCGAAATCGAAATGGCCTGAAATAAGACTACTACGAGAAGCCCTTACCTCGGAAAAGACACTTACGTTGCTACAAGACATCTTTTTTACTCATGGCCTCCCACAAGTGATTGTCTCAGACAATGCTACTATTTTTCAAAGCACTACATTCCGAAATTATTGCATAAATAATGGTATAATGCAAAAATTTATAGCCCCAGGACACCCTGCAACAAATGGATTAGCAGAACGGTACGTGCAAATATTAAAAACTAAATTAAAAGCTATGGAAGAGGACAATTCACCGCTTAATATCAAGGTGCAAGAAATTCTACTCCGCTATAGAGCAACCCCACTAGCTAACGGGAAAACACCATCAATGTTGTACCTTGGTCGAGATCTTAAAATTAAACTGGATGCTATCCGCCCAATTCCATATCAAAAATCTACAATTTTATTACCAGTTGTTCGCCAGTTTAGCGTGGGAGATAGGGTTCAAGTGCGATGGTATGAAAGAAACAAACCAGTATGGAAATTTGGAACGATAAAAATTAAATTCGGTCGTCTACATTATCAAGTGGAGCTTGACAGTGGCTATGTGCTTAAGCGTCACATTAATCAAATGCTCAAATCAGATATCGAAAAACCCAAAAAGTCTGTTTCTTTTGCTGAACCTCCCGCACCACAGGAAACGAAAATTGAGGAAATGCTAATTCAACGCCCGCATACCAACCAACTAATTCTACCGCAAGTGCAAGTACAACCTGATGGGCAGCATGATGACAACATAAGGAAGTCGAGTCGTATAAGAAGACAGCCAGTCCGTTTTGAGGACCACGTCTTATATTAGCGTGGGAGATTTTAGTGTAGTTTCTCAATAATAATCTATGGCAACTCTGTATGTCATGTATTATCGTATTTCTTTTTATATGATATTCTTTTTTTGCTAATAGAAAAATACTTAACCTTACTTCGTTATGAAACAAGAGATCACGTTGTTTGCAAAGTATTAAAGTTTTTTTAATAAAGTAATATATATATATTAATATGAATTTGCCATTAATCAATGTGTTTCATTTACAATACACAACATATAGCTTTGAAATACTTTTTAAAATTTAGGTTTCTGTTGTATCATTTTTAGGCCTTTTTAACTATTTAAAGGAATAGTTATATATCCCCTTTAGAAAGACCCTAACTTTTTAGACAATTAGCAGCATTTCCCAAATCCTTCGAATTTTTTATAGTTTTGTAATACTTTTTAAAATATGCGTTTTTGTTGTATAATTTGTATGCCTTTTTAAGTATTTAAAAGAATAGTTGTATATCCCCTTTAGAAACACAGTAGATTTTTAGACAATTAGTAGCACATGCCTCAAGTTCCCCAATCCTTGAAATTTCCCAGATCTTATTCTTTCCTTGAAACGCGAAATTAGCTGAAGTTCAGATCGTTGACGGTAAAAAATCATTCATAGTTTTAAGTTATATACTAAAACCGACTGTAATACTATAATTATTATTCATATATGTACATATTGCTTATCATTGGCTATGCACCAAAATCATGTAATCATTGTGTTTTTATTTTACTACAACATTAAGTTGTAACTTTGAATTCGTTTTTTATTTCATTACTGTTTTATATAATTGAAAATTATATTCATTATTGTCTTATATTATTGTTTTTTGTTAATCTTTTGATTTACAACGTTAATGATGGTTGAATTATGACTATTCATTATTGTTTTATATTGTTTTTTATTAGTTTTTTTATTTCAATATTGTGTTATATAATTGAATTATATTCATTATTGTTTTATACTGTCGAATTATATTTTTTTGTTGACTTTTTATTTTATGACATTAATTATGGTTGAATTATGTATATTCATAGTTTTATATTGTTCGTATCCGTTATTTTATTTCAATATTGTGTTATATAACTGAATTATATTCATTATTTTTTTATATTGTTCATTATTGTTATATATTGTTGAACTACATTGTATTGCAAGTTATTAATTTATTTCTAATTTTGAATTGAGTTTGAATTGTTAAACTTGTATTTCTTATATCATTGAAATTGTGTTGAATTGATATATTTTTTTTTTAATACTAACTGCCTGTTTATCGATTCGAATGAATTCTTTATTTGTTACAATTACGTTTAAAATAAAAACAAATTCTAAAATTTTGTTTTTGTTTTAAATTTATTTCTAACAAAGAAAGAATTCCTTCGATATCGATAAACAGGCAATAAATAATTTCTGATCGTGGTTGTGATCATAAATTTTTGGTACCAAGGAAATATGTATATCGTGACAGAACATCAATATTTTTTATTTTTATTAATCACGATAATCCAGGGACAAGTGCAGCGAATATAAAACTTCTCCTTGCCCAAGACCATCATGCGTGGTTAATAGCCACACCCTACACGAGGTGGTGCTGTTTCTAACAAAACATGATGGATCTAGACCAGAAAAGGTCCAAAAATAATCATACAATTTAAAATCATTAATAAAAAATCGAATTTATTCTCTTTCAGATTAATTATACCAGAAGAAGACAATCAACCCTAAAGCCAATAACGGAGATTTAAATAATTGTTTGAAACAATTGGTCCTTTTTAGGACCGGCAAAAATGTTAAAAAAGAGATAATTTTTTCAACCGCATTATAAAGTAGACTCTGGTCCGTACCATAGACTCTGGTGCTTTTCAATACAACGATTGAAGGTCTTTGCTACTATTCTCGTTTAAAATTAAGTTATGATATAATTTGTAATTGTATTTCTAACATTTACCCCCATTAACACAAAGCTTAGTTACTTATGTTGATTTAAATTTTAAGCCAAGGCGAATTAACTTTACAAGGTGGTGTCAAAAAAGCAGCTGACTACTTTTTTTTAGAAGCTCGGCGTGTCAAAAGTTGTTTATAAACAACAATAAACAGTGTGACCGTTTTGCGAATAAAGTGGGCATTTGCCACTGGCTTGCCACTTTTTTAAATTATGTAATGGCGTTTTCTTTTCTAATATAAGTATTTTTTTACTTTTTATTAAAGAAATCACAATTTAGCATTCCTTTAAAGCAAAAATTTACCTTTGCAAGGGATGATACAAAAGTTTTTAAGAACTTCACTTCCTCGAAAAATTATTATGTTGCAGATTTTCAGTGAAAAGTGCAAACAACGCAATTTTTTTTTTTGTAGAAAAGAAAACATTGTAAATGTGCCACCTTTTCATAAATTATGCTCCTTCTCGAAATTTTTGTGAAGTGGTATATTATGTTATTAGAGCTTTCTATAGTACGATAATACTAAAATATGTGTAGCCGTATATCTACAGCTTTCATTTGTATTTTGACTTGTTTTAATACAAACTAGCTTTATAAAATCCGGTTTTGTAGGATGTTTTAGTACAAATTGTAAATAAATTCGAAATTAACACCGAATCACATGTTAAGTCTTATATGATTTCTGGTGTTTAAGTTGAGTTTCGAGCTTTGATGTCTTTGAAGGCTTACATATAGTAGAATTTTATGATAAATATATTTTTACGACATTTCAGCTGCTGCACAGAGGGAAAAAGCCAATATTGTGGCATAAAAGTAAAAAAATTGAAATAAGAAAAATTAAACGCAGCATGCAAGCGGACAAATCAGTGTACTTCGGACAAAGTAACTTTTTTTCATAAAGTGTTATATCAGCTATTTCAAACGGCCTTACTCTATATATTTGCTATTTCAGTTAAGGACTAGAATTGTAAATACAGAATAATCTTGTTTTGAAAACTTTTCCAAATCTTTATAGAGATATAAAAAAGTATACCTAAAATTTTTGTGGAATCTTAATATAGATATTATGGAGTAAGATTGTTCCAAAAATTAGCTGCGGAGACTTGCGTATGCGACCTTTATATCGGTTTTCCTAAATATACGCATTTTTCAAAATTTCGTACTTGTGTATTTCTATATGATTTTGTTATAATTTGCTTCCGAAACCACTTGTTATTAAATTAAAATACCGTAAAGTAGTCATTTTCAATTTCAAGATAAATTTTTAAGGCATTTTGAAATTTGATGCACTTTCGTTTTTTTATGAATTTTGAATTTTTGAAATTGGCCATATATAGCAACATATAGCGCCCACTGTGTTAAAAATAGCTGCATAATTTTTTACAAACTGTATAGCATACAGGCTTTCCTATAATTCATGCACACGTTTTTTTGTGGATCCGACTATTAGTTTGGAAGATATGATTTTTCCGCCGCTAGATTGGCCTTTTTCCCAATGTGCGCTGCATCGCCGTTTAAGTCGAAGAGTTAGTTATATAGTTAAAATGTTCCCAAAATGTATACCTTACAAGATTTCCTACTCCTATTCACTATAACAATGTGCAAAAGGAAGGGGACGATCTTACATACCCCTTAAGTAAAGGACAAACGTAAATTTTAAAAACACCGACGCATATCTATTTTTTGATATCTTCTACTACAATTATTCGCTAGAAGCCTGTTACTTTTAAAATTTAGATTTTGTTGTACAGTGTTCTTTTTAGTCTACGTCATTAAAAGTAGAAGGTTATCAACTCGTTTGTATTTTTTATTGGTGTTCCTTCAGACCACCGCCATTTATCGACTGATTTGCAAAATATTTATTTTATATAAAAGGAAACACACCTATTTATATTGGCTCCAATATATAGTTGCTTAACAAATAGCGAAATGATACACATATCTAATAACTGTTCGTTTTTCTGTTCCAGAGAATGGATGAAAACATATTTTGAATTTTTGTTTTCGTCACAATCATTCATCAAACGCAACCACATGGCATTGTCAGACACATTTAATAAAAATGTGGAGATAGCAGTGTTTGCTTCTACACGCCTCATATTACAACTTATGTGCCAGTGATTTTAAAGCGGCCTTTAGACTATTATATTTAGTATTAATACTTGTCAAAAACTCCAATCTTAAGTAAAAATCCAAGTGTGAAAACAAATTTTTATGTTCTATAAAATAATACGTAAAGAAATTTGACAGTATGTATTATGGTTATCGGAAATTTTCTAAACAGTCACATTTTTTATTTTACCAGGGTTGTCTTTTGCACAAACAAACATGGGAATAACGAAAACAGTTGTGCATTTGTTTGCCGGTATAAATAAGGAAAAAGAAGAACGAAAAAATTTGCTTTATTGCAAATTATTTATGTTAAGTTTTATTTGGAATGGAATAGTGTAGAAACAATATGTAATGAGAAGAGTTTCTTTAAGATTTTTTGATAGTCAGACTGATTTCGATTTGATTTTGGTCTTACAAAATCTTATAAAAATCTCAAAGCAATGTGATGTACTTCGTTAGTGCTGATATTTTTACAAAGATAAAACTTTTCAAATGTGGTTCATCGGTTTAGCATTTGATAGTTCCTCCATTGGAGGAGAATAATATATATAGAACCATTTTTTCAAGATCTATTGATGAGATAACATTAGTAACCAAATATATGTCGGCATATAGATAAGCTAACCACAAAAAATCAGTTTAACTTTTTTTGAAAGAAAAATATCAAAATTGTTTAACTTGGTTCCAAAAATTGTTAATGCTTACGACATACATAAAAATGCAATAATTTGGTTTAGTTAATTCGTTTTTAAAAATGTTTTCCCCTTTGTTTGAAAAATCTCTTTGGTTGCACTTTTTTCTTCAAAATCCGCTATTTCTGCCACCTTTGGAATATTTTCAACGGTCACACTGACAGCAATTTCTCATCTTGTTTCGCCTTGCTTTTGACGTAACGAGCTTCGAATACAAAAACAAAATCCCATGAAGGCGAATTCAATTCGCTTATGACATCACCTTGTAAAATTAATTCGCCTTCAAGCTTATTAGCTTTTAGCTTCAAGCTTATTAGCTTTCAGTTATTTTTATTGTTAACAGCCCTTAGTAAATAAATAAAATAAATAAAAACACTTCCATTGCAGCCGACAGAATCTCGAGTATTTTTATTTAAGAATATTTGATTATTTTTCACTACATCAATTAAATACATAATAGGGCATTTACACTGTCTGGAAATTTAGTACTTACGAGATTTCGAGCTAAATCTAGTTGTTTTTTACTAGATTTTTAATATAAAACGAAATCTACTTTGTCAGTAGATTTGGATGAAATCTACTCAAAATCTAGTATTTTTATTTTCTTTTTACTACCATGTACAATATTTTTATATAAACGGTGAGTGAATTAGCCACGCTCTACAAAAATTTTCTAATAAAAGTGTGCAATAGCACTTGTTGGGTTACGGTAGTATTCATTCTTGGATACGAAATCTAGACAAATGTAAACAAAAAGCTTAGTGTAAACGCTTAGTTGGCGCAACTGGGGATAATTTGTATTGTCGAAAGTATTAGCACAGACATAAGCAGATATGACAACACTGACGTATGTCAAAGGCCCATATCAGGTGTTTCTTAACCCCATTTTGTGAGGAGTAAGAATATAGGTGGCAGCTTATAACATCCCGAGAAACAATTAGAAAGTGGCAACAAATATATACTAAAAAAACGTAAACAAAGAAAATTTTTTGTGAAAATTAGTTTGCTTTTATTTAAAAATTTTTAAATTGCACATTTTTAATAAAATTTTATGAAAAATTGACTTGTCTTTGGATCAGCATATTGGTAAGTACATATGTATATGTACATATAATCTGAAAAGAGAAACATTTGCTTTAATATCAAAATTTTATGTGTAATTGTTTATTAACTAACAGGAACAAATTGGTGGATTTCTGATACATCACAGCTGCACTCGGCGAGTGGATGGACGTACACATTTGAGTTACCACACTTGAAAATAAGGAAAGGCTGTAGTTCGTACTAGTGTTTTTAATTATATGAATTGGTAGCTTCTGACCTGCTGCAGTTCCACCTGGCCACAGGAAATGTGCGGCAAAGTGGCATTTGAAAATAAAATAGGCTGCTCACCTGTTGTAAAACCAATCGGATGCTGGAAGTTGACGGAAATGCATGGTAAGCACGTAATCTTATCTGAAATTAAAAAAATAAATGTTATTAAAATGTTTTTGCTTTCGCTGCAAGTAAAAAGTTAATGTTTTTATTAAAATATTATTTTTTATTATTTATTTCATGCATACCGTGTAATAGTAAACCGGTATATAAGTCCCGAAAGGCTGTCGACCTGTTGGCGAGCTAATTGGCTACCGGAAGTGGATCGAAATCCATGGTAAGTTCTTTTTTAACTGAAAATAAAAAAATTTATGATTTTATTAAAATTTTATTTTTATTGTTTATTTCATGCATACCGTGTAAAAGTAGACCGCTATGTAAGACTCGATAAGGCTGTCGACCTGTTGGCCAACTAATTGGACGCCGGAAGTGAACAGAAATTCAAGGTAAGTTCCTTTTTAACTGAAAATAAAAAAGTTCATGATTTTATTAAGTTTTATTTTCATTATTTATTTTAAGCCTGCCATCTGGGCCAAACGTGGCGGCAATAAATTGACAAGCCTACAGAACTGTAGCGGAAACTTTCGGCGACCGAAAATAGACCCATATCGGCGGTAAGTACATATTTCCATCTGTAAAAATAAAAATTAGAGTTTAATACTAAAGTTTGTTAATTTTATTAATTATTTTAAGCCTACCTTCTGGGTCCAAAGAAGCTTCCGAAAATTGGCAAAGCTACTGACTAGTTGCAGAAGTTTTTGGCGACCGGAAAAACTATGTTAGCTCCTTATGTTATATGAAACTAAAAGAAGTAAATATTATTATTAAAATTGATTTTTTTTTTATTTATTAGGTCCGCACACTAAACTGACATTTTAGCATTTTAAGTTAATGAAAATATTTTTACATATACTATTTTTGAAATAAAAGGCATTAATTATTATATTTAAGTATTTTTGTTTGTAACAAATGTGTAGATGTTTCCAATTTTATCTCTTTTTAAAAATATTTTGTAGCCCTGGAAAGGGCTTTTTTGTTTTTGAAAATAAATCTTTTTTTTCGTACATCGAAAATTTGTTTATATTGAAGAAATAACTGGTGTTGCCTTTTTGAGTTTCGCTGTTACGGCGATTTTGGTTTAGTTGCAGGTACCTTTTTAACGGGTTTCGGGAATGTAATTTTTGGATCGATTTCTAATTTTTTAAGTAGGTTATGGGCTGTTTTTTACAATTATTATAAAAAGATTTTTTGCTACAGCATTGAAAAAACAAAATTTGAAATTTCACTTTATAACTTTTTTCTTAAATTAGATCTCTTTTTTTCGAAACTTTGCACTTCACCATAACTCTTTTTTCAGTTAAATTGAAAGTGTATTCTATATGAAATAAAATAAGCCTTTAATTTTTAAAATCGGTTAGAAATTGGCAAAGTTACAAAAATGTTTGAAAAACACTAATTTATATGCTAAGTAACACTTTAAAATGTCATTTCTGAACCGATTTGTAATTTTTTTACGGTTTTAAATAGACCACAGACTTTGTTTTATAAATATCTAAAAAATATTTTGATTTTAAAACCCTTTCGCTAAAACATTCAAAAAACAAATTTTTAAAATTTCACTTTAATTTTTTCTTCAATTGGATGTCTTCTTTTCAAAATTTTTCACTTCAACATGATTCTTTTTTCAGTTAAATTGAAAGCATATTCTATATGTAATAAAATAACCCTTTAATTTTGAAAATCGGTTAGAAATTGGAAAAGTTACAAAGATTTTTGAAAAACACCGATTTCCACATTTGGCAAAACTTGTAAATAACACTGCATCCTTTCTGAACCAATTTTTGGGTTTTATTCGGTATACGCAATAACTTTGCTATAATTTTAATGTCTACTTACAGACATCCATGCCGTATCAGTTCAGTGTCAATGGAAATCAGCGTCGACACTATTTCACACACACCGGTTGTACGTTCGCGTTCGATTAAATTGTCCACCATAGCAAACACAACTTATATAATAACTTTAAATCGTCAATGAAAAAAACAAGGAACGGGCACTGAAACAGCACTTATGGTAAAAGTCCGGCACTGTGCCGGACGTATGCAAGCACCTCCGTCTGGAACTAACGAGACGATATTTTAATTTACATTGAACTGACACGGACCTTTTAATACAACAAATTCCAATTTTTGCCAATTGGAAGTAAAGCCGGAAATAGTTACATATGCTAAGACGAATAGTCTCAGTTCAATAACCAACTTTCCGGCTTTATAAAATTTATTTTCATCACACAAAGTAATTTTAGGAACTAACCTTGACTGATCCTTCGGAAAGCGATGGAGACGGTCCATTTGTGGGCAACCCATTATACATCTGCGACTCCTGAAAACTAAAGAAATATTTATAAAATATATTTTAAAATTTACAAAATAGTACTTACATTTTCCTTGGATTTGTTTCAGCTTTTTTCCTCTTCTGTAAATGTTTCTTCGTTTCTCGTCAAACAGGTATTCACTAATGAACTATTAGCTAAAAATTGGCGCAAAAATATGAGGAAATTCTGCCAAAAAGTCCGCCAAAACAGAATTTTCCTATATTTTTCCGCCAATTTGTAGAAATTTTTTTTCAATAAAAAGGTAAACAAAAAAATATCAAATTTAACCCCGAATGAAAGAGACAGACATATACAAAACAAGAAATTTCTGTCCTTTAACAATTATGGGGCTAAGTTAATGATGCCACTATGAGTAAAATTTGGCCATTTTTAGTTATAAATATTACCGTAGGATGGCCGTGTCCTATCTGTGTATAATCTGTGGTATTAGGTTGAGCATAGGTGTGATTACGTCTGTTAGACAAAGACTGCTTACCCTGCGCTTAGACATGTAAGTACTTGCATGTAAGTTCTGTGTACGTATTATCAACGAAAAAGCAATTTGTATTCGTTTCTCTGTCTTTCTCATAGCTGAACCAAAAGTGTGTTCGTAGAAAAGTTTGAGTGTATTGAGTTTTTCGAACTTGCACTTGCATGTGTAAAGGCCAGGTTAACAGGTACATAGACAGGGCAGCCCCTCTAGTTTGCAGACAAAATACATGTGTTTTTTGTTGTTGTATTTGTTTTATGGGTTATGGTAGCACCTGTAATGAATATGCCTTGATTTGTAGGAATTGAGAGAATTCTCTTGAGTTTCTTAAAACGTGCTGCCAGACATACATATATGTACTCAGATGAGTTGCCAGTCAAAACTGATACAATATCGTCAAAGTTTGTTTGTGAAATCGTCGAAATGACTCAAAAAATGTTACATATATTTTCAAAATATTTAATATTTTCTACATAATTTTTACTAACATTTGCTTAAATTTTTTAATTGCTTAAATGGGATTATATAACATCATAAATCTATGGATTTTGTAATATTTTGTTGTACAAACAATTGATGAAAATCATTTAAAAATTTACTAACGAAGTTTTGCTTTCAAGTTTTTTACATATGGGCATTTCCAGGGAAAAGTAAACTTTTCGTAACGGAAACAACTAATTAAGCAGTACTTCAAAGGAAACTAAATTTTTTTACTTCATTGTACAATTATTGTAGGTCGTAAGTATCTCTACAGTTAGTAAAATTTGATGAAAAATCAAATGACTATTTTACTCTTGGAAAAATGAATAAAAATTACCCATTTTCGCAACTTGTTTCTTTTTCATGTAAATTTAAGTGAATAAACATAAACTTTTTGAAGAATAATAGTTCATAAATGTCCTTTAAAAATTTGATTTCAAAAGCATGGTGAGTATTTTTTAAAATTATAAATGAATAAAAACTTTTTTGTAAGACTTGAATAAATTTTTACTTGCTTTTTAATATAGATTCTTTGGAAGCAATGAAAATGTAGTTCCTTAAAAATGGCTCCAAATTTTTTTACTGGGTTATATCAATTTTAAATATTAATGATCTCTTACACTGTAATTTTGAATAGCAAAAAAAATATTTATATATGTTGTCAATTTAAACTTGAATTCAATTTCAACATTCGTTTTGGTATCGCTGATATATATTTTTGAATATCGGTATCGTATCGGCAAAAAAGCATTTCGTTACATTTAATAAAGAAATGTTATTCAAAAACGTTTTTTAAAATTTCTTCGTTCTCGAAATAGATTTTCATCACATACCTGTAAGGCTCGCCGCCAACTTTCTTATTAACATTCTCTTGTTATTTTTACATTTTCTTTGACGTATGATATTTTTCTTTTCATTTGTGCCATCTTGGCTAAACTAGATTCGTTCCGACAAACTCAAGGAAAAAAGAACAGAGAAATTATATTAGAAGTGTTTATTGTATCCATGGAAAATGGGCCACACTGAAAAATAAAAATAGTCCAAAGCCAAAAATAGTACCAGAAATAGTTTAGCGATTTCTTACAATATGGTTGAAGATAGGTCAGAAATGATCTGACAGCCCTGTTTTTAAGTTTAAGGAGACTTTGCAGAGGTCTGGTAGCATTATTTGCAGCCTAGCTAAAAAACTTGGCTTCACTTCAAATAAAAATGCACAGTTGTATGAGGTAGCCTTATTCGCCCAGATAATATGCAACTGCCTTACCTCTGCCGTCAAACTGCATATAAAATAAAAAGAAACTTTCTGTCAAAGTACAAATAAAAATAATCCTCCTCAATTTTGTATACATGTTGATTTGTTTCTGTTCCAAATAGTAATATATGGAGCAGAAAGCAGCAAAATTCATCAAGGTAAGTACATACAAATTAAATATTATTTATTTAAGTATTTTCCCTACAAGAAATGTATGACCCAAACTAATACCTACTCAATTTTTTTACTAATACATTTACATAAATTTTGTATTTGACTGTCATTGTTGATAGAGATATCCATCATCGTTGATGAATGTCCGTTGGTTATAATGTTGTTTAATTTTTAAAATTTTATGACAATTAAACTAAAAAAAATTATAAAAATTAACATTGATTTGAGTCCTAAAAATTTGTGTTGTTATATTGTGTGCTTTTGGCTCGATTGGCTTGCGTCGCTGATTGTCCAAACTACTCGGGGATTATGCAAAAGCAATAAACACCAGTTAGTCCAGTCAAATAAGGGTTTCACTGCGGAATGAGAAATAATAAGCTGAAAATTCGTATACATCTTCGTTTTGGTGTTCTAAAAGTTGTCTCAAAAGTCTCATAAAATCTCGTGTCTGCGCCGTAAGTTATTCAAGGTCAAACGTCACGAAAATCAGTTTTTCGGAATTAGCTCCAATGATGTTAACAGTTATTATAAAAATTGTAGAGCATATAATCTGCGATAAATTTTGTATTAAACATTTTTTCATATGCCTAACCGTTTCTGAGATAGAGGCAGAGAGCCCGCAGCGTTCAGCCATACTCAATGTAATGCAAGGTCAACCGTGAATCTCAGCGAATAATACCTTGTATAAAGTTATTAAATCATTGAAGTATCATTTATTTGATATCATTTTGCATATATCTAATATACTCGTTTAATAATACTTACACAGAAAGAAAAATGCCATATTAAATTCAAGTATGTTCTACTTACTTTGAGTACGAGTTGTATTCAAAAATTTAAGTACGAATAACACAAAATGAAGCCGAAAACGGAATAAAATTCTTAAATCATGTAACAAATTTTGAACCACGTAAAAATTTCTTAAATTAAGTATACAAATTATTATTTTAAGTACGACTATTTCTAAAACTTTATACAAAGTCATATTTGCTTGCTTGCTGATAGCCACAAATCACTGTAATACTCTTGTTGTGGGTGATTTTGTTTGATCGTTCAGTGCCGATAAATAACCGGCAAATGTCGTATTATATGCTGCTGGTGTATACTGGATTTTAGCTGTCATTCTTTCTATACTGATTTAGTTGAGTTGTTTACAAATATGATGAGTTAAGTTCAATACCAGGAATGAACAAAAATAAATTTTAAATTAAAACAAGTAAGTGAAATTATTAAATTTAGCTAAGTATTAAAAATATATGTAATATATATCTCAAGTCTGTTCTGGGATTAAATAAGTAAAAATAAGGGATTGATTAAAGTATGCAGTAGGATTGCTTCAAGTATGCGGTGGTATTGATTGAAGTATGCAGCGGGCTTGAATCAAGTATGTAATACGATGTTTGTCGCTACTTGTCGGCTATTCCCGAGAAATGAAAGTAAATAACAAGAAGAGCACATCAGTGTATTGTGGCTATCATCAAAGCAAACAAACACCAACACAGTGCGAATACGACTGTGTATAAAGTTTATAAACATTGTCGTATTTAAAATAATTTTTTACATGAATAAAGCCGAATCAGGCTAAAAGTGTGTTGCATTTGAATATTCCGCAATTGAATCAATCTTTCTATACTTGATTCAGGAAATCCAGAATTACCGTACTTTTGACACCGTTTGGGATTAATTTATGTACCGATCGATTGATTTTTCTTTTCCGTGTACCTGCTTTGTGTAATTAAAAACTCATTAAATGAAATATTTATTGTATATTCTAATTTTATATTAATTTATTTAAAGTATATTTTAAGAAGAAATGAAACGGGCAAATATATTATTTTTTCTCATTCCATAAGTTTACACAAGGTATTATTCACTGAGATTCACGGTTGAGCTTGCATTACATTGAGTATGGCTGAACGCTGCGGGCTCTCTGCAGTCTATTTCAGAAACGGTTGGGCGTATAAAAAATTTTTAAAACAAAATTTTTCGCAAATTTTATGCTCTACAATTTTTATAACAACTGTTAACATCATTGGAGCTATAGAAACTGAGATAAGTCCGAAAACTGATTTTCGTGACCTTTGACCTTGAATAACTAACGACGCAGACACGAGATTTTATGAGACTTTTGAGACAACTATAAGAACACCTAAGCGAAAGTGTATACGAATTTTCTGCTTATTATCTCTCATTCCTCAGTTGGCCCCTTTTTTCTGCTTATTTGACTGGGCTAAGTGTTGTGACGGCCGATACAATAGCAAACGATGTTCTGAGCTTTCTGCAACAATATTTTTACAAAGTGGCATAAAAATGTGTTTATACACACAACTTCAATGTGTTTATACTTTTACGGTAGCTACACCCATAGGGTACATAGAGGCCAAACAGAAACGTCAAAATCCTAAGTGTGCTGTCATAAACCGAAGTCTAAGGATGTATTAGTAGAACATTTTGTATTAGTATTGGCTTAAAATAAAAATTTCCCCACAGCACTAAAACCGCACTTGGTTGTAACAAAAAGTATTCTAAACTATTTATATTTTTTATACATGCATTTTTAGAAGTTTATGCAATTATTGTTGTATTAATTAATGAAAATAAGAATGCTTTTTAATACATTCGAGCTCAAAAAATAATGATTTGCTAAACATTTTTTTGCAATTTTTCTATTTGGTACCAAAGACTTTTATCCCAAATAGGAACAAAAATACAATACTGTTCAATGAAAAATAGGGTGGAAAACTTTGATAAATTTCAACACACAAATGTCAACAAAATTAAAAAAATATTTTAAAATTACAGCAAGAAGAAATATAAAATTTATATTAAAACAAATAAAAAAATTAAATAAAACTAAAAAGTGTTTGTGCGTGGAAAAAAAGTTACGATTTTGAGCATTTTCAAGTGAAAAAATGATAGTCTCTCAAGTGTGTTGAAATGCAAAAACGGTGTCCTCTCATTTTTGTTGAATTCACAATATCTATATGTGTAAAGAGAGTTGTCATTATTTTATTGACAGTGCGAGAGCTTGCTATCTAAGTATGTTTATCAATGGCTACACCCATGTTCCATTTGCTATTTTCAAAAGGATTGATTAGCTGGTGTCATGGTTAAATCTTCACATTAACCAAAACACCTCACGACAAGAGCTGAGACTGAAGGGGTCACAACGATATTGGCCAATGATCCAGATGTAGACGGGCTGGCCTGCGTCGAAAAGGATCCTCAACCCGCACAATGGAAGGTAAGAAAAGCAATACAATTTCAATCGTTAACTTTAATCTGTAACGCCATTGTTTTCAGTGTTAAAATTACAATATGGAGAACAAAATGAATAATTATTAACTAAAAATCACGTTTTTTGAGTTATTTCATTGTTGCTGCAAATGAGCGATATGTATGTATACTGAGGTGAGTCCTTACATTTGGCGACAATTTGCATAATCATTGAAAAATCGTTTACTTCATAGGTATATAATTGCAATGAACTAGGTGTCCTTTTAGGCTGGTGGTCTGAGAAACTATTTATAATGTGTGTAATGACTAGGAAGTTATGTATAAGTTCATTATATGTATATATGTATATAATACCAATAAAAATGAATTGTAGTAAATAGTGTTTTATTTCAACTGGAATGTCCGTCAAAAGTGACGAATATATCCATCAGGTGTGATTAGTCACCTATCACCGGTATATTCATCAAGATTGATTGGTCAATTGTGACCGATATATCCGTCAAGTTTAATTAGTCAACTGTGACCGATATATCCGTCAAGTTTGATTAGTCAACTGTGACTGGTATATCCATCAACGCTGACTAGCAAACAACATTATAGTGAGCAGTTCGGTTATATGTTCTATGGATGAAAAAATTTATAAGTTAGAGAAGGAAGCAAAATCACACGTGCACAAAAGTTTCCATCATAATTTTCATATTGCCCTTAATAATGTGATAGAAACTTTGTTCTACGCAATGATGGATATTTCTATCAACAATGCCAGTCATATGATGGGTAAAATGCCTGTCACTGTTCTTGTAGGGTTATTAAAGTCTGAGTGTCATTGCTGTTATATAAATTTTATTATGATATATTTTACTAAACTTACTTTATTTATAGGCGATTATACTGAAGGAAGGAAGCGAATTGAAGTAAGTATTAATGACATTTTATTCAGATATTTTGTACATCAAATTATTTATAGGCGACTTTACTACTGAAGGAAGGAAGTGAAAAGTATAAAAGTAAGTATTAATAAAATTAGTTATATATGTAGTGATAAACTTTTATTTGGAATATTATTTATTTGCAGCGCAATACATACATACTTATATTCTGAACAACCTCGAAAGGAATGAAGAAGCAATCATGCAGGTAGCTAAAACGTGGGGCTGGCTGAGTTCCAAAACATCAAAATACATTGTAGTGATGCAAAATCGTACTTGCTTTGTTTTTGTAAACAAAGTAAAGTCGCATCATGTAGTGTACATGGAATCGAAATTGTAAATTGTTAAGCCTTACCTTTGCGCGGATAAGTTCTTTCTGTCACTTGCTATATTCGGGAAAATATCACGAAATAAAATTACATATGATTGTAATCTGCGGGCACCACTTTACTAGTGTACTTTTTGCTAACAACCAATAATATAAGTAAAATATCAAATAAATATGTTAGCAACATTAATACCTTAACATTGTTGCAAAACGTGTTTTTGGTAAGCTTTACATATGTATCTGAAGTATTGATCGGAAGTTTTTATCATTATTTTTTATGCTGTTAACAAATTACAGTATACCATTGAGTAAAAATTTATCAGAAATCTTATGATATTAACACAGATAGCATATTCATCATACTAAAACATAAAAATATCTTTGGTAGTAATCGGGCTGGGCTGTGTTTAATAAAAATGGGTTTTGTCTAAGATACATTGAATTGATGCGGAGTAAAGGATGAGTCGTAGTCAAAAGTACTTTTTTTTCTTGAAATTTCGAATTCGTAATAACATCATTAAACACGGCTTAAAATATGAATCCGAGCTGTCATTATAATTGTCAGAAAATAGAAACTTCCTTTTTCCGGCAACTTCTGAGGCAATAGGAGGCAATACGAACAACTGGGGAACCCGAAAAACAAAGCAAAAATAAAGAATCAGGAGAAAATCTAGAACTTTTTAAAGAATCTGCTCGTTAAGTTATAAAATATTGCCAGAACATAATTTAGCTATACGCCTGTAAACGTTTGTAAGTATTCTTTAAAAGGAAATAACAACTTCTAGATACGAAAATACTTCTTTGAATTTCATGTTGCCTAGAGTAATTGATGGTGCGGCGCAAATGTTGATAAAACTCGCGTTTTTCCTCTATAACAGCAAATCTTTCATATCCATATTAGTCCAGAATAAGGTGATATCATTCCAGAGAAGGTAACCAAAACTAGTAAAATTATTTTTAGTTTTCCTCTAACTTCAGAATTAACACGTTTAATTTAGGCCTTTGGAGGCACGGCAGTTCTAGGCAATTACTTGCCTTTGCACACACCAAGTGGCCTTCTCTTAAGGAATTTGTTGCCCTACAAATTAAGCTAAATAACCGATACTTTTGCCGAAGAAACCCCCCATAAATGCCAAAATCAGTGGTAGTCACCTGGCATTGACGTTTAACTGCAGCTCTCCTTCATACACATCGTAAACATAAAAAAACATAACAAAATCCATTTAAAAAAACCAAAATGCTAAAGCAGAGCAGTGCAAAAAGTCGTCACTACAAAGCAAACACAAAAATGTCTTTTCATTGAGCACAATTAAATACCTCCAAAGTGAAAAACAATTACATTTATAAAAAATACGACCATATAAAATAACGGAAGATCATTGATTAATTTGCATGGAATGGGTTAAAATCCATTAATTACATAAATTCGTCGAAGTTTTAACTAATCAGAACGGAGAATAAAAGAGAACAAATCGTAAAGTGCGTAAAATATAAAAATCACGGGTCAAAAAATAGTATATTTAAATAGGATAAGTCAGAAAAACTAGCGAAAATAAAGTTAAAAAAAAAAAATAAAATGAAATATTGTATCGAAAGGAAAGATAAATGAAACATTTGACATATAAAAATGTTACGGTGATGATCTTAAAATGAATTTCCACCATTATTAGTAATATTCAAAACGTTGTTTGCTAGTAGATATAATTTTAAAAATACGTTCATATAAAGAGTATTCGTGAGAAGTTAAGGTCGGAGTGTAAAAACAAATACAAATTCGGATATAAAAATTATAATTTTTAAACTAATAATTTGTGATGTTAAATAGCTCTACACTAAGGAAAAAATTTACATTAAAGTTAAACGTAATACCCACAAATACATATAATAAGCAACTAGACGCATGCAATTTTAAAAGCGCCCTTAAATTATCACACCTCCCACGTATGTATAAACTACATGCCTTTTACATACATATAACACGCCAGAACATACACAAATCTTAAAAATTAAATCTTGGAAGAGAACATCACAAAAATTACACTTATATCATTCCTACATACATACGGAGCTACAGAAATCAATAATCCAACTTCATCCAGTTCGAAGAGGCCTCATCGATCATCATGATTAAGTTTGGTGAGTTATTAATTTTGTTGTAATATAATTTTATTTATGTTGTTCTTTTCCATTATCACTATTTGTTTTTTTTCCTCTCATACGAAGGAATAAAGAAGGAGTAAAAATTGCACTTCATTGAGTGTTTCCAATTACTCTTATAATAAATCCTCGTTTGTTTTGATTTCGATATTTACTTTTAATTTGTAATTATTAGTCCTCCTTTGTTCATTCGAAGAGCGTTCATTAATTAAAAGCTCGATACATGTTTTGTTTCTCATTGAACTTTGACAGTCGCGAAATTTTGCATATGGGTGTTTTAAAATTTTATAGCTATCATTCCAAATTTCGATAGAAAAAAACTATTTAAAGAACAATCTGATATTAGTTAGTAACTTAAATGTTCAACATCGGTTAGGAGGATTCGGAATCCTGGTGTAAAATTGGTGTTAGAATTAAACCGATAGAAAACACAATAAATAAATGAATTTGAAATTATTATAATTTATGTCAATATATATTCCTAGCTTAATATTAATACATGCACATATATGTTTAATTGTATAATCTTTATTACAAGTAATTCTTTCCTCTAGTTGTTAATCAATGGGTTGAAATAAAACGCTAAATATTCCAAAATGAATTACTAAACCAAACTCCATGTGTTTTCAATCATGTAATAGGACATTAGGTACGAATCGTTGTGGGATTCTAGATAACATATTCTCCGCCACTAGGATCAAGGTAGGGCGGGTTTTGAGGCATATGTTCCCAAGCAACATCGGGGATACAGTATTTTATTATGGGCAGCCTAATCAATAACTTTTGAGTAGAATCATTTCTCTTATATAATCACAGAGGGGCTTCTTTGTTTATAGATATATAGCAAAGATTAATAATTGACTACAGAACAAAACCGGGAGTCTATAATAAGACTGTGTAATCAACGGAGGTTAGGATGAAAAGAGGACACGAACTCCCCCAAACCCGACTGATCGCTAGCGATGTAATGGCTCCCACCGTTCTACTTTCCCTTCCACTTTAGAGGAGAAACGAAAAGCCTTCTTTCCGGTTTAATCTACCTTTTTGTTGGATTAGACCTAAAACATTATAAGCCAACAATACTTTCTCCCAGACATCAAGCAAATGCTCACCACATATTGTACCAGTACATTACATAAAAATGGCGCCCAACGTGGGCCGGATATAACTAATATAGACAAAAATTTTGGTATATTCGGTTCCAAAAAAAAACAAAATTTTTTTTCAGTCGTTAGTAAATATCATTAAGAGCTTAGTGTGAAATCGTTTAATGAACGTGCACATTGGACTTAAATAAATAGGCAAGTTTGCTGGAATTTTTATAGATACTTGAGTTTTCGAGTAGTCTAACCGCTTACCTCTGCAGATTCCTTTCGGAAAAACCGTAAACCTTCATTAAATAGTATTTCTTACTTTGCAGAATATTTGTAGTATTAACTTGAGACCAAATCGTATAACTTAGGTATCAGCATCGTGTCACTATTTATATGGACCTATATATATTACCTGGCACTCGCAAGGAAATATCCAGTATTTAGAAAAGAGAGTAAACAGATTACTGCTGGTTTGTTATAGTTTTTTTTTCAATTAGTAATACAAAATTTTCCCATAGCCTAGTTTTGAATACCATTATTAATTAAAAGCTACCATATTGCAAGTAGTACCCTAATTAACTATTATACTGAGCGAAAACAGAGTTTAAAAACATTCATATCGTTGAATTTCATAAAATAGTTTAGTTTGAATAACTTTGTTGTGTCTTATATAAGAGACCTTCAAACTTTAAATACACTACACACGCTTTGTTTATTTTCTCATTTAAAATATAAAGTATCTTAAACATAAACAATTTTCTAATAACGTTTCTATGACTGACTTAAAAATAATGAGTCACACCCCTATTAAGAACTCCGGGGAAAATATGACCCAATCCCCTATGCGTCAACTGACCGAAATCGATACAGTTAAGCAGATTGACGTGTGTCCAATTTGTCAAGAAAAACAAGATGGAAAAATCGAATGCCTTCATATTGTTAACTGCAAGCATTCTTTTCATCGAGTTTGTATAAAAAATTACTTGTCACAACATAACACATGTCCCGTGTGCCAACTTCCCTGTGACTTAGGAGATTTAAAGAGGCTTTCCTTTCAGTCCAAACCTAGTAAGGTTAGAGGTAAAGGACGTGGAGGTCAGACAGGATACCAGTATCCCACTCGTACTAATATACCGACCATATCTTAAAGTACTTCAGCACATTGTTCGAATGCGAGTACAAGCAACACAAATGTTAGCTTAAAGTCCCCTTCGAAAAATGTTGAAAAGGACAGTGCGGTAAATGAGCAAAATTTTCAAAATGCAACTACTGGCAACGAAAACCCCGTTGCTTGTGATAATAATAATCAGACCACTATAGATTATTCCCATATCAACAGTATGATCGAAATTAATTTAGGTAGAGCCCTAAAGAGCTTTAATGATGTTCCTCATAATCAGGTAACCCAAACGATAGATTATAACCGCATTAATAGTATGATTGAAGCAAATATTTCAAATGTTTTTCAGAATCTCAATTTAGTTGCAAATACTAAGCCCGTTCCACTACCATCACGCCAAACTGTTTCAAATCTGGTCATTGAAACGCGGCAACGTGTACAAAATCGTCCACCACCTACTGCAAATAATTTAAATCGATCAATTGTAAATAGGCAAAACTTACAGCTTCCAACACAGAATACTCATGATAACATGTCAAATTGTTTTCGCTCCATTCGAGCCGACCAAAATACTTCGCAAATGCACCAAAACTTACTTGACCCTACTTCACACGACAATATTGCGCAACGACAGCCTTATCCAGCTTATTTTGATTCTACCATACACCAGCCACATTCAGTTAACCCTTTAATTGAAAACCAAGTACACGCGCAAGATTTTATACCATCACTTCAAGCACCTATGACTACGATGCATGCTAGAAATATCCCGGAATTCAGTAACAATCCTTCCTTTCTGCGTAATATTTCATTCAACGCAAATTTTAATTCCGATAGCGGCACTTCAATTATTCAGAACTGGGGTTTGAAATTTGATAGCACAATGCATGGTTTGTATGTTGAAGAGTTCCTGTATCGATTACGCTCTCTTACAAATGACTATTTTAATGGGGACTTTAACTATATTCGGCCGAACCTTCAAATAGTTCTCGCAGGAAAGGCCAAGGATTGGTTTTGGTCTTACCACAAACGAGCTCAACCCATTATTTGGGAAGATTTTTGTAATGCGATACGTGATCAGTATAAAGATTTTAAGTCACCATTTGATCTACGGGAAGAGATACGCAATCGTAAGCAGAAACCCGATGAATCGTATGATCTTTTTTATGAGTCCATTTCTGCTTTAATTGATCGCCTACCTAATCCAATCACAGAAAGTGAATTAATTGAGATCATAACGCGAAACTTAAGACCAGAGGTAAGGCATGAGTTATTATACCAAACAATAAACTCACTTTCAAGTCTCCGGAAGTTAGTGCAGATGCGGGAGTCTTTTCTTAACGACGAGTATGTGCGTCGTAATTTTTCGATAAGGAACCCGAACATGTTGTAATCTCGCAGGCACGTTGCCAAAATTGAACCAGAAAACATCGATAACACAGATTCTATCTTTAACACAGAATCCATTTTTAAGACAGAATCTTCTGTGAGCGCAGTTAGTAAACAGGAAATATTTCCTAGATGCTGGAATTGTGACCAGCTTGGTCATCTATATGAAGATTGCCTGCTTGATAGAACCGTGTTTTGCTATGGGTGTGGTGGCAAAAACACCTACAAGCCACAATGCACCAAATGCTTAAACCGTAAAGCCTCAAAAAACTTCTAACTTCAAGTTCCACCAAAGGCAGCATAACAGAGTCGGTAAATATATCCAATTTGCAAAACAATTTTGATAACACCTCTGATTTTGATCCTGGTATTACCGATTTGAAAAAAATGCATTTAAAAATGGTAATTCTGAAAGCGGGAAGGAGAAAACCGACGAAGAATATAGTGGTTACAAAATTTTGCAACGTAACATATCGGAACATAGTCGCAATAATTCGGATTTAACGAAAATTCTTTTTGCAAAACAACCCTTTCACGAACGTTGGAAAAATTACTGTACTAAACGTAATGAAATATTTCAAGATTTATTAGTTGCAGAAATTTCTACCCAAATTCGCCCGAAACGCTCCTCAGTCCGTCTTCGCAATTTCCTTAAACATCGTAAATTAAGTAGAAAATTTTTAATATCGGCTATAGTAAGTGCATCAAACGATATGAGATACTACGCAAAAGTAAATTTTCTTACGTTTTCCGAAAACTGTTTGCTTGGCACCGGCGCTAGCATCTCATGTATTGGTTCCGAATTAGCAACTGAAGATTTTTCTAAATTTCCTAGTTTCTACAAATGCAAATCTTTTGTCAAAACAAACGACGGAAAATAACAGAAAGTAATTGGTTGGCTACATGTAGATATAAAATTTAAAGATATATCGCGTAAATTAAACCTTTTTATTATTCCCACCATGTCACAGAGACTTATTTTAGGTATTGATTTCTGGAAACAATTTAACCTGATACCAGATGTTATTAAATCTGTAGATGTAGTTGATAAATCTATTTTTAGTTTATGTCCGTTAAATTCTTCTGAAACCCAATCGTCCTTGCGCCCGTCTGCTATGAACAAGACACTTAATCCTACGGATTTAGAGGAACACTATTATCAACTTACGCCAAGTCAAAAAAGTCAGTTAAATGCAGTTATTACATTGTTTCCAAATTTTGAAGCCCAAGGACTTGGGCGTACTAGCACAATTAAACACGATATCGACGTAGGCAACGCAAAGCCAATAAAGCAGCGCTTTTACCCGGTTTCTCCGGCAGTAGAAAAATTAATATTTGCCGAAATTGATAGAATGCTTGCGTTAGGAGTAATAGAGCCATCAACATCGCCATGGAGTAGTCTCATGAGGTTGGTAGTAAAACCGAATAAGGTTCGCTTGTGTCTGGATGCAAGGAAGGTAAATTCTGTGACCAAGAAAGATGCCTACCCGCTTCCATCCATTGAAGGTATTTTTGCACGCTTACCTAAGGCCAACATAGTAAAAAAATTAGATTTGAAAGATGCGTATTGGCAAGTGGAGCTTACCGAAAAGTCTAAACTTCTAACGGCTTTTACTGTACCCGGTAGACCCCTATAACAGTTTGTGGTAATGCCGTTCGATCTATGTACGGCTCCACAAACAATGTGCCGCTTAATGGATGAGATCATTCCAGCCGATCTCAAGAATATGGTATTTGACTATCTTGATGATTTGCTAATAGTGTCTGAAATTTTTGAACAACATCTGTCTGTTTTAGTTCGCCTAGCAGAGCAATTTAAGAAAGCTAACCTTACGCTGAACATTTCCAAAAGCCACTTTTGTTTAACCCGCGTAAAATACTTGGGCTATGTAGTTGGGGAAGGGGGAATCATGACCGACTCCGAAAAAGTGAGTGCTATAAGAGAGTGGCCGGTACCAAAAATCTCAAACAGGTTAGAGGATTCTTAGGACTCGATGGATGGTATAGGAGATTCATTGAGAACTTTTCCAGTGTCGTCTTTCCTGAAACCTTGTCAGCTAAGAAAAAATTTTTATGGACTCTTGATGCCCAAAGCGCATTTGATAAGATAAAGACACTATTAACAACAGCCCCAGTTCTTAGTAACCCAGATTTTAGAAAAAAAAATATTCGTACACTGCGATGCAAGTGACTATGGTATTGGTGCAGTGCTAGTTCAATTGGACGAAAACAACTGTGAGAAGCCTATTGCCTATATGAGCAAAAAATTTAACTCTGCACAACGGAACTATAGCATAACTGAGCGTGAGTGTTTGGTTGCAATAGAAGCAATTTAGCGTTTCCGTTGCTATGTAGAACTCCAAGAGTTCGAGGTGATTACTGATCACGCGAGCCTCGTATGGTTAATGAGACAGCCAAACTTAAGTGGACGCTTAGCACGATGGGTACTAAAGCTTCAAACGTATAAGTTTAACATTAGTTATCGAAAGGTTAGGGAAAATGTTGTTCCTGACGCGCTATCTAGGATTCCTTGTGACGAAGTGGCTAGTCTAGAAATAAGTGAGCCAGAAGTAGACTTGTATTCTCCATGTTTCCAACAGGCGGACTACACAGAACTTATCTCCAAAGTACAGGAAAGTCAAGAACAGTTTCCTGATATTAAGATAGTAGATGGCTTTGTTTACATTCGAACCGAACACTACGATGGCAATAAAGAAAATCAACGTAAGGCATGGAAACTTTGGATACCTCAAGGTTTAAGAACCAATTTAATCAAAAGATTTCACAATTCATTAACTACAGCCCACGGAGGTATGCAAAAGACAATAGAATTATTGAAAAGAAATTTCATCTGGCCAGGTCTAGTTAAGGATGTTAGGGATTATATTCGTAATTGTGATACATGCAAAATAACCAAAGCACCAAATTTCGTAATGAAACCGAAAATGGGCAAACAAATCGTGTATGTCCGTCCGTTTCAGCGGTTTTACATCAATCTATTAAGTCCCTATCCACGAAGCAAATCCGGCCATATTGGGTTATTAATTGTTTTAGACCACCTGACTAAGTTTCATTGGCTGCAGCCGTTGAGGAAATTCACCTCTGCTGCTATTAAAGATTTTTTGGAAAAACATATTTTTCACACATATGGCGTTCTAGAAGTTATCGTCAGCGATAATGGATCGCAATTCAAGGCAAACGATTTGAATGCCTTTTTCACTTCGCTTGGCATTAATCACATTTATACGGCATTCTATTCACCACAGGCTAACGAGGTAGAAAGAGTTAACCGCTCGTTAATCGCTGCCATACGTTCGTATTTACAAGCCGATCATACGAAGTGGGATGAGCATCTGAGTGCCATTAGTTGTGCACTTCGGAACTCATGTCACCAATCGATCAACATGTCCCCTTATCACGCCCTTCATGGCTTTGATATGGTAACACATGGTTCCTCATATACATTAATGAGAAATCTAAAACTCCTAGACGAGCCCTCATTGCGATTAAATAGAGATGATAACTTACAGTTAATACGAAGAGATATACAAAAACACACAAGGACTGCATATGAGCGAAATCGACATAACTACAACTTACGAACTAGAGCACAGACTTTCTCCGTCGGCCAAGAAGTTTTACGGCAAAACTTTGTACAAAGTAATGCTGTTGAACGTTTTAGTGCCAAACTTGCTCCGCTTTTCGTAAAAGCCAAGGTAAAGGAAAAAGTAGGAAATCATTATTATCAACTAGAAGACTTGCAAGGAAAACTTGTGGGCACTTTTCACGCTAAAGACATACGTCTATAGTGGCAGTATTTCCAGCTAATATTCTAACTCATTGAGGGAATATTATCCGGTTTTGTAGTGTACATGGAATCGAAATTGTAAATTGTTAAGCCTTACCTTTGCGCGGATAAGTTCTTTCTGTCACTCGCTATATTCGGGAAAATATCGCGAAATAAAATTACATATGATTGTAATCTGCGGGCACCACTTTACTAGTGTACTTTTTGCTAACAACCAATAATATAAGTAAAATATCAAATAAATATGTTAGCAACATTAATACCTTAACATTGTTGCAAAACGTGTTTTTGGTAAGCTTTACATATGTATCTGAAGTATTGATCGGAAGTTTTTATCAATATTTTTTATGCTGTTAACAAATTACAGTATACCATTGAGTAAAAATTTATCAGAAATCTTATGATATTAACACAGATAGCATATTCATCATACTAAAACATAAAAATATCTTTGGTAGT
Organism: Panzeria rudis; assembly: GCA_956483635.1. Classification (NCBI taxonomy): domain Eukaryota; kingdom Metazoa; phylum Arthropoda; class Insecta; order Diptera; family Tachinidae; genus Panzeria; species Panzeria rudis. The sequence continues at coordinate 102,691,091 of OY101448.1, forward strand.
AATCGGGCTGGGCTGTGTTTAATAAAAATGGGTTTTGTCTAAGATACATTGAATTGATTCGGCGTAAAGGATGAGTCGTAGTCAAAAGTACTATTTTTTTCTTGAAATTTCGAATTCGCAATAACATCATTGAACACGGCTTAAAATATGAATCCGCTATACGCCTGTAAACGTTTGTAAGTATTCTTTAAAAGGAAATAACAACTTCTGGATACGAAAATACTTCTTTGAATTTCATGTTGCCTAGAGTAATTGATGGTGCGGCGGAAATGTTGATAAAACTCGCGTTTTTCCTCTATAACAGCAAATCTTTCATATCCATATTAGTCCAGAATAAGGTGAAATCATTCCAGAGAAGGTAACCAAAACTAGTAAAATTATTTTTAGTTTTCCTCTAACTTCAGAATTAACACGTTTAATTTAGGCCTTTGGAGGCACGGCAGTTCTAGGCAATTACTTGCCTTTGCACACACCAAGTGGCCTTCTCTTAAGGAATTTGTTGCCATACAAATTAAGCTAAATAACCTATACTTTTTCCGAAGAAAACCTCGCGATAAATGCCAAAATCAGTGGTAGTCATCTGGCATTGACGTTTAACTGCAGCTCTCCTTCATACACATCTTAAACATAAAAAACATAACAAAATCCATTAAAAAAAGCGAAAATGCTAAAGCAGAGCAGCGCAAAAAGTCGTCACTACAAAGCAAACAAAAAAATTTATTTTCATTGAGCACAATTAAATACCTCCAAAGTGAAAAACAATTACATTTATAAAAAATACGACCATATAAAATAACGGAAGATCATTGATTAATTTGCATGGAATGGCTTAAAATCCATTAATTACATAAATTCGTCGAAGTTTTAACTAATCAGAACGGAGAATAAAAGAGAACAAATCGTAAAGTGCGTAAAATATAAAAATCACGGGTCAAAAAATAGTATATTTAAATAGGATAAGTCAGAAAAACTAGCGAAAATAAAGTTAAAAAAAAAATAAAATAAAATGAAATATTGTATCGAAAGGAAAGATAAATGAAACATTTGACATATAAAAATGTTACGGTGATGATCTTAAAATGAATTTCCACCATTATTAGTAATATTCAAAACGTTGTTTGCTAGTAGATATAATTTTAAAAATACGTTCATATAAAGAGTATTCGTGAGAAGTTAAGGTCGGAGTGTAAAAACAAATACAAATTCGGATATAAAAATTATAATTTTTAAACTAATAATTTGTGATGTTAAATAGCTCTACACTAAGGAAAAAATTTACATTAAAGTTAAACGTAATACCCACAAATTCATATAATAAGCAACTAGACGCATGCAATTTTAAAAGCGCCCTTAAATTATCACACCTCCCACGTATGTATAAACTACATGCCTTTTACATACATATAACACGCCAGAATATACACAAATCTTAAAAATTAAATCTTGGAAGAGAACATCACAAAAATTACACTTATATCATTCCTACATACATACGGAGCTACAGAAATCAATAATCCAACTTCATCCAGTTCGAAGAGGCCTCATCGATCATCATGATTAAGTTTGGTGAGTTATTAATTTTGTTGTAATATAATTTTATTTATGTTGTTCTTTTCCATTATCACTATTTGTTTTTTTTTCCTCTCATACGAAGGAATAAAGAAGGAGTAAAAATTGCACTTCATTGAGTGTTTCCAATTACTCTTATAATAAATCCTCGTTTGTTTTGATTTCGATATTTACTTTTAATTTGTAATTATTAGTCCTCCTTTGTTCATTCGAAGAGCGTTCATTAATTAAAAGCTCGATACATGTTTTGTTTCTCATTGAACTTTGACAGTCGCGAAATTTTGCATATGGGTGTTTTAAAATTTTATAGCTATCATTCCAAATTTCGATAGAAAAAAACTATTTAAAGAACAATCTGATATTAGTTAGTAACTTAAATGTTCAACATCGGTTAGGAGGATTCGGAATCCTGGTGTAAAATTGGTGTTAGAATTAAACCGATAGAAAACATACAATAAGTAAATGAATTTGAAATTATTATAATTTATGTCAATATATATTCCTAGCTTAATATTAATACATGCACATATATGTTTAATTGTATAATCTTTATTACAAGTAATTCTTTCCTCTAGTTGTTAATCAATGGGTTGAAATAAAACGCTAAATATTCCAAAATTAATTACTAAACCAAACTCCATGTGTTTTCAATCATGTAATAGGACATTAGGTACGAATCGTTGTGGGATTCTAGATAACATATTCTCCGCCACTAGGATCAAGGTAGGGCGGGTTTTGAGGCATATGTTCCCAAGCAACATCGGGGATACAGTATTTTATTATGGGCAGCCTAATCAATAACTTTTGAGTAGAATCATTTCTCTTATATAATCACAGAGGGGCTTCTTTGTTTATAGATATTTTTATTGAGCTGTGATTATACTGGCCATTGTAGCAAAGATTAATAATTGACTACAGAACAAAACCGGGAGTCTATAATAAGACTGTGTAATCAACGGAGGACACGAACTCCCCCAAACCCGACTGATCGCTAGCGATGTAATGGCTCCCACCGTCCTACTTTCCCTTCCACTTTAGAGGAGAAACGAAAAGCCTTCTTTCCGGTTTAATCTACCTTTTTGTTGGATTAGACCTAAAACATTATAAGCCAACAATACTTTCTCCCAGACATCAAGCAAATGCTCACCACATATTGTACCAGTACATTACATAAAAATGGCGCCCAACGTGGGCCGGATATAACTAATATAGACAAAAATTTTGGTATATTCGGTTCCAAAAAAAAAATAAAATTTTTTTCAGTCGTTAGTAAATATCATTAAGAGCTTAGTGTGAAATCGTTTAATGAACGTGCACATTGGACTTAAATAAATAGGCAAGTTTGCTGGAATTTTTATAGATACTTGAGTTTTCGAGTAGTCTAACCGCTTACCTCTGCAGATTCCTTTCGGAAAAACCGTAAACCTTCATTAAATAGTATTTCTTACTTTGCAGAATATTTGTAGTATTAACTTGAGACCAAATCGTATAACTTAGGTATCAGCATCGTGTCACTATTTATATGGACCTATATATATTACCTGGCACTCGCAAGGAAATATCCAGTATTTAGAAAAGAGAGTAAACAGATTACTGCTGGTTTGTTATAGTTTTTTTTTTCAATTAGTAATACAAAATTTTCCCATAGCCTAGTTTTGAATACCATTATTAATTAAAAGCTACCATATTGCAAGTAGTACCCTAATTAACTATTATACTGAGCGAAAACAGAGTTTAAAAACATTCATATCGTTGAATTTCATAAAATAGTTTAGTTTGAATAACTTTGTTGTGTCTTATATAAGAGACCTTCAAACTTTAAATACACTACACACGCTTTGTTTATTTTCTCATTTAAAATATAAAGTATCTTAAACATAAACAATTTTCTAATAACGTTTCTATTACTGACTTAAAAATAATGAGTCACACTCCTATTAAGAACTCCGGGGAAAATATGACCCAATCCCCTATGCGTCAACTGACCGAAATCGATACAGTTAAGCAGATTGACGTGTGTCCAATTTGTCAAGAAAAACAAGATGGAAAAATCGAATGCCTTCATATTGTTAACTGCAAGCATTCTTTTCATCGAGTTTGTATAGAAAATTACTTGTCACAACATAACACATGTCCCGTGTGCCAACTTCCCTGTGACTTAGGAGATTTAAAGAGGATTTCCTTTCAGTCCAAACCTAGTAAGGTTAGAGGTAAAGGACGTGGAGGTCAGACAGGATACCAGTATCCCACTCGTACTAATATACCGACCATATCTCAAAGAACTTCAGCACATTGTTCGAATGCGAGTACAAGCAACACAAATGTTAGCTTAAACTCCCCTTCGAAAAATGTTGAAAAGGACAGTGCGGTAAATGAGCAAAATTTTCAAAATGCAACTACTGGCAACGAAAACCCCGTTGCTTGTGATAATAATAATCAGACCACTATAGATTATTCTCATATCAACAGTATGATCGAAATTAATTTAGGTAGAGCCCTAAAGAGCTTTAATGATGTTCCTCATAATCAGCTAACCCAAACGATAGATTATAACCGCATTAATAGTATGATTGAAGCAAATATTTCAAATGTTTTTCAGAATCTCAATTTAGTTGCAAATACTAAGCCCGTTCCGCTACAATCACGCCAAACTGTTTCAAATCTGGTCATTGAAACGCGACAACGTGTACAAAATCGTCCACCACCTACTGCAAATAATTTAAATCGATCAATTGTAAATAGGCAAAACTTACAGCTTCCAACACAGAATACTCATGATAACATGTCAAATTCTTTTCGCTCCATTCGAGCCGACCAAAATACTTCGCAAATGCACCAAAACTTACTTGAACCTACTTGACACCACAATATTGCGCAACGACAGCCTTATCCAGCTTATTTTGATTCTATCATACACCAGCCACATTCAGTTAACCCTTTAGTTGAAAACCAAGTACACCAAGTAGTGGTTATCTAGTAAACCTGCTCCAACGAAGGTGTTTTTATGACTAAATGACTTTTGATAATGTATAACCATCTTAACTATTTATTTTTTTCTATAACAAAAGGTAACAAACATGAATTGCATTTAGTTATAAAAATTCAGTTAGAAAAACAACATAATAATATTTTAGTTCGAAACATTGATGATTCATCGAACATCAGTTCAAAAATAAAACATAGTTCACTCTTACCAAATTCTATTCGTGCTCTAATAGTGGGACCATCAAATTGTGGAAAGACTAATGTTATGATTGGCTTACTAGAAAGTCCTAATGGACTTTCTATTTATACTCAAAATCTCTATATCAGCCGAAATATGAATACTTGAAGAGATTAATTACACCTATTAAAGGAATGGGATTACACATTCACCGAAAATGAATCAGTTATTCCCCCTGACAAAGCTAAAACTAATTCAATTATGATATTTGATGATGTTGCATGTGAGAAGCAGAATAATATACGAGCTTATTTTTGTATGGGACGACATAGGGATGTTGATTCATTCTACTTACTTGTGCCAAACTTATACCAGAATTCCCAAGCATTTAATAAGAGACAATGCGAATATGATTATAATGTTTAAACAAGATGAGACAAATATGAAACATGTTTATAGGGATCATGTTGCCAGCGATATGAGTTATGCAAAGTTTCATGAAATTTTTCGATTGTGCTGGAAGGATAAATATGGATTTTTGATGATAAGCAAAGATCATGAATTAAACAATGGGCGCTACAGAGAATTATTCGATTATTTCATAACAATATAAATTGCTCTACATAAAAGAAAAACTTTAGTATATAATCTGGCTTTAACCATAATACATCTACATACATAGCTCTTGAAATATCAACTATACCTGATCTAATTATCTACCTAATAAGCTGATCTGATACCTAATAAGCTGATCTGATACCTAATAACCTGATCTGATAACCTGATCAGATACCTAATAAGCTGATCTGATAACCTGATCAGATACCTAATAAGCTGATCAGATACATAATAAGCTGATCTGATACCTAATAACCTGATCTGATAACCTGATCAGGTACCTAATAAGCTGATCTGATAACCTGATCAGATACCTAATAAGCTGATCTGATACCTAATAACCTGATCTGATAACCTGATCATGTACCTAATAAGCTGATCTGATAACCTAATCAGATACCTAATAAGCTGATCTGATACCTAATAACCTGATCTGATAACCTGATCAGGTACCTAATAACCTGATACCTAATAAGCTGATCTGATACCTAATAACCTGATCTGATGACCTGATCAGGTACCTAATAAGCTGATCTGATAACCTGATCTGATACCTAATAAGCTGATCGGATACCTAATAACCTGATTTGATAACCTGATCAGGTACCTAATAAGCTGATCTGATAACCTGATATGATACCTATAAGCTGATCTACTGCCTAATAACCTGATCTGATAACCTGATCAGGTACCTAATAAGCTGATCTGAAAACCGACCGGATACCTAATAAGCTGATCTGATACCTAATAACCTGATCAGGTACCTAATAAGCTGATCTGATAACCTGATCAGATACCTAATAAGCTGATCTGATAGCTGGAAAATGGATGAAAAAGTTTTAAAAGAGTTGGTTGCGACAAGAAATGTCTTAAAGAAAAAGCTTCGTAGTATAAAAACGGGCGATATAGACACACGTGAACAACTAAAAGATACATTTAAACCTATAACAGATCTTTAAACAAATTTATAAATAATTCTAATAATATCAATGGAATTATCAAAAAAGAAAAGAATGAGATGAAAACAGAAATTGAATATAATAACAGTTCTAATCATCTTAAGAAACCATCAATTAAGTTGGAGACAAGTACACCAAAGAAACTTGTAGAAGAATCAATATTTGATACCAGCAATTCACTTGCTGATCCTAATGGTGAAAGTACTATTGATAATGATGATGATGATGACGATTTTTACTCTTAAAATTCAAATGCTGAAGAGAGTTACACTGACTTATCTGTTTGGAAGGGAGAAATGAATTAGATACTAACTATGGTCCACATAAAGATTTCAATAATGAATGGAAATTTGGTGATAGTACGCTCAAATTAAATGAAAACAAAATACATGTTGGTAGTCAAATATGGGCTCTAACACCAGGACTGTTTTCTCTAATGTTTCATAAAATACCAAAAAACTATGATAAATATGAACTAGAACTCTACAAAAAAATTTTAATTAATACAAATGAGTACAGAAGAGACTATAAACCAGATGGACAAATCAAGGGAACGAAAGCCTATAAATATAAACATATTATTAAAAAGATGTTTAAAGAGAAAAACCAACAGACTTTATCAAAAAATAAGACAATATCTAATTATAAAGGTGATGGATTGATGCAGTTTAACCCTCATAAGCCAACAATATAAATTGCTCTACATAAAAGAAAAACTTTAGTATATAATCTGGCTTTAACCATAATACATCTACATAGCTCTTGAAATATCAACTATACCTGATCTAATTATCTACCTAATAAACTGATCTGATCCGATACCTAATAAGCTGATCTGATACCTAATAAGCTGATCTGAAACCTAATAAGCTGATCTGATACCTAATAACCTGACCTGATAACTTGATCAGGTACCTAATAAGCTGATCTGATAACCTGATCTGATACCTAATAAGCTGATCTGATACCTAACAACCTGATCTGATGACCTGATCAGGTACCTAATAAGCTGATCTGATAACCTGATCTGATACCTAATAAGCTGATCGGATACCTAATAACCTGATTTGATAACCTGATCAGGTACCTAATAAGCTGATCTGATAACCTGATATGATACCTATAAGCTGATCTACTGCCTAATAACCTGATCTGATAACCTGATCAGGTACCTAATAAGCTGATCTGAAAACCTGATCAGATACCTAATAAGCTGATCTGATACCTAATAACCTGATCTGATAACCTGATCAGATACCTAATAAGCTGATCTGATAACCTGATCAGATACCTAATAAGCTGATCAGATACATAATAAGCTGATCTGATACCTAATAACCTGATCTGATAACCTGATCAGGTACCTAATAAGCTGATCTGATAACCTGATCAGATACCTAATAAGCTGATCTGATACCTAATAACCTGATCTGATAACCTGATCATGTACCTAATAAGCTGATCTGATAACCTAATCAGATACATAATAAGCTGATCTGATACCTTGCTGATCTGATAGCTGGAAAATGGATGAAAAAGTTTTAAAAGAGTTGGTTGCGACAAGAAATGTCTTAAAGAAAAAGCTTCGTAGTATAAAAACGGGCGATATAGACACACGTGAACAACTAAAAGATACATTTAAACCTATAACAGATCTTTAAACAAATTTATAAATAATTCTAATAATATCAATGGAATTATCAAAAAAGAAAAGAATGAGATGAAAACAGAAATTGAATATAATAACAGTTCTAATCATCTTAAGAAACCATCAATTAAGTTGGAGACAAGTACACCAAAGAAACTTGTAGAAGAATCAATATTTGATACCAGCAATTCACTTGCTGATCCTAATGGTGAAAGTACTATTGATAATGATGATGATGATGACGATTTTTACTCTTAAAATTCAAATGCTGAAGAGAGTTACACTGACTTATCTGTTTGGAAGGGAGAAATGAATTAGATACTAACTATGGTCCACATAAAGATTTCAATAATGAATGGAAATTTGGTGATAGTAAGCTCAAATTAAATGAAAACAAAATACATGTTGGTAGTCAAATATGGGCTCTAACACCAGGACTATTTTCTCTAATCTTTCATAAAATACCAAAAAAAAAACTATGATAAATATGAACTAGAACTCTACAAAAAAATTTTAATTAATACAAATGCGTACAGAAGATGGACAAATCAAGGGAACGAAAGCCTATAAATATAAACATATTATTAAAAAAATGTTTAAAGAGAAAACCCAACAGACTTTATCAAAATCAATACCAAATAAGACAATATCTAATTATAAAGGTGATGGATTGATGCAGTTTAACCCTCATAAGTCAAACTATATATACTGGGATGATCCAAATGATAATCATAATAACGAAATTGTATCAATTATTGAAGAAGTTCGCGAAGCTAATATAATAGGATAATCTATATAAAGTATGTCTGTTGATAACTTTGGACATTATCTAAACGATACAAGCAATATAATTTCATTGAAAAATGTCCCTAAAATGTTGGGGTTCTTTATGGATACGAACAACAACATCGATGTCCAAAACAAAAGAATCAAAAATGTGGCAAAAGCTGTGGAAGAAAACGATGTTATCAATAAATTGTTTCTGCAAACTCAAATCCAAGAAATAGAACACAAGCTATTAAAATACTTTAAGGAAGATAACAACAATATTCATGATACTCTAAGAACTCAAATCGAAATGCTACAACATGCAATAATTTTACAGTTGGAAGAGAATAAGAAAATGCAAAAAACTATTTTCAAAATCAAACAATTTTTGGAAGACGGATGTCTACAAAAGTTTGTTGAAAGCATACAAAAGAAAAGTTAATGAGAAGAATTATAGATTTGAAAAGTATGTCACAAAACCCTTTTACGCCAGCCGGTAAGTCGCCATCCGATTTCCCAACTAGCTCAGGGATGTCAGGGGGAGTAAGACCCGCGACTTCCGGTGCAGGGATCGACAATAAAATTTATACAGAAAAGACAAAACTACAGGTCAAACAAAAAAAATCACTGGAACGGAAAAATAAAAGTAATTCGGACAGACAGACAGAACTACAATTAACTAGACTGCGATAAGGTTACAGAGACATATGGTGAAATTTGTCCCCACTAGCTGCCCACCCTACCTTGGTAACATATAATACAAAACGGTTATGTTACCCCACAAACAGACACAAACTTGGTCACTTTACCTCATACTTACATAACACACCACACGAAATATCTTAGCCTGACATTTTCTGAATCTAGTTCAGCCAAATGAAAACATTAAGAATTTTAAAATTTTAGAACGTTATAAAAAAAATAATTTATTTAAATAAAACCAGCCTTATACTATTTTTAATAACACTGTGTAAATATATACCTATAAAAATAAATTTAAAATGGCGAAGTACTACCACAATTACTTATCCTAATTACATGAAAATTTTTCCTAAAACAAAGATCCCAAAATTACCCTAACCTTTCTGGACACTATAGTCAAACAGAACAAACGCGCGTAAAAAAAACACTAATATTTCTTATTTGATAGAGCTCTATAAAATGGCTAGTTTACTTTCAATTTCTCCTTTTAAAATTTGATTTACACGACACGACAGTAGTTTTGGGCTAACAATGGCTAAAACAAACAAAAAACACTACACGTATAATATAACACTATTCACTAAAAAACTTCCTATTATTCTATTTTTTTTCCTGATGAATAATCTAAAATTTAAAATATATAATTATTTCTTTTTTTTTAATTTTGGACTGTTTTTTTTATAATCTCTTTTATAAATGATAAAAATTTTTTTTAAATCTTATTTAACCACTTTTTTTATGAAATTTACTTTATTTTTTTTATAACCATATTAGCACCTTTTTTTATTATTTGCTACAATTTTATTTTTTTGTTAAAATTTTGATGGCCTTTTTGGCAATAGTTCTGGCTCTATTTCAAACTTTCTTTGCCACCTTTTTCCTTTATCATTCACATATATATAAAACACTATAAAAAACTACCAGTGGAGTAATCGGAAACGACTCACCAAAATTTTCTCTGGCGCCTTGGCCAACCAGTGGACATCAGACCAATGAAGTGGTGGATTTATAAAATGGCGGATTACGGTCCAGCCTTCTAGTTGAATCTGCTCGCTGATTGCTCACTATTTATGGACTGCAATCTGCTTTCTTAGCCCTCCACAAATCCCTTGTCGTTTAATTTGACTGTTGTCCAACTATTTTAATAAATTATTTTAATAAAATAAAAAAACTAGTCTGGCTTGTAGAAAGTTCCAACGATCCGATTCTGCTCCGCCTTAGTGCTCAAGATGTAATCATCTAATTCATTTCTTCAAAATAACTTCTAGCCCCCGATTATCTGAATTCGCCCTAAATCTTAAAGTTCGTATGATACTATCTTTATCCCATTCTAGCTTATCTAAGTCATATTCGATACATGTTCATTTTGCATTTATATCAAGTATCTATAATCCAACTACAAATGCACACAAATACATTCGCAAATTTATGGCTGCACAAACCAGTTCAAGTAAAGTCACTGACCGCCATCATGACCTTGAACCTCTACATGTACTCTGGTTTTGTTTTCTTTCTAAAAAAAATATTATTTTTATTTAGGAAGTCAGTGAACTCCTCCATTACGGCCTTGATAATCTACATGCACTAATAATACATAAATAACACAACCACATTTCAAAAATTGGATACATTATTGATGAACATCAAAACATAAGCAATAGGGCATCAGCCAAAATAGTAGGTGATCGTACTTCAAAGTTTGTTTATGTTTATTTTGTTGTTTTCCTGTCTTTTCTTATTAATTTTCTTCTTTCACGTTTCCAACCATTTTCAAACAGCTGATCACCTTTCCATGTGAAGATGACAGGACCTAATAAACAATAAAACAATGACAACACTAAACATACGCTACAAATCTTTTGTTTTTCAACGCCTGTCGGCCGAAAAGCAAAAGAGCGGAACTTTTCTCACTTTCTAAAAGCCCAACGTAGGCAAACGCCCACACCCTGAGATCACTCATGCTATCCCGACAAAGTAGCCGGGCAATAAGTCAATGCAAATTCATAGCATTTAGACTTGCAGCAATTCGCTTTAGAAAATACCCTTTTTGATGGTGGAAATTGTACTGAAAAATATGTCCACCACACCTTTGACTAACCAGTTCGAAGATCCAAGCGGAGAAAGTGAGTAAAAAAACATTCTAACTATTGCAAAAATATCTGCGGCGAAATTGAAACAAAATAATTAGCTGCTGTACTGCGTCCATCTCTATTATGTCGCCTTCGCAATCAACGTGAAAATCGCTCAAATTAATAAGTCCGTCTGGTAACTTTGTGTTACTCGTCACAAACTTTGCCACTGTGGCAACTCCTCATTAACTACTCGTTTATTATTCAACACGCGTCATTAATTTAATCAATTTTCGGTGAGATATTTTAAAATTCGTCCCTACCACCGATTACACAGTTCCTACTTGTAAGAAAAAAAACAACAATATAATTGTGCCACCAATCAAACAAAGTTTGCCATCAGGGCTATAAATACTACCCCTAAAACATCAGAAGAACAAATCACGGGCAAACCTCTTGGCTGATCAAGCCGACGCCGTTAGCACGCCGTCAGCGCCACTTTATTTTTCTCTTTTTAATATTGCATTATGAATGCTGAGTAGTGCCGCACCATTTTAAAACAAGACGTTTACCACCGCTTACTACAATATAAGGTAAAATCTCTACATTCTAGTTACCTTACCCCAATTCTCGCAACCTTCACCTAGGTTTCAATCAATCCTACACTACATATGTGGACACGTAACCGGGTAAGTTTTATGCTTTTGTTTTCACCATGCTTATAATGAAATTGTCACACGCTATAAGCATTATATGCTTCAATTATAGTGATCTTCAAAAAAATAGATTCTTTTATGAAATACAAACGAACGCACTAGTGTGCAGTGCAACTCACAACTTACGAGATTTACAAAAAGAAAATGGTTATACTGCCACCAGCCACTGTTCCATTTCCACGGAATATTAATTTAATATCACTGGATGCAACAGCAGCTCGTGATTAGTACAACCAATAAATCTTTACTCGTGATAAAGAGATATGGTTGCTTCAACTTTCTACTAAATTCAAATTATATTGTTCATACATATATATACACAATTTCTTTCTCCCTCTTTGCACTCGGGAAACGTGTGAATATTTAAAATTTACCCGGTGATTTAACAATTTATTTTACACAATTATTGCACTAACATTCAAATATTTACTACACTGCCTATAACTACATCACAGCTATTTTATTAGATTCCCTACCTAATTAATCTATTGCACTACTATTATTTTCAGATATTCTTTGGCAAAATACTATTTGCATTGAGATGAAATGCAGAGAAAATTGACAAGTGTCCTCCCATGACGTGACTACCGCCTCTGAAGCAACGCATATATATTGGATATTCTTACGGGAAGTCTTACTATTTTATATCAATTTCGAATCTGGTACTTTGTTTCAAAATTTGATTATTTTCTTTCCAGGTACTATTGTGTTACAGAATATACAGACGTATTTAGAGAAAATATCACAGGTATGCTTAAAGTTAAAGGAATCGTATCATCAAAAGAATTGTCAATAAATAAATAAAAACTGTACATCACTAACAGGAAAAAGGTAAAAAAAATAAATCCATAAATAATCAAAGTTAAAACGGGACAGCACAAACATGGAAAAAAATTTCAATATAAATACTAAAAATATATTGTACGCCTATAGCTTGTCCCCTTAAAACTAAAATATCACAGATTATTGTTTTATATCCTTGGCATGATATATACCAAGGATTTTTCCCTGAAGTGTCTCCAATTTGTACATGTTATTGCCGATAACTTCAAGTACCCTACACCTCCTGAATTTCGGTGCAAATTTAGCATTGAAATTTCTCTTAAAATCGCTTTGCACGAAATTTCTGAGAAACACTTCCTGTCCAACTGCAAATCGGATTTCCCTGCTTCTTTTATTATATTGCCTTTCGTTTCGCTCATATGATTTGTGTAGATTATCTTTAATAGAGTCTCTAACAATTTCTATTTAATCTTTTCTACTTAGGATTTCGAGCTCACTCTCACTCAAGGACTTCAATTTCTTGGCCAAGGCGTAATCCGTACCAGACTTAAACATTTGCTGGCCAAACAGTGCCTTGTATGGAGTCGTTCCTATCGATTCTTGTGTGGATGATCGGATAGCGCACTCAATTTCAGATATATGCATATCCCAATCTCTGTGGTCGGTTTTTAAGTATGCTCTTATGCCTGCTAATAAAGATTGATTAACCCTTTCTGAAGCGTTGGCTTGGGGGGCATAAGCTGCTGTTCTCATATGGTTTATGCTATAGTGATGGGTCAAATTATGGAATTCCTGAGATATAAATGGTTTCCCATTGTCTGAATGAATAATCTCTGGAGTGCCAAATGTGTGAAATATTTTACGGATCAAATAGTCGACCACCAGTTTCGAAGTAGCTTTTTTCATCGGTTTTAAGAACACAAATTTAGAGAAGTGGTCCACAACTATAAATACGTATGCATTTCCTCGCTTGGAGCGGGGATATTTACCTAAGAAGTCGATATATATCTTTTGAAATGGACGGTAAGTTACAACTTCCTTTCCAATTTTTGGTCGCATTTCATAATTAGCTGGTTTTATTTGCTTACAGGTCTGACAATTGCGGATATAATTTCTGACGTGGATAACCATATTGGGCCAATAGTAAAATTGTCTCAATCGGTGCAATGTTTTTGCTACTCCACCATGTGAAGCTGTTTCTACATCATGCGCTTTAGATATCAACGTTGATACTAAATTTTCTGGGATCCACAGCTTCCATTCTACGCCACTGTCGTCTTTCGAAAAGTTAGTTTTCTTGAAAACCATTCCACTATCTACTTTCAAGTCAGGTAATTTATTTTTATTTTCTTCTATGGTATGCATTAGTTGTTGATAATCTGGTGATTCAAACTCTGTTGTTTCAAAATCCAGCAATTCGGCTTCCTCTACAATAAAATCATCTACAGATCGAGATAGCATATCTGCCACGATATTCCCAGAGCCCTTTCGGTGTTCTATTTTAAAATTAAACGCCTGGAGCTGTAGAGACCAGCGAGCCAATCGGCCGCTTAAATCTTTTAGGCTCATCAGCCATATTAAGCTAGAATGGTCTGTTATAATGGTAAACTCCATTAATTCCACATATGGTCTAAATGGTTTCACAGCTAATACTGCCGCTAAGCATTCTTTCTCTGTTACGGTATAGTTTATTTGAGCTCCATTTAATTTTTGAGAAAATAAGGCAATAGGCCGGTCATTATTTTGCTCATCTTTCTGAAACAGTACTGCTCCTACCCCTACATGCGATGCATCGCATTGGATGTAAAACTCTTTTTTGAAATCTGGCTGGACCAATACCGGGGCTGTTGTTAGCGCTCGTTTTAGGTCGTAAAACGCTTCTTTAGCTTCCTCAGACATTTTAAATTTAGTGCCTTTCTTTAGAGTGTCACTTAAGAGCGCTGCGGTGATGGCAAAATCCTTAATAAAACGCCTATACCAACCGGCGGTTCCTAAAAAACTTCTAACCTGCCTAGGAGTCTTTGGTATCGGTATTTGTTCTATGGCATTAATCTTATTTGGGTCAGTGCGCAGTCTACCGCCTCCTATGACGAAACCTAAATATTTCAGCTCATTGAAATAAAACACGCTTTTGCTAAGGCCTATGGTAAGGTTTGCATCAGCCAGACATTTTGCCACCTCTCTCAAAAGCTTCATGTGTGTTTCAAAGTCCTTTGATATCACCAATAAATCATCTAAGTAAATGAACACATTATTTTTCAGCTTTTGAGGAATCACTTTATCCATGAGGCGGCAAAGGCGTTGAGCGGCATTACAGAGGCCGAATGGCATTACTGTATATTGATAATGCGGCCTGCCTGGAATGGTAAACGCAGTATATTCGCGGCATTTAGGGTCTAGGCTAATTTGCCAAAAAGCAAACTTCAAATCTACACTACTTGTATATACTGTCCCAATAATCCGACTCAATATGCCTTCTATATTTTGAATTGGATATGCATCCTTTACCGTAAGATTATTCAGCTTTCTTGCGTCCAAGCACAGACGATTTTTGCCAGGCTTGCACACAAGAGTTACCCGATTATTAAATGGGCTTTCGCTTTCTTCAATAACCCCGAGCTCTAACATTTTATCCACTTCCTCGTATAATAATTCTTGGACTTTTGGAGAAACCGGATAATGTCTCTCTTTAAATGGCACAAAATCAGGCACTAATTGTATGGAATGTTGTTCAAGGTGAGTTTTTCCTAAACCGTTCTTTTCGAATGTTTTAAATAATGTTTTAACCTTTTCTAGCTCTTCTTGTTGTTGCTTGCTAATCTTATGTTGTTCAGGCGCTTGATTTATAGGAGTTTCAAAACTATTCATTAGTTTTTCGACATCCAACTTGTCTACGCCGAGAACGTTTGGGGCCAGATCAAACTTCCTCCAAAAATCAATACCCAAATATAAACTTTGCTCCAGAGACGGGCACAGATACAATTGTATGTCATTAATTTTTTCATTGTATTTAATTGGCAATATGATTTTACCGCAAATTTGGTGAGCTCGACCAGATGCCGTCTTCACATTCGAATTGTACCTCGAAGCTACCATCCCTAAGTCTGTCAATAATTCATGGCATCCCTTGCCTAGTATGCTAACAGAAGCACCCGTATCTAATAACCCTCGTACTCAGCGTGACCGTTTTGCGACTAAAGTGGCAATTTGCCACTTTTTCAACTGCCTTGCCACTTTTAGTGCCCCTTTTTTAAAATGACCTAAATCTGCCACCTTTTGTAATATTATGCCCCTTTTTGCCCCTTTTTATGAAATGATGCTTCTTGTTTTAATATAAGCTTTTTATGGCACGAAACTATTTTTATAAAAACAAAATCTCAAGACAAAAATTTGTTTTTGAATCTATCATGTAAAGTCTTATGACAAAACCTATTTTGAAATAGTTTAAGAGTTCAGATCTATAGATATTCATTATTGTATTAAAATTATTAAAAATAACACCCTGATTCACTAACACAAACAAGAACGTCTTGTTAAAAAATTTTATGAAAATCACGCAGCTTTAAATATTTTTAAAATTATTTTCATGCCAATTTTGGTGCCATGTCACATTATGTCACTGCTAAAAATGGCATAACATCCATGGACATTGGGACACTTGTAATAGTGCCCAACAATGCTTAAAATATGTCCAATCGACATCGTCGCTTCAAAGAAATATTTGGAAATTAATTAAAATTGTTAAGAAATTTTATTTTACTACAAAATATTCTTTGCGTAGCTGGCCTTCGGCCGGGCTTAAGTATTTTTTCTTCTTGGTATATTGAAAAGCGGCCTTTGGCCGGTCTTATCAATTTTCTCCTCTCAGTATACTCAGCGGCTTCGCCGACCGAAGGCCGGCTGTGCAAAAATCTTTACTCAGCGAAACTGCTTTTCGATATACTTTAATAATGTGCTGTTTCCATATGCAAACAAGCGACTTGAGTAAAAAATTTTTTATGGAAATTGCTAAAAAAAAAAATGTGAGTGCCTTTCACATAAATTTTATACAAACAAGGCTTGTTTGCATTGTTTGTCTAAAATTTATATAAAAAGCAGTCAGTTTTTTGAACGAAAAAACATCAAAATTTATTCATTTTATTTCAAAAGCATTATATGCCTTAGAAATTCATTAAATATTAGAATTTGGTTCAATTATTCTCTTTTCAAAAAAGTTGCCCCTTTATTTGAAAGAATCCCCTTTTTGGTGCCACTTTTTTCCTCAAAATCCCCTTTTTGTGCCACTTTTTAAAAATTTTCAACGGTCACCCTGCTCGTACTAATTTATTGCCTATAATTATGTCGGCGTAAACTCTTGGATCGCCATTAGAAATCGCTTCGACGGATGCCATAACACCTTCTTTAATTAACTTTCGGTCATTATACCGCTTTCTGGCTTTTTGGACTTTTAGAGGTATTGATGTCAAAGCTTTGAATTCATTATCGAAAACGCGATTTCTAGCTTGGATGTAGTTTCTCAAACGCTCATTATATGACTTGTAATGTCTGGAATTAGGATTGGGTATTATATTTGAACTATTTTTGTTAGAATCGTTACTAAAGTCGCCAATTTCTTTCAGGTTGGCTTCGGGTACTATTTTTGTGGGGTTGCGGACGTTTGGGTAGAGCGTGACTCGCCCGCTTTCGTCATGCTCATCTTGCGGTTTTCCGACTTGTTGCAATTCGGACATTTCGGCGTTATGGTGCGCTCTAAACCACACTTGTAGCAGAATATATTACGTACATTGGAATCGCAATCCATATACGTATGCCCAACTCGTCTGCAATTCCAACAGATAATTTCTTTTCTTTCTTTGCGAACTAACTCTTCCACTAAGCATGAATCATTATGCTCTTCGTACAACCTAGCCTGTTCATCTTCTTCATAAATTTCATTCACTTTATGACGCGGCGTATAACGCATTGAATTAGTAGTTGGTGCTGTAAATCTGACTTCACGTCTTGGGAATCTCCTGTCAATCTCTCTACATTCTTCTCTCAACTGCTCAATGTTATATATTGCCATGGGATACACTAGTTTGGCAATATGATCTTTTACATTACGCTTGAGTATTTTAATCATTTCATACTCAGGTATGGGAGCACGAAGCTTTGACCTAATCGTCAACATAGAGTGGAAATCATCATCTAAAGATTCATTCGACTGCTGACGCCTCTCTACCATTTCCTGCATAATTTCAAAGTCACTTCTATTCGCCTGAAACTGATTTAAAAGGCTGTAGCGTAGAGTTGGCCAATCAGCTATCCCGTTTTGAGTTTTTAGATAAAGCCAAAACCACTCTTTAGCCTGGCCTTTCAAGAGCCGGTGAAAGTCTCTAATAACCTCTTCCCAAGGTATAGAGTAACTTGCTTGTAAAAGCTCAACTCTAAAAACAAAGTCCTCTATTGACACTCCGTTACCCCCACCCTCAAAAACTATATCCCACTTATTTATCTATCCTAATTTGGCCTTCCACGGGACGAATATTTAAATTTCTCTGGTAAGAAAAAAAATTAGGTGCATTGGACAAAATGTTTGAAAATCTGTAGCCTTGTCTAGGAGCTCGCAACTCTTCATTTTGAGCATTGTGTCTTTCCGGTCGCTTCTGATGATTATCGGGTTGTGACGTCTCAGGTCTATAGGGGTTTGGATTGTCTATCTGATGAGCATTTGCCTGCAGGCTTGCGGCATTTTCCACATTATTCGTTTTTTTCTTATAATTTTCATTTTGGATTTGACCTTCTAGACTACTTCGTCCAGATCCTGAACTAAACGGATTATGACTCTCGTTTTGTGGGTTTGTAAATGGTCTAAGTGTTTTATTTACTTCCTGCATTATGCCCTTCAAACCCTCTTGCAACGCGACTTGAATGATTGCTGACATTTCTGCTCGTAAAGAATTTCTACTCTCTATTTCTTTCTTATTTCTTCCAGAGACTGAATCCTTGCCGTCTACTACTACCAAATCTTCCTCTACGTTCTGAGCAGCCGCTCCCTCAGGTATGTCTACTAACTTGTAATTTTCTTTATCTTTATGCTGATCATCTTTTCTTATTGTTTCAGATAAATCCCTAAAATTCGGGTCCTGAAATACATTAGACGGTTGTGGAGAGTGCTGAACCTTTGAGATTGCTCCTCGATTTTGGTCGAATTCTAAAGAACGCCTACTTTTTGGGTCAGTCATGACTATGCCACTAAATCGGTGTTTATATATGTCTATAAAATGAAGTTAATCAAAACAATTGTATATGTATTTGTTATTTTAATATGTAGTAATTATCATTAACATTTAGGTGTGTTATATAGTATGTAACGTGACCATTTCTATTTATTAAAACAAACTAATGTTCTAAAGCTAGTATCCTACCTATACCATAGATTAATTAATTATACTAACCCCCCTTTAATCTAAATTGCACTAATTCCCTACATTCTACAATGCTTCTGATGACCTAAAGCAATTTACATCAGGTCACTGTATACTAACACGCAAAATTAAGCAAATATGGCCTGATGTATTGCCATGTGCCTTAATTTTACTGCATTGAGATTCCTTATTTAAATCAGTTGCCCTATCCTCTCAGTGCAGCGGATGTTTTCTTAAAACTACATCCGGTCACTGGATAATATGAATAGAATTAAGCAAACATGAACTACATTTTTTTTTCATGTGTCTTAATTATACAATTATTATTTTTCTATTAGATGTAATTATCAATTCACTTTTCTATTATTCTACACTCAACAAACACGGACTGAATGAAATACAAAATAACAAGAATTCTCTATAAAAAAGTAATAAACAAAACTAATTAATTATCCTGTGCATTTGTGATTCACTCGGTAGTCATGCTATTGGCCCGTCTACGTATCGACGGCCAAGCCACTATACTGAGCGAATCAACAACTGCCAGTATTGTTTTAATTGTAAATAAAATTAGATTTTATTCGACGTCGTACAGACGCAATTTTGATATAAAAAAATTTATTTAGAATAGCCTTTTCGCTTGGGCGCCATATTGGCGCGAAACCTACTTCTAGCTTGGTGAAGCTTAATTGCTTTTACAATTGGGCGCCATATTGTCACAAAACCCTTTTACGCCAGCCGGTAAGTCGCCATCCGATTTCCCAACTAGCTCAGGGATGTTAGGGGGAGTAAGACCCGCGACTTCCGGTGCAGGGATCGACAATAAAATTTATACAGAAAAGACAAAACTACAGGTCAAACAAAAAAAATCACTGGAACGGAAAAATAAAAGTAATTCGGACAGACAGACAGAACTACAATTAACTAGACTGCGATAAGGTTACAGAGACATATGGTGGAATTTGTCCCCACTAGCTGCACACCCTACCTTGGTAACATATAATACAAAACGGTTATGTTACCCCACAAACAGACAAAAACTTGGTCACTTTACCTCATACTTACATAACACACCACACGAAATATCTTAGCCTGACATTTTCTGAATCTAGTTCAGCCAAATGAAAACATTAAGAATTTTTAAATTTTAGAACGTTATAAAAAAAATTAATTTATTTAAATAAAACCAGCCTTATACTATTTTTAATAACACTGTGTAAATATATACCTATAAAAATAAATTTAAAATGGCGAAGTACTACCACAATTACTTATCCTAATTACATGAAAATTTTTCCTAAAACAAAGATCCCAAAATTACCCTAACCTTTCTGGACACTATAGTCAAACAGAACAAACGCGCGTAAAAAAACACTAATATTTCTTATTTGATAGAGCTCTATAAAATGGCTAGTTTACTTTCAATTTCTCCTTTTAAAATTTGATTTACACGACACGACAATAGTTTTGGGCTAACAATGGCTAAAACAAAAAAAAAACACTACACGTATAATATAACACTATTCACTAAAAAACTTCCTATTATTCTATTTTTTTTCCTGATGAATAATCTAAAATTTAAAATATATAATTATTTCTTTTTTTTTAATTTTGGACTGTTTTTTTTATAATCTCTTTTATAAATGATAAAAAAAATTTTTTTAAATCTTATTTAACCACTTTTTTTTATGAAATTTACTTTTTTTATAACCATATTGGCACCTTTTTTTATTATTTGCTACAATTTTATTTTTTTGTTAAAATTTTGATGGCCTTTTTGGCAATAGTTCTGGCTCTATTTCAAACTTTCTTTGCCACCTTTTTCCTTTATCATTCACATATATATAAAACACTATAAAAAACTACCAGCGGAGTAATCGGAAACGACTCACCAAAATTTTCTCTGGCGCCTTGGCTAACCAGTGGACATCAGACCAATGAAGTGGTGGATTTATAAAATGGCGGATTACGGTCCAGCCTTCTAGTTGAATCTGCTTGCTGATTGCTCACTATTTATGGACTGCAATCTGCTTTCTTAGCCCTCCACAAATCCCTTGTCGTTTAATTTGACTGTTGTCCAACTATTTTAATAAATTATTTTAATAAAATAAAAAAACTAGTCTGGCTTGTAGAAAGTTCCAACGATCCGATTCTGCTCCGCCTTAGTGCTCAAGATGTAATCATCTATCAAATCATTCGCAAATTTATGGCTGCACAAACCAGTTCAAGTAAAGTCACTGACCGCCATCATGACCTTGAACCTCTACATGTACTCTGGTTTTGTTTTCTTTCTAAAAAAATATTATTTTTATTTAGGAAGTCAGTGAACTCCTCCATTACGGCCTTGATAATCTACATGCACTAATAATACATAAATAACACAACCACATTTCAAAAATTGGATACATTATTGATGAACATCAAAACATAAGCAATAGGGCATCAGCCAAAATAGTAGGTGATCGTACTTCAAATTTTGTTTATGTTTATTTTGTTGTTTTCCTGTCTTTTCTTATTAATTTTCTTCTTTCACGTTTCCAACCATTTTCAAACAGCTGATCACCTTTCCATGTGAAGATGACAGGACCTAATAAACAATAAAACAATGACAACACTAAACATACACTACAAGTACATGTTTGTGTCAATAGCTAAAAGTGTATCAAATATATCACAACTCATCGAAAACAATTCTTAATACTAAAAAATGACTTCAAAAAGAATTTTAGTAAATGAACTCCATAAACAAGCTCGAAAATCTCTTTTACGTCGTAGAGTTGTGATGAAAGGAATAGATGATCTTTGGCAAGCTGATTTAGTTGAAATGGGAAATTATTATATGGACAATAAAAATTATAGATTTTTGTTAACTGTAATTGACACATTCTACAAATTTGCATGGGCAGTACCACTTAAAACAAAAACTGCACTTGAAACAACCCAAACCATGTCAGATATTTTTCGATTGGGACGAGTACCAAAAAACCTACAAACAGATGATGGTAAAGAATTTTTCAATAAACACTTTGGAAAATTGATGAATAAGTACAACATTAATCACTATTCAACGTATAGCAGAATGAAAGCATCAATAGTAGAACGATTTAATAGAACACTAAAAGGGATGATGTGGAAAGAATTTAGTTTTAATGGTACATACAATTGGCTTGATATCTACAAAGATCTATTAGAAGCATATAACAGAAAAGTTCACCGTACCATTAAAATGGCTCCAATTAAAGTCAACTCTTCAAATGAGAAAAAATTATTGAATACAGTATACAGTCATTTGAAAATGTATAAAATATCGAAATTTAATAAATTAGTTTTTATAGAATTGTTTCTATTCAGGCTTCTAAGGTCATTAAAATTTGATTTAAATGCAAATAAAAGACAATTTTATTTCATTTATTCATATCCGACGTTTCGTTGGGATTTTCCAACATCTTCAGGGATAATAGTTTTTATTGAAATCTGGTAACATTCATAAATAAATAAAAAAGAACAATTTTAATGTAATGACAATAGCGATAATACAACAATTAATATTTTACTTAAACTTACATATTTACTCTCTTAATAAAATTTGCACTTAAATTTTGTTAATGTAATTTGACGCGACATGACTACATACGACATAAAACACATAATTTAAAAAATAATTGCAAAAATAATTAAAAATTGGTAAATATCACAGTATAGGCTTATTCTTAACGTTCTAATATCACAGCTGGAGTTACACTAAAGTTTAACCTAATACAATGCTATAAGTAGCATTAGTGTTGTCTTTGTCAGTCTTGCTGTTCATTGCTATGTCCATTTTTTGTTGAATACTTAAGCTTTCCAAAGTGTATCTTTTATTGTATTTTCTTTCTTTGTGTAATATTTTTACATTTTCCAGATCAGCTGTGTGAGAATAATGCAAACAATGTTGCGCTAATGCAGTTGATTGTCGTCCTTTTTTAATGTCAGTCTCATGCTCAGCTACTCTTACCCCCAAATTTCTTTTTGTTGTCCCGATATAAACTTGTTTGCAGCTTTCGTTTGAGTTTCCATTGCATTTGATTTCATATACAACATTACTTTGGTCTTTTTTGTTTATTTTTGTTTTAAGATTTGTGAACAGTGTATTTGTTGTTTTGTTTGGTTTGTGAGCAAAAATAATTCCTTCCTCATTAATTATCAGCTGATCTGGAAAATGTAAAAATATTACACAAAGAAAGAAAATACAATAAAAGATACACTTTGGAAAGCTTAAGTATTCAACAAAAAATGGACATAGCAATGAACAGCAAGACTGACAAAGACAACACTAATGCTACTTATAGCATTGTATTAGGTTAAACTTAAGTGTAACTCCAGCTGTGATATTAGAACGTTAAGAATAAGCTTATACTGTGATATTTACCAATTTTTAATTATTTTTGCAATTATTTTTTAAATTATGTGTTTTATGTCGTATGTAGTCATGTCGCGTCAAATTACATTAACAAAATTTAAGTGCAAATTTTATTAAGAGAGTAAATATGTAAGTTTAAGTAAAATATTAATTGTTGTATTATCGCTATTGTCATTACATTAAAATTGTTCTTTTTTATTTATTTATGAATGTTACCAGATTTCAATAAAAACTATTATCCCTGAAGATGTTGGAAAATCCCAACGAAACGTCGGATATGAATAAATGAAATAAAATTGTCTTTTATTTGCATTTAAATCAAATTTTAATGACCTTAGAAGCCTGAATAGAAACAATTCTATAAAAACTAATTTATATTTTAAATAAAGGTCGAAAAATTATATGTATATTTATCGAAATTTAATGTTGGTGATCATGTGCGCATAAGCAAATATAATCATATTTTTGAAAAAGGTTATACTCCAAATTGGACAACAGAAATTTCTACAATTAAATCTATTCAAAATACATATCCCACAATATACATATTAGAAGATTATCGTGGAAATCCTATTAAAGGTGGATTTTATGATGAAGAACTTTTAAAAACCAGATTTTCTAATACATATCTAGTTGAAAAGGTTATTAAAACCAGAGAAGCCAAAGCATTTGTTAAATGGGTAGGATTTAGTAACGATCATAATTCATGGATAAGTACAGATGAAATATTATAGTTGAAACATTATCAGCAATTATTATATATACATGCTTAATACGTAAGATTATAATGTAAATTTAAAATATAAAAGATGCAAATATGTAAATCCTTTTTATAAACAATTTTGTGTTAAATTTTATTTATTCGTAATCAGACAGTCGTAATGTCGATAACACTCTAAGCTCCAGCTCATCATAGTTATCTGCTAATTACTTCCCACCTATTGATTTAAATGGGGCATATGAGTGTGCTCTTCATTCATATAATAGCATCCCAAATGTTGATGTCTACAACAATTTGTTTCATATAGGTGAAAATGTGATTGAAATACCAATTGGATCTTATGAATTGAATGATATAGTTGATTATATAGAGGAGCAATATAAACGCTGCCATCCAGAAAATAGAATTTTTATAGAAGCCAATAACAATACAATGCAAGTTAAAGTCAACAGCTCTAAGGATGCAATATATTTTAATAAAGAAAATACAATTGGAAAACTCTTGGGATTCAATAGTAAAATCCTAACTCCAAACGTAGGTCATTATTCTGATCTTCCAGCTAATATTTTCAAGGTGAATCTGTTGCGAATTGAAAGTAGTATCGCTGTTAATACATATATGAATAATTCCAAGGCGCATACACTACATGAATTTCCGATTAATGTGCCTCCAGGCTATAAAATAGATGAGATACCTCGAAATCTCATCTATTTACCGGTGAACTCCAGAGAGATAAGTTTACTACCTCTACGAGTAGTTGATCAGCACTGTGATTTAATTAATTTCCGAGGAGAGGAAATAACAATACGAGCTCATTTAAGACCAACTAAATAATGCTAATATTCAACTCGAGTATATCACAGAATATAGCAACAATAACAACAACAACACCATCAGCATACGAACCTAAAATATTATTACGACCTAAACCACAATTAAAGAGGTCAATTCATCAAAAAACTATAACGACAGCAAATAAAAATTTTCTCAAGTCATTGAATTTTAAATTGAAGGCAAAATGAGTTCAATAATAAATGTCTTAGATAAACCCTTATCTGATGAAAATATAATCAAAAAGGACTATCATACATACGTGCCATACCTACAATCTTACAACAATAATGATGAAATTCGCATTTCAATTCAAAATCAACATTTGTATGTGTTACCTAGTGAAAGTTATATATATGTTGAGGGATCTGTTGTAGATGAGAAAACCTCCACATCTACAGACAACTTTAAATTAAAAAACAACTTTGTTGCATATCTCTTTGATGAAATTCGTTATGAACTTAATGGTATTGAAATTGATCATACAATATATTTAGGAGGTACAAGTACCATAAAAAATTTGGTTTCTTTATCACCAACGGAAAGCACTGTAATGCAGAATGCTGGAATAAAATTGATGATCTAAAACTTGTTAATGGATATTTTAACTTTTATATACCCTTAAAAATGCTTTTGGGTTTCGCTGAAGACTACAACAAAGTCATACTAAATGGGAAACATGAATTGATACTCTTGCGTAATAAGAACGATGAAGATCTTGTACACTCGAGCGTTTCCACGGATAAAGCAAAACTTTCAATTTCACTCATCTCATGGAGAATTCCACATGTACAATTATCCGATTTTAGCAAGTTGAATATGATAAAAATTATTAACAATGGTGCTTCTATACCGATGGCATTCCGTAGTTGGGATTGTCATGTTAATCCACAACTTAATACAGGAACAAGTTATATCTGGAATGTTAAATTAGCTGCAAGTAGAGAACGACCCCGTTTTGTATTGATTGCTTTTCAACAAGAAAATAAGTTTGTTCATTGTGACCTGTCAAATTTAAAAGTACATCTAAATTCAGTGTCATATCCATATGATGACCTAAATATCAAATTTAAGAATGAACGCTATGCAATCCTATATGATATGTATCTAAGATTTCAACAGAGCTATTACATGATAGAATCTCAACCGCTTCTAACTGCTCAAGAATTTAAAAATAATGCACCGATTATTGTAGTAGATGTCAGCCATCAAAACGAATCGCTCAATAACGGACCAATTGATATAAAAATTGAATTTGAAACAGCTACAAATATTGCCTCAAAGACATCAGCTTACTGCATTCTTATTCATGATCGCATAATTGAATATGTACCCATAAAAGGACAAGTCCGAAAAGTCTTATAAATTAAACAATATGGATGATAGTATAGTTTGTATAGATATGCAAGGATTCAAAAGCGATTCAAATGATTTCATCGTAAAAGAAGTAGCGATCGTTTTCAACAACAACATCAATGAAGCCATAAATTTCATTATAGAACCCCCCTTTGATTTTAAATGTCTATCCCCCAAGGAACGAAAAGAAGTAAACTGGTTAACAAAGAACTATCATCACCTAAAGTGGAACGATGGATCAGTCACAAATTTGGTGACGTTGTCACCAAACTTGTCTACACTCTTTATTTCCACATATAATCTTAAACACTACCCAATCTCTCAATATGACCCCATAGGAACCATCTAGTCTATACTCAATCAATACTTTCAAGCTCCAAACTCACTACCCAATGTCTCAATATCACCCCATAAGAACCACATTGTCTATACTAAGCCAATACTACCAAGTCCCGAACTCACTACCCAATGTCTCAATATCACCCCATTAGAACAACACCCTAAATTTCTGTAACACCAAAAAGCATTACACACACTATAATTTTTCACAATCTTCACTTTAAACATTTAAAACATTTAAAACATTAAAATTTAAAATTTTAATTACCCAAATTTTAAAATTTTAATTGGTCTCGTGACTACTACTTAAAAGATATAGCTAAAAATATAAAAAAGAAACCAGACTATAAAAAAATATCAAGAGACATAATTTTAGATAACTGGGACAAAACTGGAAATATTTTACTTTTATAATAAATAAATCTTTTGAAACTGGGACTTTCCATCAAAACTGGAAAGAATCAATGATTACACCGGTAGAAAAAAGTAGAAATACAAATAAGTGTGAAGAATATCGTCCAATAAACAATCTAAAAACGTGTGAAAAATAATAGAAAAAATTGTTAAACACCAATTAGAGAACTATATGAAAAAACACGCATTAATTTCTTCAATTAGGTTTCAGAAAATAACAATCTTGCGAAACGGTTGTGAACTATGTTATAAACAGATGAAATTCATTAAGAAAAACAATAAAATTTTGGCTATATTCCTTGATTTTAAGAGAGCTTTTGAAACTATTGATAAAAAATCTATTATTATGGTATACAAGATAAAGAATTGAAATGGTTTCAATCATATTTAACAAATCGAGTACAAATTACAAAAGTAAACAATATCGAATAAACCCTGCGCAGAATGACTTTGGAGTTCCACAAGGCTCAATATTAGGAACACTCCTATTTATTATATATAAATGACATTGAAAAGGTGTTGGAAAACCGTGAAATTTTTCTATATGCAGATGATACGTTAATTTTTACGGAAACAGAAACAGAAGAGGAATGCTACGAAAATATAAAAACAGACATGAATAATATAAATAACTGGCTAAAAATGAGCAAATTAAAGTTAAATGAAACCAAAACGAAATTAATGGAAATGAACATGAACACGTTAATAACATTTCAAGTAAATAATGTTGTAATAGAAAAAGTAAATAACTTAAAATGTCTGGGTTTCGTAATAGATAAAGAATTAAAGTTTAAAGAACATGTTGATTATATATGTAAAAAAATAGGGAAAAATTGGCTTTTTTAAGCGATTAAGAAGTAAAGTATCCATTATCACTGCTATTAATATTTATAATACAATTATTAAACCACATTTTGAATATGGATCAACGATTATGTACACACGCTTCACGGATCAACAACTAGCAAGATTGCAAAAGCTACAAAATAAAGCAATGCGCTCAATTATAAAATGTAATCGGTTCACGTGAATAAAGTATATGTTGGATACATTAAAATGATTAAATATAAGACAACAGCTGGAATTAAATACCATAATTTTCATCCAAAAATGAAGACGGCAGATGCACCATCTTATCTAATTGAACAACTAAGATACGTAGGGAAGGTTCAACCGTATAATCTGAGGAATGCAAGCGATTTCAGGCTACAAAATGCTAATACAAGTGCGATGCAAAGGTCACTATTTTATAAAGGACTGTGGCTTTACAACACGATGTCAAATAATATCAAAAATGAACAAAACATAAATGTATTTAAAAAAAATATTGTGAATTTCATTCGAAATATTGAAAATAATCAGAGCTTGTAATATTTAAAATGAGATTATTAACAATACTGTAATTGTAATTTTAAAAAGTATTAAAAATACTACTTATCTATTAAAAAAAGTATAAGCAGCAACATCGAAAGAACACATAGCAATTAATATTTCAAAAAGGTTACACTAATTTACAAGTTTTGGTAAATTTTGTCGTTCCCTAGAACTGAAAATTGTTTTTGCTGTTTCCGTAATTTTGTGTATAGTGGAATTAATTCTTGGTTACTCTCATTTTACCAAATTGTACCGAAAAGATACGCTATCGAATCTAATAATTAGAAAAACAAAAACTATCGTCAACTATCGATAGTGTTGAAAACTATCGATAGTGATTCGATAGTCAAAAACTATCGATATTATCGATAGTACCATCAATTGTTTCAGACCACTAAGCTTCTGAATGTGTGCGACTTACAGATAATGGATTTGATAAATATCTGGGGTATTTTTTATCAACAAAATACATGTGTTTTTTGGTGTTGTATTTGTTTTAGTTATGGTGGTACATATGCATATGCCTTGCCTCAATCGTGATTAAGTGCTAATCACCATGAAAATGAGAGGTGTTACCATACGCATAATCACTTTAAATTGATATGATTACAATTTAATCATTTCGTTAAACACGTATGGTGTAGCGACGACCAAAAAAAATATTGACAACAAAGCGTAATTTGTGAATAATATTATTAAAAACTAAAAATAGTTTAACTAAATGGAAAATAAAATATTCCTTTCCATTTTAAATAATTTAATAAATTATAGATTTGCTTATTTTGTTTTTAATTACAATAATTTGCTGTGAAAATGTCAATTTAATCATCTGAATTGTATTGTGAGCAGTGCTGTTTAAATGTTTGAGCATTTTGCTTAAACGTGATTATAAACCGAAGTCTGAACATGGTATTAAATTTGATTATGTTATTTGCTCTGAGTCGGCTGAAGCCGAATTTGAGCCGCCGTCGCCTATTTTCTCATCAGCCGCCGCCGCCCACAAAATCGCTCGGCGCAGGTCTCTGCTGAATAACGTCAAAAATGTTCTAACAAAATAAAAGAATGAAAGAATCAGGTATATGATGGAAATCGATTTCGAATGAAAATCGACACAAAAACGAAGAAAGTTGTGATGGCTACTGAAGTATTGGTTTCATATCGATTTTACTTAAAATCGAATTCGATTTCATTTTCTATTTTGTTCTATCAACAAAAAATAGATGTGGTAGAAAACGAAATTCCTATTGTTTTACTGTTTTCAAATTAAGTAGAATATGTTTGACGATTTCAAAAGTTTCGTATGATATGTATGTATTTCACACATATGTATTTTCGCAATAATTTTTGTTAAAATGTTAAATTAGTTTGTCACTGGAGTGTTTTTTTGACATTTAAGCATATTTTTTGCTAATATATAATTTGTAGATGTCTTAATAAATATTCACTGGCACGTTAGCAAAACTTCCGTAGGTGTTTTCTATTTTAAGAAATTTCCACAACATTTTAGAACTTGTTCCCGATTTGTTCGCGAATTATTTTCGCGCAAAATTTTATTTTTTCCTAGTTTTTATTCTTTTTACGATTTTCAATCAATTTTAGGATTTCTTTTCTATTTTGCAATCTTTCATGGATTTTCGCCGCTTTTGTGGAACTAGTATTAGCGATTTTTAATCAATATCAGATATTGCTATTTTTCGATGCTGGCAAAATTTTGTGAATTTACGACACAAGGTCTATTTGTCATGAATGTATTTTTCGCAAACTTTTGGCGTAGAAGCAATTTTTTTATAATTTTTACAGTATTATTGGTTTTTAGCCACTAACTGCTGATTTTGGACTTTCACAATATTTTTGCGAGTTTTCGCGTTAATAATTTTCTAAGTTTTTATTGTTTATCGGCATTTTTATATAAGCAAGTTTTTGGGCTACGCAACTTTAAAGCTCGTTTTGGCTTAGGAAAAAACCGTGAAATTACGAATATTCGCAAAAAACTTGCTTATATATAAATGATTACAATGTTACGATTGATTAAAAGCCCAAAATATTGAAGAAAACGGAGAACTTTGGAAAACTTACGCGTTGCGTCAAAAATTTCAAAATTTTAAACGAGCCATAATATTAATTAAAAATCGCTAAAACAGTAAGAAATCCCAAACATTCGAAAAAAGATCGCGAAATTCGCAAATATTTGCTAACAGCGGCATGATAACTGAGCCTAATCGTGTGAACTATAAAGAGGTTAAAAAATTGCAATAAGACGCTCCTATCCCGAACGTTGATGAAATTCGCGAGAAGTTGCAATATCGAAAAACAGCCCTAACATTGATTAGGAACCGCCAAACACGCATGTTCACGAAAAATCGCAAACTTTTTTTTAAATAAATACCCAAAAAAGGAATATACCCATGTATCGGGTAAATACTGGGTAGAGTCCCATCTATAAATATCTACCATATATGTAAGTGATTTCCGTGGACCCATTTGAAGTTGCATATTTTAAAATCTAATTAAATAACATACATAAGTTATTTTTTTCTGCAAAGAAAGAGTGTAAAACAAGAACTAATGCCAGCAATGTACCAACAAGCTAAAAGATTTGTAGATTACTTATTGCATACTCATCGTAAACTTTTATAAGACTTATCAGGACATGTAACCTTGTTAGGGATTATGCGGTTGCGTATAGGAATACCATATTTTGTTAAAAATAAGTATAAATACTAAAAAATAATAATAATTTTATGTCAAAAAAGCTTTTGTATAAAGAAATACATGGAACAGAAACAAAAGTGGAAAATGAAATCGATACGATTTGCATCACAACTAAAACTATTTCATTCGTTTTCAACTTTCGATTTCATTTGAAAGCGAGTCGATTTCTATCACATACCTGATAGCCTTATCAGAGGGCGAAGTCGAGTTAAAACTTGCGGCGGGGGCGGCTTGGTAGGAAAATGTTGGCGGTGGCTTGAAGCCGGCCTACAGCCGACTGCCTGCAAGATAAACAAAATAATCGAATGAAATACTTTTATTCGAGACTGACAACAATGTTGCAGATGCAAACGCAAAATAAACACTCCATGTGATGTCACAAAAAATCGACTTCCTGTGCGTAATATTTTTCTAGTGTATGACCACTAGATAATCCGCAATTGGACTTGTTTATATATTTTCGTTTTGCTTTTGAAGCAAATTATTTTCGTTATTAGTTTTAACATAGCTTATTCACGAGCCATTGATTTCTCTTGACGAAAGTCAAAGTCGATATGAAAATATAGCACTAACATTGTCTGATGATTTTGTATGAAGTTTAGCAAATGATAGAACGAAATTATGGCTCGTCAAGACGCTATATAAAGTAAATTCTTATTAAAATTAATATTTGAAAGCTAAAAATATAAGCCGACATAAGCCGAACGCTTCGGCGGCGGCTCAATCAACTAAACTAGCTTCGGCGGCGGCTGTGAGCCGCCTAACTATCCACAGTTTTCGATAGTCTTAAGACCACAATTTGGCATACATTCGTATGTTGTACTTGGTATGTTTGTAAAAGAAATATATTTCTTACAAACTCAGTAAATTTATTAATAAGAGTTATAAAAAATAAATAAAAATTCATTCATATTGTTACGAAATGAAAATGCAGATTCAAATGTAACGGCACCAACTGACAACCCGATCATTATCTGCTTTATACTCCTAAATCACTGTAATAAAGTCAAAACCTGGCAACCAAGTACCACAATTAAACTTGGCATCTCTCGACAACTGCCAATAGAATTCAAGATAACGGAAAATGGAAGTTTCCGGAATCTTCAGGAAACGGTAGCTAGAACTTACAAGATTATTCGAGACTGCTTAATTGCAATTACAAACAGTGACATTAAACTTATACAACATCAGCTGCAAGAGATGTAAACTTGATAACAGCGTAATTTGTTTAAGTTGCAAACATTAGAGTATGTGTGTGTGCGAAGATAAACAAACAGAAGAATAATCTCATGCACCTACACACGCACATACACTACACTGTAACAAGACCAAATGATCATGCCGTATACTTAAAGATAAAAAGAGACAACTACATTCCAGAAAGTTAGTGAAGTTACCAGAAGGTTTTATAATTTACTATATAAGGGGAGGCTGCCAGACGACATGGAGAAGTGTGTTTTTAAACTTAGACGAGTAAACATCGCCAAATATAGTTAGTGTGTACATCGCGTTAGTTGTACGTGTTTTTAAAGTAATAAATAAAGTGTTACTGAGAATTTATTTGTAAAATAAATACCCGTGTTTTATTTTATTGCAATGCAACGAATCCTGTGAAAATAATAAAACCGTTTTTATGTAAAGGACTAAAAACGTAACAATTGGTGTCAGAAGTGGGATTGCAAATTAAAATAAAAGGACATTATTAATTAAAAAAAAAGGCATTAATAATTAAAATAAAAAGAACATTATTAATTAATAAAATAAAAATTACAAAAGGACATTTAAAAATAAATAGAAGCCATGAAGTTTGAAGAGCTAAAAGTGGAGCAGCTAAAAAATGAGCTGAGTAAGCTGGAACTGCCAACTGTAGGCAATAAAGTGGAACTTCAGAAGAGACTGATAGATGAGTTCAAGCAGCGTGGGATCGATATGGGGACATACGATTTTGAGGATAAGGAGGAAATAGAGATATGTACTCGTGCTACGACAAGCAGCTCAGATATAAATTCTATGTTAGCTGCTTTGATGAGTGAAATGAAACAAAATTCTAAACAAATTCAAGAAACATCTAGAGCTAACAATGAGAGAATGCTAGCTGAAGTTCAAGAAACATCTAGAGCTAACAATGAGAGAATGCTAGCTGAAGTTCAAGAAATATCTAGAGCTAACAATGAGACAATGCTAGCTGAAGTTCAAGAAACATCTAGAGCTAACAACGAGAGGGTGCTAGCTGAAGTTAAAGCCACAAATGAGAAACTTCAAGAAACATCTAAGACCACAAATGAGAAACTTCAAGAAATTTCTGAGACCATAAATAGAAGAGTAGATGGCATTGAGGTACAAGTCAGCAAATTTGACGAGAAACTCTCAGAACTAGAAAATAAACTTCATAGCCTAGAAATTGGTGGCGTCGAAGTGCATGTAAAAGATGCGGACGAGAAATTGCATGACTTGGAAGCAAAAATTTTTAATCTTCAGTGTCAAGGAGGGCCAGTGAGAGTTATTCCAGAGGCTTCCAGCAGAGTAAAGACGCCTTGTTTCGATGGCAGCGCACCTTTGAACATCTTCAAGCTCCAGTTCGAAACAGTTGCCAGCAAAAATGGTTGGAACAGTGAAGAAAAGGCCATAGAGCTGATTTTGGCCTTAACCGTAGATTGAGCTTCAAAAAAAATACATAATTCTTCCTTTGTATCATATTTGATACACACTGAACAACGAAAGAAAACAACTCTTAAAAAAGTACAAATGTTTTTTTTTTTATTTGTTTTTATTGAGACTTTGTTTAAATTATACAATATTTAATAAAATTTTAATTTATGGACTACTAATGCAATCTGCGCAAATACTTTTAGAGTGCTTCTCATTGCAGCATGGCTTTTTGCACAAGTAGCAGAAATAAGACGTCCATTTATTTTTGTTTTCGCCCGAAGTGTAACACTTTTGGCATCTTGCACGTTTCTTTTTAGCAGAATCATCAACTTTTCTTTTTTTAGAAGGACCAGCTTCACTGTCATTTGACTCATTAAAATTTTTATTTGAAAGTTTTGAGTATATCATCAAAGAAAATTCACTTCGAGGAAGGTTTTTACGTTTTTCCATATATGGCTTTGCGAGTGAGATTGCCAACTCATGAAGAAAACACTTACGTTTTGTATGTTTCTGAGTAGTTTTCCAATTTGTGTCTACTTCGTTATAAATAATATAGGCGTTTAAAGCAGAAACATCAATTATGTTCGAAAAAACAGCCATTGTCCAGCGATTGTTTTTACGTTTGCAGCTGTAACTACTTAACATTTTGTCAACGGTGTCAACTCCTCCTTTAGTGGAGTTATAAAACGATATTATTTCGGGTAGTTTCTTTGGACCGTTCAAAACTTTTTGATCATGATGCATTGTGCTAATTGCAATTGTGCATTTGTCTTTGTGGCTGATATAACTAACAAGAGTTGTATTAGGGGTAAAAGCGAATGATGACTCATATCTTGGTACTTTTTTGCATACTAACAACTTTGGAGGAATTGATCTTTTATTTTTCCGCATTGTTCCAACCATTGTTAAATTTCGTTGCAAAAGTTTTTGACCAAGACTGTGCGAAGAAAAAAAGTTATCCATTGTAACGTTATGCCCCTTAAGTCCATCAACTAAGTCAAGGACGACCCGTTCACCCTGATTTCGCTCTGGAACGCCAGATACATCTTTGCCCAAATACCGCTGTATTTTCCACACATAATATGAACGCGAATCAACAAGCAGCCAGAACTTCAGACCATACCGCTCTGGTTTTGATGGTATATACTGTCGAAACTTACAGCGCCCATGAAAACCTAAAAGTTGCTCATCTACAGTCACACAGTCATTTGGGTTATAAAACTGTGATAGACTTTCAGACCATTTGTCCCAAAGGTTCCTTATTGGCGCAAACTTATCCGAACTTTTCTGAGCACGCCTGGCTAAAACGTTATCAAACCGTATGATTTTGTGAATGTTCAAGAATGATCCTTCAGACATTATTGAACGAAATATGGGCCGTCCATAATATTCATCAAACATATCATGTAATGTCTCATTTTTGGATCTATAATGCAAAAGATATATTTACATTTTCTTTTGAAAAGCTATTATTTTTATTTACTTGTACACTCCGCCCAATAATAAAACAGCCAAATAAGCATAAAGCGATTCTTCATCTACATCAATATGGTTGACACCGTTGAGATGTTTTCCATAATTGTTAGTGTTTTCGATTATAATTTTTGTTACTTGTGGCGAAAAATATAATAAAAAGGAGTCCCGAATATTACAAACACGACTTGAAGCAAATCTTGTAACACCTGAAAGCATTGGTCTCATATTTTTTCTTTTTTCAAATTACTTTTTATTTACCTGGGCGCATATTGATGATATTTTCCGTTCCCAATCTTCCAGTTGAGCAAGGCTCTCTTTGCCAAGAAGTTCCATCTTTGGCTATATATGATGGATCAGAACTTGCGTTGTGAATTTCGTCATCATCAGAGCTACTTTCCTGATCTTCCAACTCGTCATCAGATATATTCGAAATATCAGAGACATCTGATAAATCTCCATCTTCTCCACCAGAACTCTCGTTAAGAACATCATTTACAAGTTCTTCCAAAGTCAAAAACCGTGAACTAGACATTTTAATAAATTAACACAATCAAATATCTTTTTTCAAATAATAAAAATGCACGAGCGGCAAAAAAATTACACTTGTTCTAACAAAATTCACAAAACTTTAGTATGTATCAAATGTGATACAAAGACAATATTATGAACTTTTTCAATTTCTCATAGCCTACTTACATTTATTTTTTCAAACGATGTTTTAAATACGGGAAATAACAATATTTACAAATTGTGAAAACAGGTGTGCCATATAGTGTTGCCATTCAGAAAAATTTTTGAAATAAAAACGAAATGTATCATTTTTGATACAAAGCTCGATCTACGGTTAAAAGGAGCCGCAGCAGAAGTACTTGAAACCGTACCAGGGAGCTGCAGAAATAATTTTGATGACGTAATGGCGGCACTGCAGCGGAAATATGGTGGCGAACATAAGCGAGATATATACCGCATGGAATTGCGATGTAGAGGACAAAAGCCCAATGAGTCTCTACAAGATTTCGCAATGGAAATTGAGCGGTTAGTGCAGCTTACGTATCCAGGTGAAAACCACCCATTCCTGGATCATGTCAAAACAGAGGCGTTTGTTAATGGCATCCGTGATCCTGACATCAAGCTTGCAGTGTGTGCTACACAAAAGGCTACATTCGCAGAAATGGTTTCATTTCCACTAGCTCAGGAGACTGCTAGGGTGATTTGGAAGCCACAGGTGTGCAAGGTGCGGAACGTGGAGGTCATTGCCGAAAATGAGAGTGATCTAGTCTCTAGCATCAAGGAGGCAGTGAGACAAGCATTGGCGGAGAAGGACGGCAAAGTAAAAGCTAAGTGTTATAACTGCGGCAAAGTTGGCCACTTACAGCGCAACTGCAAGGCGCCAAGAAAAAGAGCCAGATCTGTTTCGCCACCAAGGAATAGTAAACGGGTGAACCAACAAACAACACAAGAGTCCCCGTTAAATTAAAACGAGCTAGCACTAAGAGGCAAGAGCTAGCTCCCACAAACGACGGCCCCACAATCTCCATATCAGTAATGCAGCAGAAAAATAGCAACCTTACTACATGTGGATACATCAACGGCGAAAAGCACATCTTCACCATAGACACAGGAGCGTCGCAGTCAATAATCAGGCCCGATATAGTGAAGGGGAAGTGTGAACCTTTAAAGAATATAAGACTACGTACAGCTACTGGGGAGCCTGCCACTGTCTACGGTAAGACTGAAGCGAAGGTGACTATAGCCAATATAAGCGTGAAACATGTGTTTATAGTTGCCGATATTGTTGACGAGGTTATTATTGGAGCCGATTTTATGATAAACCATGACATCAACCTGCATATGGGGCAACAAGTGATGATTTGGCGTAATGTTGAAATACCGCTTGATGTTGGATATGACAATCAAACGCACGTAAGGAAACTAGTTGCTATTGAAAACCAGACGATACCACCGCAGTCTGAATCAGTAATATGGGCACGCATGGAGGGAGATTGTGAGGACAATCGGTTGTGGGTAGTAGAACCAACAGAAATTAAGAGCGAGCTATTAACAGCAAAAGCCCTCGTAAAAACTTGCAAAGGAGGAAAGATCTCTATAAGAGTACTTAATTTATCAGGCAACGAAAAAGTCGTCAACGGAAATTCTGCTATAGGCCAATGTACTCCACCAGAGGCAATAATAAACTGCGAGAGAAAGCCAGAACCAGCCAATATGTCCACAAAAGAACGTGAACAATTTGAAGAACACGTGGGGAAATGGGTAGCAGGATTAGCAGCTCCTGATAGAAATAAAGCTAAACAGCTGCTAAAAAGGCACACCAGCGTCTTCGCCTTGAAAGATCAAAGCCAAGGGAGAACGGCAATAGTGACTCATGAAATAAATACAGGCGAAGCGAGGCCGATCAAACAGCCACCCAGAAATGTACCCCTAGCAAAACGGAATGAGGTAAAAGAACTCGTCCATGAAATGGAGCGGAATGGTGTAATCGAGCCATCTTCAAGTCCTTGGAGTTCGCCCGTGGTCTTAGTCAAAAAGAAGGATGGCAGTACGAGATTCTGCGTAGACTACAGAAAGCTCAATGACATTACTAAGAAGGACAGTTATCCGCTACCAAGAATTGACGACACTTTAGACACGCTGGCTGGAACGAAATGGTTCTCCACGTTGGACCTACAAAGCGGATATTGGCAGGTGGAGATTGCAGAGAAAGATAAGGAGAAAACTGCTTTTAGCGCGAGCGATGGATTATGGCAGTTTAAAGTTATGCCATTCGGGCTCTGCAATGCTTCAGCTACTTTTGAACGCCTAATGGAACGAGTGGTGAAGGGACTTCACTGGAAGACTTGCTTGGTGTACCTTGATGACATCGTCGTGATGGGAAAGACTTTTGATGAGCACCTCAAAAATTTGGCAGAAGTTCTTCAACGCATATCATCAGCGGGCTTAAAACTTAGCGTGAAGAAATGTGCATTGTTCCAGAAAGAAGTAAAGTATTTCGGCCATCGCGTTACGGCAGACGGAATCTCAACGGATGAAGATAAAATACGAGCAGTAAAGGACTGGCCTCGTCCGAAAAATCTTCATGAACTGCGCAGCTTTCTGGCTCTTTGTACAAAATTTTGCCAACGTCGCTGCAAGCCTGCATGAGCTGACCAAGAAGTCGAGGCCGTATCACTGGGGCGAACAGCAGGAGAATGCGTTCCAGACACTAAAGGATTTACTGAGTACGTCACCAGTACTAGCCTACCCCATAGCTGGAGAAAAATTTTTGCTTGATACCGATGCAAGCGGCTATGGCATAGGAGGTGTGTTATCGCAAGTTGTCGTTTTCAACAACAACAACAATGAAGCCATAAATTTCCTTATAGAACCTCCCTTTGACTTTAAATGTCTATCGCAAAAGAAGCAAAAAGAAGTAAACTGGTTAACAAAGAACTATCATCACCTAAAGTGGAACGATGGATCAGTCACATTTCAAAGCGTCTGCAAGTTCTTAAGAGCTAATGTACGCTATTCTAAAATATATGTTGAAGGAGAAGAAAAGAGACAATGGCTAGAAAAAATACTTTAAAAAAGAGTTTTTAACATCGAGGACTTTTGATGCATCAACTTTAAACAAATGGAAATTAAATATCCCGATTATTTATATTGTAATTCTCATACATATGGTGTTTGCGCATTAAGAAATGCTCTTTTACTAACAAAAGAAATATCTTGTTTAAAATAATTTATGTATACAAATTATTATTATTATTGTCTTAAAATTAACAATTTTAAAACTTTTTAATCAAATTTTAAAAGTATTTAATAAAAATTAAATGCATAGAAAAAAAATTAAAACAACTGTTTTTTTATTACAAATACAACACAACTAAATGATGACTAACGAAATTTTGTTATCAAATGATGACTCATCCTCAAAACATATCCAGCTGAATAAACAAAGCCATAAACATGATTCTGCAAAACAAATAATCAAATTATTATCCCAAGAAATAAACAAGACGGACATTTGAAACGACATACACACATTCTTAACAAATCTAAAGATAAGAAAAAAGAAACACACAAACAAACAAACAGCCACGCACCCACAGCCGCACACATCCACACACCCCCAGCCCCCACACATCCACGCACCCACAGCCATGCACAAAGTAAATGTAAACACAAGCACCACAAAATAGCCATAAATAAATCCCTGTAGGACCATGGGGCCAACTGTCTTCAAGTCACCTCTTGTGTCGACAAGTTTGGTGACATTGTCACCAAATAGTCTACACTCTTTATTCTACCTATAATGGACAGAGTTTTTGACAGCCTCTTTAGTGCAATGTCTCAATATAATCCCCATTAGAACCATCTAGTCTATACTCAATCAATTGTTCATAGGTCACTATCTCAACACAACCACAACCCACGAAGCAACGGAAAACATCCAGGGTCTATGGTAGGAATCGAACCCCACGACCTCTCTACTGACAGGCTAGCATCGCTACCACTCACCCACAGAGACACCCGTATCCGAAATTCATATAACACAAAACATTATCTATATTATAATTTCACACTAACACTCATCATTAACTCATTAATAATTCATCACAATTTTTTAACCACATTTTACCTACAGGGCACTTTTATTTTTTTTCCCACGGGTATCAAATTACACATTTGTTTATTTAACAATTAAAATTTAAAAATTTCAAATTTTAATTACCCAAATTATAAAATTTTAATGGGGGCCAGACGAATCGTTCCTATCTACTGCAGTAAATTGTTTTGTTCATTTTCGCAAGCTAATCAACAATAAATAAATAAATACAAATGTTATGTTAAATTTTAAATAAATTTGTTTAATTCGTATGTGTTGTGCAATCGTCTAAT
Organism: Panzeria rudis; assembly: GCA_956483635.1. Taxonomy (NCBI): domain Eukaryota; kingdom Metazoa; phylum Arthropoda; class Insecta; order Diptera; family Tachinidae; genus Panzeria; species Panzeria rudis. The sequence continues at coordinate 102,731,663 of OY101448.1, forward strand.
TATACAGTATTGTATTTTTTTGTTGGCAATTTTCATACAAAAGTGCGTTATAATTATACGATTGACAATTTTTGGGTGTCGTGTTGATGTGACGTCGACGACGCTATTCATAATAGGGGCTACTGTAGCAGCCACTTTAAAACATACAATAAAACATTTTAATCGAACTTCCAACTTTATAAATCGTGCAATTTACGAGAACAATAATTTAGCCTTTATAAATTTTTGGAAATCACCGTGATTTGACATCGCTTACGATCATTTGGCGCAAGGGGTCGATATCTTCCGCTTTCGACATCATTTTGTTCTGCATCCGCCATATTTGGAAATGACCAAATTAAATCACCATGGATTATGTAGCAATTGAATTGAAAGCTTCTTCGACATTTTAATTGTACGGAATTCTTTTGCATTTAGTCTATATATGTAGGTGTTCTTGGTACGACATCAGAACATTCTGCAACATAAGATATCTGCGATACCCTTTTAGGAAAGGGTAGGAGTATCCAATGACTCCATTCAAAGTCCCATAAAATCACCATATGCTTACTCTCATACGTATATGGATATATGTAGATGATTTAGACCTCTTTGATGAAATATTGGTGAATGAATGCCACTCCAATTAGATCGTCTCTTAATTACCAAAAGTAAATTTTCTGACGCAGGGCTGTTACCAGAACCAGACTTTCTATCTTTGAGTAAGGAAGCAGTAGACACGTCTTCTCTATGATATATATGTATATATATATATATATATATATATATATATATATATATATATATATATATATATATATATATATATATATATATATATATATATATATATATATATATATATATATATATATATATATATATATATATATATATATATATATATATATATATATATATATATATATATATATATATATATATATATATATATATATATATATATATATATATATATATATATATATATATATATATATATATATATATATATATATATATATATATATATATATATATATATATATATATATATATATATATATATATATATATATATATATATATATATATATATATATATATATATATATATATATATATATATATATATATATATATATATATATATATATATATATATATATATATATATATATATATATATATATATATATATATATATATATATATATATATATATATATATATATATATATATATATATATATATATATATATATATATTTATATATATATATATATATATATATATATATATATATATATATATATATATATATATATATATATATATATATATATATATATTTATATATATATATATATATATATATATATATATATATTTTTTTTTTTTTATTTTTTTATTTTATTTTATTTTAGTCCTTTTTGTCACAAATAGAAAAAACCATGGAGTAATAATTACATATTACTTAAAGGTGGACTTAGACTATCTGTGTTTTACATCTGACTTGTCAGTTTTGAGACCCATATGTAACTTTGCGTGTCTGCCGAAATTGTCATTTACAGACGATTTTTAATTTTTGCTTTCACACGTACATGTATAATCGCATCTGACATAACCTCTAAGTGACGCCAACACATACTTGTTAACTCAAAACAATTGATGTCATACGAAAATAGAACGCGCTCTTTAGTTCTGTAAATTTCAGGTAGCAATGTTTCAAAAGGTTCACACGACATGTATAGCTTTAGCAGTGGCAAATTTGCCAAGTCAGATGTAAAACACAGATAGTATAAAACCACCTTAATGAAGACTTTAGACGACATGTGTTTTACATCTGACTTGTCAAATTTCCCACTGCAAAAGCCATACATGCCGCGTGAAACATATGAAACAATGTCAGATGACATTTACAGAAGCGAAGTCATATGAAAAATTTTCAATTAGAGCGTGTTCTATTTTCAGCTGACAAGGCATATGACATCAGCTGTATTAAATTAACAAAAGTGTGGTTTGGCTGAAAAAACATTAAAAATCATAGAGCGCTTGATATATTTATGAAAATTATGCAAGAACACAGCTGTTATGATCACTCAGAGGTTATGTCAGATGTAATTGCACATGTACGTGTGAAAGCAAGAATTATAAACCATCTGTAAATTTACAATTTTGACAAACATGCGAAGTTACATATGTCTCACACATCTGAAAAACCATACGTAAAAAACATGTCGTCTAAAGTCAGCATAAGTAAACGCGTTCAGACTTTGAAGCCGAGGGATTTTTATCGGCGGCGGCGTTTAAGGCAATGACTCGGCGGCGGCTTAAATGTCGGCTGGAACCAAGGCGAATTCACTACAGGCGAAATTTTAAACCCAGCTGTTAACTTTTTTTGCATTTTCTTCATGGTCGGATGTCAAAATACATTATTTGCTTTGTGAGTTTCAGTACGAACAATGATTTTACAAAAACAAAATGCTTGTGGTCTTTGTTACATGTTGTACTTGTTATATTAGTGAGATTACCTGGTATGAATTTGCCTTGGCTCGAACCCCCAAATAACGCAAAAATTGTTAAAATAAGAATAAATACTTATTTTACAACTTTTTTTAACTAATTGTCTTTATAAAATTGTTATCAAAAATTAATTTTTTAAATATATATGTAAATATACAAATAATTTTAATTATTTTGGCTTGTAATTATCGCAATAAAGCTGATGCCGCCAAGTTTCTAGCCTCTCAATAATCTTATAGTATGTAGAACCTTATTTATTTGCGTAAGTTAAAGCCGCAGAAAGTTCCTTCTTATGAAAAATTAGTTTCTTTCACGCAGTTATATATTATTGATTTCATATTGAGAGTGACGCCATGCATTGGCACTACTTGCAGAAACAGTGATGTACCATAGCATTTTCTCTAACAAGTAAGTGATTTTTATATGGCACCGTAGTTACACTAAAACTTTGTTATAACGACCTCTGAAAAAAGGTATCTCTACATGGTAATACCACTAAATTCTCGTTTCAAAAATGTAGACACCGGTAGGCGCAAATGCGGTTTGCGTGACTCGAAGTGAGTTTGTTTGAAAAATTTTGTTCGACATAGTAACTTAACCCGCAAAAACTAATGATGCAGAAATGTAGACAAAAGCTTGCTCTACAACATCATATATGTCGAAAATTGCTCACGGAGCCATTTCGGACCGATAGGTGCAAAAGTGGTTTGCGTGACTCCCTCTCTGAGAGAATTGAGTCGTTCCGGAAAAGTTTGTTCAAAAGTTTGTTATTTTCACGGAGATGGTTTTTCAATTGTTTTTAAGGCTCTGTTAAAAAGAGACAAATATGGCAACGAACAGAAGAAAATAAACAAAACGAAAAAGAAAATATGTAAAAATTTGACTCACTGAATAACACGCTAAAAAAGTTTAAATTTTAATAAAATTAAAGAATTATGCCTTATTATTTAATACATATTGTGAAAAACGAATTGTGTGTATATAAAAGTGTCGTAGATTTGTTTTATTAATGTGCGTTTTTTTTGCAATTACTTTGTGGTGGTAGGTTTTTTTATACAGCGTGTTCTTACACACACATGCACATGATTTATTATTTGTGAGATTTTGCAGTAATTATAAACATAAAATGTAAAAGATGAATGAAAATGAACTGTAATTAATTAATAAATACTATTTTCAATGTGAATTGTGGAAATATATGCATATTTAATTAGTTTTATTCATTATAAAATTAATTCGGGTAGAAAGGCGATGCAAAAGAAACTGAAATTTAAAGGCACTGTGTAAGCGATCAGAAATATATATCGATTCATGTCACTTCTGTGTACTTTGTGGCTTATGCACAAAACTAGCAGAGCAAAGAGCTGACGTTATGCTGCCACCTGTATATTTATTTCACCATGCTAAGTACTTTAACATTTTTAATATTGATTGAGTGACGTAGATGTTTACTGGCGGTCTCCACGCGCAATCGATTTGGAAATAATTATGTTCTCAATTGCCAAATTCTATTTCCAGAACCATATGTTCACGTACAGACCGCGGAAACATTTATTTGCAAATCTAAATTTTGATTGAAGGTGGGGGTGTTGAAAATTTGTTGAGAGGAAATCATATGGAACACGTATGCAATGACAGCGCTGCAACAAATGAAAATCTATATATGTATATGTATGACGTAGCCTTTTTCGACTTTAGGTATGTGTACGTGACTTTTCTTAGGGTAAAAGGCACTAAACCGGGCCAAACACTTTTTTCATATTGTACAATAATATCGCCAATGTGTATGTCATATTCGATACTTGCATAATATATGTATTGCAAAAAATCAAGACTTGATTGTTGCTGCCTTTTTAGTCTGCCTTTTTTAACAACTTTCTTTTAAATCCCCTACCAAAAGCATGCACATTTATATTATGACTTTCCATTCCTTTTTTACGTTTATACATTAGCTTAATGCTGAGAGTGCAAAAATGACAAACAGATATGTATATCCAAACTCTACTCAAATATCAATTCTTGATTTTTTCTTGCCCCATTAGCCTCTCAATACCTTTCACCTACAAGCTAAAAAAGCCTACCTTTAAAGGAAGCAGAAAAGGCATAGTGCATATTGCCTGTTGGCAGCATTGTTATATATTGCTTTCGTCTTGCGTGTAGTTTGGGTCAAAGCGAATTCAGTACCAGGTAGCCCTATCATCACAGATGATTATCAGCTGATTACACCCAATCAGTCAAACTCAATATAAGAAAAGAGAAAAACTTTAACCCGAACTGTCAAAGCACAAATAAAAATAGTCCTACACCTACTTTGTATGTGTGTTGTTTTGATAATAAGGCCACTTGATATTAATTCGCTTTGGTTTGGGTTTATTGCATATTTATCACAAAATATACAGAAATCACAATAGTGACAGGTAAAAAACGCTACAATCAGGTTTTTCAATTGTTTTTAAGGCTCTGTTAAAAAGAGACAAAAATGGCAACGAACAGAAGAAAATAAACAAAACGAAAAAGAAAAAATGTAGAAATTTTACTAACACGCTAAAAATGTTTAAGTTCTAATAAAATTAAAGAATTATGCCTTATTATTAAAAATATATTGTGAAAAAAGAATTGTGTGTATATAAAAGTGTCGTAAAAGTGTTTTATTAATGTGCGTTTTTTTGCAATTACTTTGTGGTGGTAGGTTCTTTTTTATACAGCGTGTTCTTACACACCCATGCAATGATTTATTATTTGTGAGATTTTGCAGTAATTATAAAGATCATATGTAAAAGATGAATGAAAATGTACTGTAATTAATTATTAAATACTATTTTTAATGTGAATTGTGGAAATATATGCATATTTAATTAGATTTATTGATTACAAAATTAATTCGGGTAGAAAGGCGCTGCAAAAGAAAATGAAATTTAAAGTCGATCAGAAATATATTTCGGTTCGTGTCACTTCTGTGTATATTGTGAGGAAGTTGTGCGTAGAAGTGTTATATGAAAATTTCAATATTGATTATGCAAATATTGTATGAACAAATTTAATTTTCACGAAATTTAAAGTGAATGATATGCACAAGGTTATACAGACCCCGAAAATATAAAAAAGTTTATTACGAAAAATGTTTCAATAAACTGTGTTTTGGAATAGTGCATCAGTAATACCCCCATCGTTCTTATCACTACGTCTTCATTGCAATAATAAAATTCCATAATGAAAACAAAAATTTTTTTTGTATAAAGTTTGACATTTGTCGTAATAAAATTTGATACGACGAGACTATTATGTGTTATGTACCAGATAGGTAATGGTAAACAGACTCAAAAATCGATTTTCGATCAACTTTGTTACATACAGTTATTTAATGTGCTGTTTCCACCACAGAATATTGACCAGAATCCTCACTTCTGAGTTAAGCGAATTCGTCGTATCAGCTGATGAATAAATTTCAGAAGGGAGAAAAAAGATATGCTTTTTACATGTACAAAAAGCAATGACTATACATAGCATTTGTGAACATATGATTATGAAAAGTTATAAAATAAAATTTTGCAAAAGTGAATTATTTTACAAGTATTTTTAATAAAATTTAAATAATTGTGCAATATGTTTGTAATTTGAGAGTTTTTAATTGTTCAAGTAAAGGCCAGTGGTGTTCCTCTACTAGTGATTGTAAATTGCCATCTAAATAATGTGAAAAAGTAAAAATATTTCAAAAACAATTCCATGAGTTTTCATCGCCACAAAATAAATTTAATTTAAACTTATTTTTTTATGCTTAATATACTTTAAATACAATAAATATTAATGTGTCTAACATGGGGCCCGGCTAACTTTTTTGGATCCGGAAGTGTATACACAAATACGTATAATACCAATTTAGAAATTGAATAACAAGGAGCAAGAGGAATTAGAAGAACTTAAAAATAAAATATTTAGCGGAGAATTTGAGAGTCCTTCACAAGAATATGAAAGGGCTAAAAAAGAACATGAAAAGCTATACCGACCGCAAATAATTATTGATGTTAATTTGGAGAATATACAGCGAAAGGAAAGGGAACAAGAACGCTGCAGGGATAAACTGAATTCAATATTGGCGTTGGAAAAACGTGCAAATGCAAAGGAAATCTATCATAGAAATGAGGAAATTGCAGAGGTTGTTAGTGTCAACGTTAATAGTGCACCCGCAAGACCACTTTCTAAAGCCGGCTCAGTTGATTCGTCGTCTAATGAGGCTGCCTCAAGGCATGAGACCATGTCTAATGCAAGCAGTAGATATAGTCGTCAAGATTCCGAGTCTCGTGATTTCACAAGTGCTCCCGATATAGAATCCATGTCACCTGCAACACCGCCTATGATGCCTACAGTTGGCATAAGTCTGAATCTGGGCGCCAATGCAAAGAAAAAGAAAATCGAGACAACCGCTGGGGTGTTTAGTAATGATGATGACAACGATGTCCTTTCAAATCCAAAAAAACGCAAATTAGTACCTTTAGGTAAGTGGCGGATAGTTTTTAAAAATAATTTTGTATTTTATCTCTTCATATTTTGCAGACTATGAAGACAATCAAGCGAAACAAAGTTCACATTCGTCTAGTGGGCACACAAATGACCGACACGATTGAGGTGGTGGTGGTGGTAGCGGCAGTAATAGCTTATGTACCGGTTCTAAGTCATCAGTAGCTGGTGGCGGCGCTGGAAAGGGGGGAAATGCAACAACAAACAAAAAATATGGTAATAATGATACTACTGCTGCAGCTGCTGGTAATACAGATGCAGCAAATAGCAAAAAGGATGATAGTAGTGTTACAAAGGAACACGATGAAAAACGACGCCACATAAAAAGCATTATTGACAGGATACCCACCCAAAAGGAGGATCTCTTCAGCTACAAACTGGATCGGAATGAAATTGACACCAATCTTATGGAACGGAAAATTCGCCCTTGGATAAATAAGAAGATCCTTGAATATGTTGGAGAACCCGAGCCAACATTGGTGGATTTTATATGTTCTAAAGTCTTAGCTGGCAGTTCGCCTCAAAGTATTCTAGACGATGTTCAAATGGTAAGAGTTGAAATGAAACTTCTTTACTTTGGTAAAAACTAAATCAAGAAATTACTATAAACGTTTACTTTTCTAAGGTACTTGATGAAGAGGCTGAAGTTTTTGTTGTGAAAATGTGGAGACTACTCATCTACTCATCTAAGTGGATGCTAAAAAGATTGGTTTATTTAAATAATTTTTAAAAATTTATGCAATCCCATTTATTTTGTGTGTTTAACAAAATTACATATTTGCAAATAATAATTTATAGTAACATATAATGAAACAAAAGAAAAACATACATATTATTACAATATAACGTACAGTCAAATAGTCACTTGATCCATCTGTCAGTCTATCAGAACCAACAACCGATCGACCGACCGATAGATGTTAAATTGAAACAGGCATGTTTAAAATTATTTCTATCTGCTGTATATGTATATTGCAGCAGCTGCATAGCAAAATAAATAATTAATCAAAAACATTTTACTTGAATAAATCTCTAAAGGTTTTCACTATTTAAATGAACAACTGCGAAATATTTGTTTTTTACCATCTTAAACATTAGACGGACGGTAAGATTAATTAAGTGCTGTCAAAAGATAAAACAAAAGCTTTTGTTTTTAATTTAGACTTATCAACCTACTGTTTTTTTATTAATTTCTAATAATTATCTTAACAAATTGCTGGTACACAAATATTTTATATAAATGTATATATTTACTAAACATAATGATTCAAGAGAAAGAAAAACATGCGAAGATTGAAAAAGTAAAATAAAGATAAAGTAGAAAAAAAATAAAAATATATTTAGTATTTAATTTACATACGCAACCAAATATGGTTAAATGGTTAAAAAAACATGTTACAAATTGTTACAAAAAGAACTGCACTACACACATTGTAAACAAAAACAAAACAAGAGTATTTACTAATATAATTAATTGATTTTTTTTACAATAAGGTGAAATAAAAATACTTTTATTTATGCAACCAAATCCTAAAGTTGTTTTCCTTTCAAACATTCATCTTTGTTTTTTAGTTTAAAAAAATGATCTTTTTTGGAAAAAATAAAAGAGCTTTTTATTTATTGTACTAAGGTTATATATGTATCTATAAAATAAAAGTTGAATGTCTTTTATAAAATATTCTGTAGCCCGTAAAACTTCTTTTAATTTAATGAAAATTTAATAATTTAATAAAAATAAAAAAAATTGGAATTTGTATATCATTAAAATTGTATATTTAGTAGTAAAGCCAAAACTTTATCTCTTTTGGAAAATATTCTGTAGCCCTGAAAAGGGCTTTTTATATGATTTTTTTCGACCTTATCTGGTCTAGATCCATCACTTTATCTCTTTTGGAAAATATTCTGTAGCCCTGAAAAGGGCTTTTTATATGATTTTTTTCGACCTTATCACTTTATCTCTTTTGGAAAATATTCTGTAGCCCTGAAAAGGGCTTTTTATATGATTTTTTTCGACCTTATCACTTTATCTCTTTTGGAAAATATTCTGTAGCCCTGAAAAGGGCTTTTTATATGATTTTTTTCGACTTGGTGGCACTTGAGCACTTGATTATTCCTCTGCTTATTAGCATGTGTCATTGTACATTGATGAGGAGCACCGGTGTCCATTCCAATGTACAAGATTCTACACTTAAAGTAAATGCACTTCATTTATATACATTACACAAAAGCATAAGCTTTTTTTATGAACAATTTTCGAAAATATAAAACAAAGTGAACATATTTGGATTCCAATTGATCTGACTACTTCATTTTACCGCGACATGTTGAACAACGTATGTATGTACATATTTGTACATTGGACAAGAACATCATTGTTATGTCCAACGTACAAAAGTTTACACATACTGTACTGACAATCATGCACATTACGTACGAAGTAATCACACAAAGATCAATTGGAATGTTGTTCCCGCGACATATTAACCTACGTTTGTGTTTGTACATTGGACAAGAACATAATTTTCCCATCCAATGTACAAAATATCTAAAAATCACTACACACAATGTATTCACACAAATTACTAACCTTGGTTCTTTCGGGAACAAATGTAGTTTCTCCCCTTCAGGACATCCCAAAATGCATCTGTTGCTCCTGGAAAAAGAAGAATATATTAGTAAAATCCAATAAATAACTAAACATTAAAAATACTTACATTTTCACTTTACCTGTTTGTCTGCTGCTCCAAGAAAATTGCTTATTTTTAACGTAATTTTCTTTTTGCTATTTTCTCATTGTTGGCAATTAGTGGACAAAATAAACTATAAATTTTTGTCCACAATTTACCAACTTTGGGCAGGATTTTGGCGCAATAACACTTTTTCTCCACTTTGCGCCAAATCCTGCCAAGAAATTTTATTTTTTGTAAACACTAAATTTTATAAACGTCAAAACCGTATACTTGGTGCGATAGAGAGAAATATAGAAATATTCTCCAATGTTGCCATCTCTATCGCAACATTTATACAAGCGAATTCTCTTCAATTCGCCCGTGTCGCGTCTAGATGAGAATTTACTTTATATAGCGTCTTGTGGAGCCATAATTTTGTTCTATAATTTGCTAAACTTCATACAAAAACGTCAGAAAATGTTAGTGCTATATTTTCATATCGACTTTGACTTTCGTCAAGAGAAATCAATGGCTCGTGAAGACGCTATGTTAAAACTTATACCGAAAATAATTTGCTTCAAAAGCAAAACGAAAATATATAAACAAGTCCAATTGTGGATAATCTAGCGGTCATACACTAGAAAAATATTACGCACATGAAGTCGATTTTTTGTGCCAACATCACATGGAATGTTTATTTTGCGTTTACATCTGCAACATTGTTCTCAGTCTCGAATAAAAGTATTTCATTCGATTATTATGTTTATCTTGCAGGCAGTCGGCTGTAAGCCGGATTCAAGCCGCCGCCGAAATTTTCCGAGCCGCCGCCGCAAATTTTAACTCGACTTCGCCCTCTGCTCAAGGTTGTTCGTAAAAAATGTGATGAGTGCATTGCCTGGTTCTTTGCAGTTACTATTAATTCATTTTTAGAAAACAAACGTTGATGTGTCAATCACACTACTGATTTGCAAAACAACATTAGATAAGTACAAGGAAAATAAGATTGATACATATTCTTTGGCGAAGCCGCCGGCGACTAAAATTGGTCGGCTTACTTCTCTAATAACAGATCAGAAATCAGTGATGCAAAGTGTGGCACAATTGGGCCGTATGCTGCACTTTTGAATGTTTGATGGAACTGTGGTACTTTCTAATTTAATTTGGCTCTTACAGCTCAAAATTAAACTAGCTACTTCAAGCCGTTCGAACGTTTATACACGAATGCATACAGAATCGTTCTTTCAATTCAACACTCCTCAGCATGTGTAAATAGAATTTGTTCTTCCCAAAATATGATTAAAACCAATATAAATAATCGTTTTCATTAAATACCGTGTCATCTTTAATACAATCGATATATTAATGAAAGATAATTCTAGTAATTGTTATGATAATGATATTTTAAAACTTATAACACAAAAAATGTTACAAACAGTAGAGCAACGGTTGGACTAAAAACGTGGGGACTACAATTTTATTTTTTTAAACTACATATAAAATATGTATTTATTTCATATAGCTTTAACCAAAAATACTTTTAAGCAATGTGAATTTTCGTCGTTAATTTTTGTTTTTGTTCTAGGTAATGTAAAACACATGTACTATATTACTATTATTTTTTTTTTCTATATAAATAAAAAGCTTGACATCAAATATATTCCAAAAACATGTTTGACCCTATCAAAGGTATTTTAGGCCTTTGAAATCATCAATTTGGCCCAAAATAAAAAAAAACTCAAAATGCATCACTGTCAGAATTACGAAAATAGATGAAAATATTAGGCAAGGCGAATTCAGTACCAGGTAGCCTTATCATCACAGATGATCATCAGCTGTTTACACCCCATCAGTCAAACTATATATAAGAAAAGAGAAAAACTTTAACCTGAACTGTCAAAGCACAAATAAAAATAGTCCTACACCTACTATGTATGTGTGTTGTTTTGATGATAAGGCCACTTGATATTAATTCGCTTTGATATTAGGATTTAAAAGAAGACATTGTAGAAATTAAAGTACTTAAACTTGTAGTTTACTTTATCATATATACTTGATTGTATTATTTTCAGGAAAAACCACGTTGGTTATATGAAGTGATACGGTGCATAAATTAATTTTTTAATTAATAATGGATCTATATGAAGAAAAGGAACATGTTATTAGCAGTGATGAATATAGTGATGACGATGATGATGATCTTATGAATGATGCAGTTAGAGCACAAGACCATGTTAGAACTAGTGACTATAATGAGCGAAACAAACAACCTAAATGGAGAATCGATCAGAAACAAAAGGAGTTGAGCTCACTTATAAGAAGGAACAAATTTTCTGTTATTTACAAAAACAAATCTATAAGATGGTAATTATTTTATAATCAGAAATTTACACTGTTTTTTACGTCTTCTAAAAATTCCTAAATACGGCTTAAATCTAGTTTAGTCAAGTTGTTCCAAGTGAAATAAAAATTTGCCTATGTTATAGAAAATTAAAAAAGGGAATAAACTAAGTTTAATGACACTGATCAAAAAAGAATAAAAACTCGCTTTCAGAGTACAGATGTTTAGCCTATCCGGCCCTGAGCCGAGCTTAAGTATGTTCTCTATGTATGTCGAATAGTGTCTTCGCTGAGTAAAGACTGCATAGCCGGCCTTCGGCCGGGCTTGAGTTTTCTCTATGCATGTCGAATACTGGCTTTGCTGAGTAAATACTTTCTGCATAGCCGACCTTCGCCGAGCTTAATAGTTTCGCTGAGTAAAGACTGCTAAGCTCTGCTGGGCCTAGTGGCTTCGCTGAGTAAAGACTCTGTATAGCCGGCCTTCGGCTGGACTCAAGGGTTTTATCCCATATGTGTCGAATAGTGGCTCTGCTTAAGAGTTTTCTCCTCTATGTATGTCGAATAGTGGCTTCGCTGGGCCGGGCTTAAGGAGTTTCTCCCGTATGTGAATACTGGATCCGATGAGTAAAGACTTTCTGCATAGCGGGCCTTCGGCTGGGCTTAAAGGTTTTCTCCTCGAGGTATGTCGAATAGTGGCTTCGCTGAGTAAAGACTGTATAGCCGACCTTCGGCCGGGCGTAAGAGTTTCCTTCTCTATGTATGTCAAATAGTGGCTTCGCTGAGTACAAGGCAAATTCAGATATTAATTCGCTTTGGCTGAGTAAAGACTCTTAAGGCCGTGTCAGATACAACTTTGTCGCTTTGCGTGACGTTTCTAACTTTGATAGAAAAGTGTAAAGCAAAAGATGTATGACACAATGAAAACTTTGACAACACTCGTGCATTGCTAGTTTACCAAAAAAAGTAGTTGATAATTTTGCTATTTATTTATTTTTTTGTTATAAAAATAAGTCAATTATGTTATTTTACGATTTATTATAAATAAATAAAAGGCACATACATATTTACCTCTTATTAACACAGATTCAAATGCACGATATGTTTCGTTTGGCAATATAATAAAAGAAAATTATTCCAGCTGATTGTCAAAGCAAGCAAAAAGATGAGAGTTGCCGAACTGTTTCGTATAAGTATGTACATTTCATCTTAGATGTCAAAGCGAATCTGTAACGCAACGCGAAGCAAAAGTTTTATCTGACATGGCCTTTAAGTATAAATCAAACCAAAAAAGTTTGTCTTGAGTAGAACAAAAATCAGAAAAATGGGAATGAAGAAAAATAAACCGATGGCAACGGTGGCACAGTGCACTTTAATATCAGCTTGAGAGTGATTTAATTCAAGAAAAAGTTGTATATATAAGAATTAAAATCACATTCAAATTAAAATCACCACCTGACATGTGGTGATAGCAAATACACGTGAGCACTGACGATGGAAGTGTAGCGGCTTCCGAAAGTGGCGCTACTCTGTTCTGCTGTGTACGTTGAAAAATTAAGTTGATGTTAATTTTTTCCTTGTTCCTTGGAATATTAATCATACCCAATTCTTTCTGAATATAACGTTACGAACCTTAGCCTAATAATCAATTTAGATTCACTCTACATAGCCGGCATTGGGCAGCGCTTAATGGTGTTCTCCTCTATGGCTTTGCAGACTAAAGACTCTGCCTAGACGGCCTTCGGCCGGGCTAAAATGTTTTGTCCTCTATAGTTGATTCGCTGAGTAAAGACTTTCTACATAAAAAGTCGTTAAGAATATGTTTTTCCTATACTTTTTCCTTATTTTATTTAATCTTATATAAAATTTTTTTTTTATTTTAATATAAAGCTTAAGTTGAATAAATTTTGTTTTTGTGGATCTTACTAAAGATTTTATAAATTATTGCATTTCCTGAAAGATATTCTCAAAAGCTGTTAAATGATACTAATATTGACCATATTCGTTGGTAAATATTCCGTATAATCACAATTTTATACTAGAATTTTAGAGGCCCATAACTCGGAAACTTAGGCTCGCCGCCAATTTTTTTATTTAAGCTTTTCTTTTTATTTTTTAATTTTCAATCTGATAGCTGATTATTTTCTGAGCCACATCACTAAACTTAATTTAAGCCAAAAATAAGAATAGTTATCGATGTATGGACTTCTAAAGTTTTCATATATACAAGAGTGTGCAAACAAACAAAACTTTTCACAAACGTTTCATGCCAAGACACAAACTTTTAAAATATTTTAATCGTTTCGTACATGAGCAAAACCAAAACAAATAAAATTCCCCCCTCCGATTTTCGAAAAAAAATTATGGCACCAAACTGCAGGCACAAAAAAATAATTTTTAAAATCGGTTCACAAATAGCAGAGTTATGCGTGTACAAACATAAAAAAGAACATACACACGAATTGATAACCTTCTCCTTTTTGAAAGTCGGCTAAAAATGGAAACAAAACAATTGCTTTTCACTCATCTACGTGGTTTAATATCCCGTTTCAATCGTACAATTGCAAACAAAAAAGCAGATATGTATTTCGTGGAATGGTTTATTGTATTTAGCATAAATACACTAACACATTCTCTACTATGATGAGCAAATCAATATGGAAACGTTTGCAAATGTATTTTCTTCAAACTTTTCAATTTTGTTCTTGTTATTTTCTTTTCTAGCTGCGTACATTTAAGTTAATGTACATTTAGTGTACACGAGCACGAACATTACAAAACTAAATGGGACTATCATTCTCGTTGTTTTATTTTACACATTGAAAAATACAAAACAAAACGAAAGCAAACGTTTCGTTAAGTTTATTTTCCTACTCTGATATATACATGCCATTTTCTACTACATTTCTGAACGTATATGGTCAATATATACTGTATATGGTCAATATATACTGTATATGGTCAATATATACTGCATATGTTTAATTTGGCTTAAATGTGCTTAAGTGAAGATGTTCCATACAAAGATGTTCCATACAAAAATTAGCCTATGTGATAGAAAATTGAAAAATAAGAAGAAAAAGTTAAATAAAAAAGTTAGCGGCAACCCATATTTTCCGAGTTCTATGAGTTTTCATATAAAATTGTGATTATTCATTACATTTATGAATTGAATAGGTCAATATTGGTGTAATTTAAAAGCTATGCAGAAAATCTTTTAAGAAGCATCATTAAGTCTGTGCGTAGGCCGGCTATGCAGGGAATCATTCTTCAGCGAAGCCGCTATTCGACATACCTGGAGGAGAAAATCCTTCAGCCCGGCCGAAAGCCGGCTATGTAGAGAATCATTTTCTTGAGAAGGTGCAGAAGAAGTGCAACAAAGTGTTATTTACGTTCATATATTTTACAACTCGTAATAACGTTTCCAGAAGTTCAAATTGCATTCTATTTTGCAGATGAGCTTTGATGTGTTGAAAATATTCTTTCAATACATTTTGTTCGCATATATACATACATACATATGAATGTATAAAAATTCATACATAAAACTACAGGAGTAAATATAATGTTATTTTTTCATACTAACTTTTAAGTTTCTCAAAAAAAATTTATGACTTATCAAAAATATCCAACAAAATCGCCAACTACTTTATAAATCGCCAAAATATCGCCATGTCGCCAAATCGAAAATTAAGACGCAAAACAAGTTTTAAAATCGCCACGATTGGCGAGAAATTGTTATGTTTTGTTTAATTAAATGTTGATTCTAGACTGACGATCGTCTTGAATCCACGGTTGCCAGAAATGCAGATTTATCTGCATTTTGCAGGTTTTACCGCTCCAAAAAGGCTAAATGCAGATTTGAAGATTTTTGACCTAAAAACGCAGATTTTTTAATCACTAATAATATGTCAACTTTTTTCACCATTTTGCTTGTATTGCTACTACCTTTTGTTTCTTTTATATGAAACGGAAATACCACAAAATATTTTCTAAAATTTTCTAAAGAAAGCGAAAAATAGGATTTGGACTCGGAGCTTAGAGCGTTAAAATTTTTGAACTTTAATGATATTATACAAAAAAAGACAAGTTTATGGAATCAAGCTAATTCTGGTTATGCTTTTCCAACCCTAATGTGTGTTTCCACAATACAAACAAGCATTGTTTGTCTAAAATTTTTTAAAAGGCACTCAGTTTTTTGAGCGATTTCCATAAAAATTTTTTACTCCAGTCGCTTGTTTGCATTGTGGAAACAGCACATAAGTTTATTCAAATCAAAATGATTTTATCACATTCATCGAAAGAATTTTTAGCTAAGTAAAGTTGAATCTTAAGTAGGTGTTTTGTTTACATTAGATTACGTAAAACTTTCCCACTGTTTTGACATATTTTTTGATATCCCCAGATATGCTAAAAAGAATGTATCGGATATTTATACAATAAATGAAATGCCTTTATACTTAATGAGATTAAATAAACTTCTCAACAGGGCTAAATTTACACGATGAAATATTTCATATAATTTGTGGCATTAAATTTGTATTATTTGCAAATAGAATGGGCAGGGAGGCATAATGGGCGCAAAAAATTGTCTAAAATAAAATTCCAGATAGTTTTTTTTTTAATTTTCTTCACTCCATTTGTTCTTCCACCCCAGCAATGAGCAACTAAAAAATGTTCCATGAAATATTTCATCGTGTAAATTAGGTCCATATCAGAGATCAGCAGTGCATCGTTTTATTGCGACTCATACTCACTCACGAAATTTTAATTACAAGTGAGTGGACTCATTCACATATAACTACTTTGATGTACTCATACTCACAATAACAAAAATCAAGAACATTTTGATTTTGGCCAACATATTGTGCAACCTTCTAATATGACATACACATTGGCGATATTGTTGTACAATATGAAAAATTGCACAATTATATTGCAAATGGGTTGTGCTCTTTATACGCAATTTAACTTGTTTTATTTTATTGTCGCTGTTTATGTTTTTGATGAAAAAATATTTATGTTCACACCTGTTTGTATTTATTTTCTTAAATAAATTGTTATTAATTTGCTTAAATAATACATAAAAATGGTATTAAAATGGTTTTGAAGATTTTTTGAAGATTTTAAAAATAAAATTCAGATTTTGCAGATTTTTTCCTGAAAAATTGTTAAATATTGCAGATTTTATCCCTAAAAATTCTGGCAACACTGATTGAATCCCAAAATTATTGTAGCCTTTATAATTCAATTGAGTTGGCACGTTTCGCAAGTCAACAAATCTTCATAATTAAATTGAGTTGGCACGCTTCGCAAGTCAGCAAAACCGCAATCATGGAAAAACTTCAACAATTATTTTAAATCAAGTGCAATATTTGCAGATTTGCAAATATACTTTAATTAAACCCCTCCCTAATTGGACGGGTATCGTATTTCTGTTGAGGTTTGCTATGCAAAAGGTGCCAAACCAAAATGCACAACATCACTTCACCTTTGAAGAATGTTACCGACATGTTTTGGATTCAAGAGATCGTCTGACTTTGTTTATTTATTTAATAAAAAATTTTATTGTTGGTATTATTACGAAAGTTTCTTAAAAGAAATTAATATAAAGTTGTTATTATTACTGTTTTTTTTACCAAGGGCTTAATTGGTATGACTTATATTTGATAAAAATTGCGAATAATTGTTATGAACAAACTTTTATTTTATATCTTAGGAATAATTATTATTTCCAATTTTTATTTTTCGAAGTTGCTGATAACCACTATGGGCATCAAATAAAAGTATTTCTCAGGCTTAACTATTACTATCCGTTAGATATGTTTTTATGAATAAAAATATTATGTAACAGTTATAACACATTTTACATATTAAAGTTTAGTAAAGCAAATTATTTTTCAAAAGGTGTGTTTTGTAGGTAAACATTTTAAATTGGAAAATACAGTTTTATTTTCTTAAAAAAATTTTTCTATATCTTATTTTTTCCACTTTTATCTAAAATATAATGTTTTTTTTTGTTTTGTTTAATATTTATTTTGAAAAGTATGAGAAATTCATTTAAAGTACAAAGTAATTGTATTGGTAGAGACAAGGTATGAATCAAGAAGAAAGCAATTATTGTTTTAAACGATTTCACATCAAAAACTCCAATTCAGTGTATTTTTCATCCAAAGATGGCCTTCCAAATCTTTTCGAGATTCCATACAAGGCGCTTTCTTTCGGTCTTCAGATACAGATGCCATTATACCTTCACGGTTTTTGTCGATTGAGCGCTTAGCAACACTAGCTAGTAGCTGGACATGACGCTCCGTACCTTGAATATGACAAGGTATTAGTGGCTCTGGAAATGGTGGATCTTCATCATCTACACATTCGAGGTATTGTTGTAAATGCTCATACGGAATTTTCCTGGTAAGTGGCGGTTCAAATAACAATGCTTTGTCCTCTAAATTGATGCTTGGTTTTACATATTCGCGAAGCTCAGTTAAATCGCATACGTTGTCGCGAATATACAATATTTTTTTGAGTGCCAATTTACGAATTTCTTTACAATCATCGAATAACATGCTCAACAAAACATTTTCACTGTGTGCGAAATAGGAATTATTCTGTATTACGGGATTTACGATGTTACGTAAGTTGTCTGGTAAATATTGCGTCCACTGGATGAATTTTCCACGCAGAGCACTACCGTATACAGCCGAATTGTAGTATTTGACGTCGAAATACATGGGAACATACACTTTCATGATGTACCTTGCCAAAATTTGTAAATTTTGTGATGGGTTTTCTGTCGCAATATACACACGGAGTAATCTACTAGCTTTTGTTATCCATCTCGAATGTCATACCGGTCCAGGTTTGATGTTTGCAAGATTAATTGAGTAACTACCATTTGAAACGGCTTGGGCAATTTGGTATAGATATTTAACGTCCGTGGAAAGTTGATTTTCAGCATCTGTAGTCATTGGAGGAATGTGTTCATGTGGAATAAATTGAACATTTTCGATAACCTGAAAAATGTTTAGATTATTTCATTAAAAAAAATTACAAAACTATATCGTATAGAGAAAGAAGTACATAAAGTTATGATATTTACTTGTAATGTATTGCAAATATCTATTCTTTGAGCTAACGATCCAGTGCTTTTGTCGGTCCAGTAGTGGCCGATTTTTCGACAGCGTTGTACAGATGTTGGAACGGCAATTCGTTAAAATGAAGTAAACAGATAAACCAATGTATTGGTCTATCTAGATAGCGTTCGATGAGACGCAATACACCTCCAGATGTGCCAGTGTTTGCCACCTCACCGTCACTACAGACGGCAATTAAATTTTCAAGTGAAAGATGTTTAGATTCGAAAAATGCAATCAATTCGGCTTGTTTCGCTTTGGAGGTTTCGCCTTTGCCTTCTAAATTCACATAGCCAATTAGTGATGAATGTGGTTCACGTATTACTACTAGGTGTGGTTCTTTTCGCATTGCAGTGTGATATACTTCATTAATTTTCTCCCGAGTTAATGAATAATTTTTGCGACCATCAAACAAAAAAGCGATCAACGATTTGCCATCGTGATTTGCTCGTAAAATATCGTGTCTCGATTTTTCACGCTCTCGGCTCACTTTTGTTTTATCCATAATAAAGGTTTCCTCGCTCATCCTTAAACTGTATATCAGCGAATAAAACTGAAGCCAAAACAGATGCTAATCGATCGGATACCCCAAAGCGATCATATATATATATATATATATATATATATATATATATATATATATATATATATATATATATATATATATATATATATATATATATATATATATATATATATATATATATATATATATATATATATATATATATATATATATATATATATATATATATATATATATATATATATATATATATATATATATATATATATATATATATATATATATATATATATATATATATATATATATATATATATATATATATATATATATATATATATATATATATATATATATATATATATATATATATATATATATATATATATATATATATATATATATATATATATATATATATATATATATATATATATATATATATATATATATATATATATATATATATATATATATATATATATATATATATATATATATATATATATATATATATATATATATATATATATATATATATATATATATATATATATATATATATATATATATATATATATATATATATATATATATATATATATATATATATATATATATATATATATATATATATATATATATATATATATATATATATATATATATATATATATATATATATATATATATATATATATATATATATATATATATATATATATATATATATATATATATATATATATATATATATATATATATATATATATATATATATATATATATATATATATATATATATATATATATATATATATATATATATATATATATATATATATATATATATATATATATATATATATATATATATATATATATATATATATATATATATATATATATATATATATATATATATATATATATATATATATATATATATATATATATATATATATATATATATATATATATATATATATATATATATATATATATATATATATATATATATATATATATATATATATATATATATATATATATATATATATATATATATATATATATATATATATATATATATATATATATATATATATATATATATATATATATCAACCATATCACAGCCAATAGCGTGAAATGTTATACTATTAAGTAATAATATTTACTAAATATTGTAGAAGATAGTTTGACTTATATATACAAAATTTTGGCATAAATCAGTTTTTTGCCTCTCCTGAACAATTGTATGTTTGGTTCATAGCAGATATTGGATATACACCGGCGACATATTAACGTGTTACCCATGTTTATTAAAAATTTCAGACAAAAATATTAAATTACGTATTTTAAATTTACGTGAACTCTTATTAAATGGAACATGCTGAACACAAATATACTAAAACATAAGATATCGAGCGGCGATTTTTAAGACCTTACCATTTTTAAGCATGCACAATAAAGTTTGTTGTAGACTTCGCCAAACATGCGCAAAATTTTTGAATGGAGACAGTATACTTTTAGCAAATTTCTTAAAGAAGAAGAACTAGTCTTTCATTTGAGTTACGATTTATTCAAATCGGAAAACCCGTTGTAATATTAGATAAATTTATTCATCAGATATATTACTAACTTTTCTCAAAATGTCGAACTTGGAACGCAAAAGCCCGCGTTGCTTAATTTTTGAAATAAAACATACATACACACAGTTACTAAAGTATATATTCGACAAATTTTTTTTGTTGTTATGCTTCTATCTTTTCCATTATCTTTTAAAATATTTACAAGCCGAAAAAATAAGCTAAGAGATGCAATTAAATAGAACCGATTTGGTCTTAATCCAAATTGATTAATCCTATATAATCAATTTGGATTAAAACCAAAAGGTTCGGAACGTTATATTTAGAAAAAAGTAGATATGATCGAAGGAACAAGAGGAAAATCAACTTCCGTTAAGTTTTCAGTGTGCATAGTAGAACCGAACAACGTTATTTTTGGAGGTCGCAACACTCACATAGACAGTGCTCATTTATGGCATTACAAGATTTTTGTAGTTATTTAAAAAAAAGCAAAATATTTCTTCTTAAGTACTTGCAAAATTTTTAATTCTTCGTATAGAACAACATATGGTAGTAAAATAAAGATTAACTTTTTATTTTTATGTACTGTATACAAAGTTCATATTCGTATGCCCTCAACTTTTAAAAATGAAAAACTCTTGTAATAAATAAAATAAATAACTATGATATTTTTATTATGCTTGTACAAATTTATAAAAAGAGGTTCTATTTAACAAATCAAATAATCCAAATGACATTTCAATTAATAATTTTATAGAAAATAGCGGAATTCACTACATGTTCTTAAGTAGCAAACTTTACATTCGTACACAAAAATAATCCTAAACATTTATTTCAAAAAATAATTTTGGTATAAAAAAGGCGTATGTTTTCTGTGTATTTGTCTATGAATATGAATTTTGTTTTTTAAATAAGTGAATTAAGCATTTCTATAAAAAAATTTAATCAAACTTATTTTTATTTATATTTTTATTAAATATAACCTCTATAAACCAAATCTTGCAATAAAAAAGTAATTTAAGTAATTTAGTTTTTTTAATTGAGGATGTATGAATACGAGCTTTGCATACTTTACTTATATACATACATATGTACATAGTATATAGAAATTACGGAAATTTTAAATCGTACGTATACTTTACTAAATGTGTGTATGTTTGCATTTCTAAATACGTTTTTCTTTTATCCATTGATTTCAAGTATGTATTTTCTAAGTCTTAAGGTGAAGGTAGATAGCATGCGTTAAATACGCTAAAGGCCGTGTCAGATACAACTTTGTCGCTTTGCGTGACGTTTCTAACTTTGATAGAAAAGTGTAAAGCAAAAGGTGTATGACACAATGAAAACTTTGACAACACTCGCGCATTGCTCGTTTACCAAAAAAAGTAGTTGATAATTTTGCTATTTATTTATTTTTTGTTATAAAAATAAAAGTCAATTATGTTATTTTACGATTTATTATAAATAAATAAATGGCACATACATATTTACCTCTTATTAAAACAAATTCAAACGCACGATATGTTTCGTTTGGCAATATAATAAAAGAAAATTATTTCAGCTGATTGTCAAAGCAAGCAAAAAGATGAGAGTTGCCGAACTTTCCGCTTCACGCCGCGTTAAAAGTGCTTTATGTAGCATGTTTCGTATAAGTATGTACATTTCATCTTAGATGTCAAAGCGAATCTGTAACGCAACGCGAAGCAAAAGTTTTATCTGACATGGCCTTAATGCGTTACAGACTTCTGTCAAAAAAGTTGAAATAGTGTGTTTCCATAAGGCAAGATACAAACAGAATTTTGCGACGCGCGTAACTCGCAAAAAGTTGAACATTTTTCAGCTTTCACGCGTCGTATACAAAATGACAGGCAGTGCTGCCAGATTCATATGCTAAAATGTTTGTTTAATGGAAATAAGTTATAAGTTAATTTTTTTATTAAAAAATGGATGAAAACTGCATTAAATATATAAAGAAAAAAAACTTAAAGGCAAGACAAAATATAGCCGGCAAAGGATTGACAATATATAAGCTGAAGAGCATCAAAAGCGTGATGTGTAACTTGCCATTCTTAAAGCGTTAAAAGTTCGAAAAGTAAGAAAAGCGTTGTCGCCTAACGCGTGGTATGTACCTCCACCTTTAGTTTTTAAAAACGTTTAAAAAATTGGTACCGGCATATCTTGAAAAAAATTTGCTTTTATTAGTACAAAATGGAAATTCCGTTTTCCATCCCAGCAGCTAAATGTTTGTATCAAGATCGCTTAATACAAGTACATACTCGTATATACATCTCTATATCAAAAACATTTGCGCTCAGCTGTGGTTGTCAAACACCATATATAAAATAGCGCGAACAATGCTGTGAATGTCAAACATCATATGAAAAAATTACAACAATTCAGTTTGTTGTAGATATGCCTAGACTCGTGTTAATTCACCTTGGTTAGAATGAAATGTTCTCTGAGTACGAATGAGTATGTATAATAGTGTTGCCAAGTCTTGTGTAATTACACATAACACGTACATTTTTATTTGCTCGTCAGTTCGTATGCATTTGCTTAGGTAACATGTTAGGAGATAAAACTGTTTTTACTCAACTGCGCGACGGAAAGAAAGGTATCGTGTTCATCAGCATACTTACGTATGTATATAGCATGTCTGTTCCTTTACTGCACTATAGAGACCAAACGCGTGTACCGATTTTTCTTAATTTTGCGAGTGTCATTGAAGATATGAAAATAGTCAAAACGCAATATGGAGAAATACTCGTAATTTTGTAAAAAATAAAAAAAGTCGCCGAAATATATTATATACATAGCTCCATGATCGATACACAAAAATAGATTAAAAAAAAGTTGTGACAACACATTTAGTATTGTGCTAGCGCTAATATATGTGTTCTTGTAAAAATTAAATAAATGAGAACTAACTTAGGTATTGCAAGAAAAGATTTACATAAAAGAGCTATTCGTGATTTTTGAAAAGCATTTGCAATATTAAACATGTATATGTTTTCCGGCGTATTATATTACGTTGACGGTGATGGAAATACAAGGCTAGGTGCATATAATAGTATTCTAAAATTAAGCCACTTTTGCGGCTGACATCGGATCTTTTTAATCATATTAAATATGCCTATATTATTAATATAACTATGCACTAATAAGAAGCTAATTCCTTTCTAAATAGCTTTAAGTTGACAGTAAGTACTGTTCCAATGAATCAATAGAAAAAATTCTAATATAGTTGAGTTAGTCGAAAAATTATATCATGCTTGTGGAATAAACCAAAATTTCATTCGACAAATAACAAGAATTAAATAGTAAAACTAACGATATTAGATGCAGAAATCGAAGTGGTAGGCGAATAAACTCAAAATTTGTAGAAAATTCGAAATCAATGTTGAGTTTTTCTTTCAAACTCATTTTTGCAATATTTTTGTATGCCTTTGAGCGTTTCTTGCTTATATATTTTTTTTTATTGAAATAAACTTTTTATTTTAATAAATCAATTTCTTTCTCTCAACTTTAATAAAACCTGTTACCTTTTACTTAATTACACAAGTCCCGGTTTTTATTACATAATTAAATATAAAACATGTAGATATTGATCAATATATTGCAAATATAAATTTTGCTTAAATGTACCATGTCACATTTACTAGATAACGATACATTGTGGCTTTCCATGTATACTTCTATTTCAAGCGCCATCCAGATTCAAAGGATTGTTCGATAAAAGCATGTGATATCTTATCTGAAAGGCTGCTAAATTCCGCATCGAATATTGGCTAATTAACTTTGATTGTGTAAAATACCTGAGTTATAGTGAATCGGAGTTAAGATTTTATGATTTTTAACGTTCTTCATCAATTTTCGTAATTTTTTAAACAGTTTTGTACCAAACACAATTAATAATCTTTGGTTTTATAATTGAAGTGGATAGTTTATTTGATTACGAAAATTTAAAGCTATAATGCACCAAAATCGGATAAAAACTAAAAATGCTATAATGAAAAAATTTAATAATGCACTAAATAAAGAAAATTAAAAAAATATATTGCATAAAGTGAATCCAAATTTATTATTTGGCTAAGGTTCGTAACGTTTAATGCAGAAAGATTTGGGCATGATTATTATTCCAAGGAATAAGGAAAAAATTAATATCAACTATACTTCCATCGTCAGTGCTCACGTGTATTATGCTTATCACCACTTTACATGTGGTTGTTGAATGTTAATTTTTCCCTTGTTACTTGGAATATTAATCATGTCCAATTCTATCTGAATCAAACGTTTCAAACCTTAGCCTAATAATTAATTTGCAAGCTAATACGTCCGAAAAAATGATATTAAATCCATAGAGTATTTGCCAGAAAATTCAAATGTTTTGTGTTTTGTTTTTTCCTTAAATGATTTTTATTTTCCATCCGATTTTGGGTTATTATGGCTTAAAATTTTCGTAATTGAATAAGCTATCCAAGAAATTTATAAAACTAAGCATTTTTTAACATTTGTTTTACTAAACTGCTTCCGAAAGTAGAAGAATTGTAGAAAAAATAGAAAAATTTCATACAATTTTATCTTCGATTCAATATAACTCAGATATCATTTGCTTTTACTGAACCAGTGTTTGACTCTGTATGACGCTTGAAAGAGAAGTATACATAACAAAACACCAATGCACCGTTATCTTAAATGTAACGTGCTATGAATCATATCAATATCGTTTCCCCTACTTTTGATACAATAGCAAGAAATAATTACAGTTAAAAAAACTTACAAAAAATATTATTTCGCAAGTTGTTACATCGAAAAGTGTGAAACAAAAAATTCCACCGTTTCTCTATTCTTTAATAAAAGGCGTTTCGGAATTTCAATGTGAAGACTTAACTTTTTTATTGCAAATATCGAATGATTCAAATATGAAACAGAGCAACAACCCGATGAAAATTTTTTGGCGCTGTATGATGTATTTATGTGCATTTTATTTTCCCCACAATAATGCTCTTAGTCAACTGTTTAATACAATAGAATAACCGTTCAGGTTTTAGAAAAAGTTTCAGTTTTTTTTTAATTTTTAATAGATTTGCAATATCGTTTATGTAATAATAAAACTAGGTTTCTATGAATAGCCCTAAAAAGAACATACAGTGCATTTTTGTGCCTTAGTTTGATACTAGACTCATAATACTTTACTAAATGTGTGTATGTTTGCATTTCTAAATACGTTTTTCTTTTATCCATTGATTTCAAGTATGTATTTTCTAAGTCTTAAGGTGAAGGTAGATAGCATGCGTTAAATACGCTAAAGGCCGTGTCAGATACAACTTTGTCGCTTTGCGTGACGTTTCTAACTTTGATAGAAAAGTGTAAAGCAAAAGGTGTATGACACAATGAAAACTTTGACAACACTCGCGCATTGCTCGTTTACCAAAAAAAGTAGTTGATAATTTTGCTATTTATTTATTTTTTGTTATAAAAATAAAAGTCAATTATGTTATTTTACGATTTATTATAAATAAATAAATGGCACATACATATTTACCTCTTATTAAAACAAATTCAAACGCACGATATGTTTCGTTTGGCAATATAATAAAAGAAAATTATTTCAGCTGATTGTCAAAGCAAGCAAAAAGATGAGAGTTGCCGAACTTTCCGCTTCACGCCGCGTTAAAAGTGCTTTATGTAGCATGTTTCGTATAAGTATGTACATTTCATCTTAGATGTCAAAGCGAATCTGTAACGCAACGCGAAGCAAAAGTTTTATCTGACATGGCCTTAATGCGTTACAGACTTCTGTCAAAAAAGTTGAAATAGTGTGTTTCCATAAGGCAAGATACAAACAGAATTTTGCGACGCGCGTAACTCGCAAAAAGTTGAACATTTTTCAGCTTTCACGCGTCGTATACAAAATGACAGGCAGTGCTGCCAGATTCATATGCTAAAATGTTTGTTTAATGGAAATAAGTTATAAGTTAATTTTTTTATTAAAAAATGGATGAAAACTGCATTAAATATATAAAGAAAAAAAACTTAAAGGCAAGACAAAATATAGCCGGCAAAGGATTGACAATATATAAGCTGAAGAGCATCAAAAGCGTGATGTGTAACTTGCCATTCTTAAAGCGTTAAAAGTTCGAAAAGTAAGAAAAGCGTTGCCGCCTAACGCGTGGTATGTACCTCCACCTTTAGTTTTTAAAAACGTTTAAAAAATTGGTACCGGCATATCTTGAAAAAAATTTGCTTTTATTAGTACAAAATGGAAATTCCGTTTTCCATCCCAGCAGCTAAATGTTTGTATCAAGATCGCTTAATACAAGTACATACTCGTATATACATCTCTATAACAAATACATTTGCGCTCAGCTGTGGTTGTCAAACACCATATATAAAATAGCGCGAACAATGCTGTGAATGTCAAACATCATATGAAAAAATTACAACAATTCAGTTTGTTGTAGATATGCCTAGACTCGTGTTAATTCACCTTGGTTAGAATGAAATGTTCTCTGAGTACGAATGAGTATGTATAATAGTGTTGCCAAGTCTTGTGTAATTACACATAACACGTACATTTTTATTTGCTCGTCAGTTCGTATGCATTTGCTTAGGTAACATGTTAGGAGATAAAACTGTTTTTACTCAACTGCGCGACGCAAAGAAAGGTATCGTGTTCATCAGCATACTTACGTATGTATATAGCATGTCTGTTCCTTTACTGCACTATAGAGACCAAACGCGTGTACCGATTTTTCTTAATTTTGCGAGTGTCATTGAAGATATGAAAATAGTCAAAACGCAATATGGAGAAATACTCGTAATTTTGTAAAAAATAAAAAAAGTCGCCGAAATATATTATATACATAGCTCCATGATCGATACACAAAAATAGATTAAAAAAAGTTGTGACAACACATTTAGTATTGTGCTAGCGCTAATATATGTGTTCTTGTAAAAATTAAATAAATGAGAACTAACTTAGGTATTGCAAGAAAAGATTTACATAAAAGAGCTATTCGTGATTTTTGAAAAGCATTTGCAATATTAAACATGTATATGTTTTCCGGCGTATTATATTACGTTGACGGTGATGGAAATACAAGGCTAGGTGCATATAATAGTATTCTAAAATTAAGCCACTTTTGCGGCTGACATCGGATCTTTTTAATCATATTAAATATGCCTATATTATTAATATAACTATGCACTAATAAGAAGCTAATTCCTTTCTAAATAGCTTTAAGTTGACAGTAAGTACTGTTCCAATGAATCAATAGAAAAAATTCTAATATAGTTGAGTTAGTCGAAAAATTACATCATGCTTGTGGAATAAACCAAAATTTCATTCGAAAAATAACAAGAATTAAATAGTAAAACTAACGATATTAGATGCAGAAATCGAAGTGGTAGGCGAATAAACTCAAAATTTGTAGAAAATTCGAAATCAATGTTGAGTTTTTCTTTCAAACTCATTTTTGCAATATTTTTGTATGCCTTTGAGCGTTTCTTGCTTATATATTTTTTTTATTGAAATAAACTTTTTATTTTAATAAATCAATTTCTTTCTCTCAACTTTAATAAAACCTGTTACCTTTTACTTAATTACACAAGTCCCGGTTTTTATTACATAATTAAATATAAAACATGTAGATATTGATCAATATATTGCAAATATAAATTTTGCTTAAATGTACCATGTCACATTTACTAGATAACGATACATTGTGGCTTTCCATGTATACTTCTATTTCAAGCGCCATCCAGATTCAAAGGATTGTTCGATAAAAGCATGTGATATCTTATCTGAAAGGCTGCTAAATTCCGCATCGAATATTGGCTAATTAACTTTGATTGTGTAAAATACCTGAGTTATAGTGAATCGGAGTTAAGATTTTATGATTTTTAACGTTCTTCATCAATTTTCGTAATTTTTTAAACAGTTTTGTACCAAACACAATTAATAATCTTTGGTTTTATAATTGAAGTGGATAGTTTATTTGATTACGAAAATTTAAAGCTATAATGCACCAAAATCGGATAAAAACTAAAAATGCTATAATGAAAAAATTTAATAATGCACTAAATAAAGAAAATTAAAAAAATATATTGCATAAAGTGAATCCAAATTTATTATTTGGCTAAGGTTCGTAACGTTTAATGCAGAAAGATTTGGGCATGATTATTATTCCAAGGAATAAGGAAAAAATTAATATCAACTATACTTCCATCGTCAGTGCTCACGTGTATTATGCTTATCACCACTTTACATGTGGTTGTTGAATGTTAATTTTTCCCTTGTTACTTGGAATATTAATCATGTCCAATTCTATCTGAATCAAACGTTTCAAACCTTAGCCTAATAACTAATTTGCAAGCTAATACGTCCGAAAAAATGATATTAAATCCATAGAGTATTTGCCAGAAAATTCAAATGTTTTGTGTTTTGTTTTTTCCTTAAATGATTTTTATTTTCCATCCGATTTTGGGTTATTATGGCTTAAAATTTTCGTAATTGAATAAGCTATCCAAGAAATTTATAAAACTAAGCATTTTTTAACATTTGTTTTACTAAACTGCTTCCGAAAGTAGAAGAATTGTAGAAAAAATAGAAAAATTTCATACAATTTTATCTTCGATTCAATATAACTCAGATATCATTTGCTTTTACTGAACCAGTGTTTGACTCTGTATGACGCTTGAAAGAGAAGTATACATAACAAAACACCAATGCACCGTTATCTTAAATGTAACGTGCTATGAATCATATCAATATCGTTTCCCCTACTTTTGATACAATAGCAAGAAATAATTACAGTTAAAAAAACTTACAAAAAATATTATTTCGCAAGTTGTTACATCGAAAAGTGTGAAACAAAAAATTCCACCGTTTCTCTATTCTTTAATAAAAGGCGTTTCGGAATTTCAATGTGAAGACTTAACTTTTTTATTGCAAATATCGAATGATTCAAATATGAAACAGAGCAACAACCCGATGAAAATTTTTTGGCGCTGTATGATGTATTTATGTGCATTTTATTTTCCCCACAATAATGCTCTTAGTCAACTGTTTAATACAATAGAATAACCGTTCAGGTTTTAGAAAAAGTTTCAGTTTTTTTTTAATTTTTAATAGATTTGCAATATCGTTTATGTAATAATAAAACTAGGTTTCTATGAATAGCCCTAAAAAGAACATACAGTGCATTTTTGATGCCTTAGTTTGATACTAGACTCATAATACGATCTGAAGATGTGCTTTTAAGCTCATTTGGATAATTTGTAAAGTGATAATGTTCTCGTTTTGAAATTGGAAACTTTTTTGTTAGGATTTGTGAATAGTTGCTGGATCAATGCTGCAGAGGTTAGATAAACTTAAGGATAAAATTTATATAACAATGTATCCTTATGTAGATTTGTTTTGAAGGTTCCAACGTGGAAATTTCTGTACCTGTAATACGTATATCCAAGAAGTTATTTTATGGGAAATATGACCTAATTTATTTTATGCTGCATCTTTTGAAATAAAAAAATTAGGATATTAAAAGAATTTTTCTTATATCGTATAATTTTTCATTTGGAATAAATATTCCTCAAATGATTTCAGTTGGACAATAAAATTTTCACGTCATTTTCCATTTATAAATATGCACCTGTTATATAATATAACACACATGTGTGCTATTTTAAATGTTATAAACTTTATTTTATGTCTTGAGTTCGCAGCTTACTCTCGAAGTAGAAACAAGCATTAATTTGCCGTCGCACAGTGGCACATTTGAAGAGATGGCGGCCAAAACTCTTCAAAAAAATTTTTTTTTGTGTCACCGATTTAATTTTTTTTAAATATAAAAGTAAACACATAGGAGCCTCGAAATCCAGAAATTTAAGCTTTTATTTCGATTATTTCTCTTCGAATAGGATGATCAAAAACGCGTTTTTTTAAGAGAAGCTGAAATCCAAAATATTTTAGAAAATTTTTGAACTTCAAGTAGGCATAACTTTTTTGGTTTTATATATTTTTGAAAAAATTTTTTTCTTCACACAATATCATTTCTTAACTTATAAAATAGTTTAAAAAAATCGTGCCTCACTTTGCTCGAGTCCCAGATTTGGGCATTGCAATAAAGGTCTAAAATATACCCAAATCTCGATGTTCAGTAGAACGCAACTTTTTTTCTGCGAAAAACTTCGTAAATTGACTTATAACGTTATTATATGCTCATCTTTTAAATTTATATTTGCGTCTCTAGGAACTACAATGATTTTACTGCTTGCATGTCGGATATTTTAGGTATGGGAGTGCGGTATATCTACATGTGTTTGTGTGTGTATTGTGTGTATGTTTTTCTTTTTTTCGAAGAAGTTTTATTAATGAAAAGGGTATGATAAAAGACTGTTATTATAATGCATTTTTGTAATTTAGGCCATTAAAAATGTGTAGTTACATATAAGCGGGGGTAGGTACATGAGTTGTTGTATTTGGACTGATATATTCGACCTTTTGTTATAACTTTATTGTGTACACAGGTAGCTGCTGCTCATATAAAGGTTAAAATACGATAGACACATCAGGTTTTCTTGAGCAGGTCTCTTTAATTCTCTTTTAAACCTGCCCGGTTGTTTAGACACAGACAGTTTGTGTTCAAGTTTTTAATGAGTTTTGAATATGAGAATGAAATAACAAAAGAGAATTGTAGTAACTTGTCGGTACAAGCATGTCTCTACTCCTCTTCTTTCTTCTTTCCTCTCTCTCGTTTAAACACATACCTGTTTCAAGAAAACTTGATGTGTATAAAAACAGACAAAATTAATAAAGACGATCAGTATTGTCAAAACGATGGCTAAGTTCAGTTATAACGATCTTGCTAAAATTTATTTTGAACAAAAAAACAAAAACGATGTTATATTACACATTTTAAAAGACCCTTATTTTGAGTTGTGCGACCATTTAAAAAAAATTAATAATTTTTTAACGCGATTAAATAAACGGTATAATGAATGTTGTAGAAATAAGGAAAAAATGTTTAACTGCAATAAACAATGGCTTACAAGCGAACTTGTATTTGAAAGCCAACTAAAACCAGCAAATGTGGGCCGACCTGCCAGACCAGTTGAGGAGTGTAGTGAAAGGTCCCGAAGACGAAAGCTGCAAAGCATTAATGAAGAATTTTCTCAAGAAATAATTAAAGATACGTTTTTCCATCAACTAGGGCCAACAAAAAATAAAACTAAAAAAATTGATATAATAGAAAATGTAATGAAAGCGAGCCCCAAGCGTGTAAAAAGGATTTTAAAGAGCATTCCAACACCAACCGACGATAAAAAATTTACATCTGAAGAAGCATTTTCAATATTTCTGGACTTAAAGCTAAGAAAATATCAGTATATGGAATTGCGAAAGCGGGCAGTTGGAAAACATTGCTCCATTTATCCAGAATATAGAGATTTGGTTTTAATTAAAAAAGATTGTTTACCACCACAAAATTCTATAAACATTACAGAAAGTTCAGCAGAGGTGGTATTGCAAGACATTAAATCATACTGCGGAAAGATTGTTGAATACATTGGACGCAGATAACATTAAAAAGCTTGGTAACTGTAGCCTAACATTAATTTCTAAATGGGGATGCGATGGATCTTCTGGAAAAAAGCGATATAAGCAGTATAATGCAGAAAAATATCAGATTCTGACTTATTTATGATATCTTTCGTTCCGTTAAGACTAAAAACAAATAACATTAATTTGGAGCCATCTACTAGCAAAGAAACCTATATTGACATATGGAAAAACGAAATACCTTCCTCAACAAAATATTGCAGTTAATTGGTTACTTTTAAGAAGGAAACGAAGGATGTAATATTAGAAGAAGTATCTAAACTTAAACAACAAATAGATAAACTTCAACCGATAACTTTGTTACTTAACGATCAAGAGATTCAAATAAATTATCAAATGTTACTTACAATGATTGATGGAAAAGTTGCACAGGCCATAACTGAAACAAAATCATCTTCGAGCTGTGTTATTTGCAAAAAAAAACTGCAAGCCAATTAAGTCAACTTCCAACAGAAGACACTACTTTCCAAGAAGCCTATGAGTTTGGCTTGTCCCCACTCCATGCTAAAATTCGATTTATGGAACATATATTAAAGCTAAGCTATGATTTAGATTTTAAAGGAACAGTACGAAATAGTGACGAAAATAAAGCCAAAAGAGAGGCAAAAAAGAAACACGTACAAGAAAAATATTTAGAATTGGGTTTACTGATCGATCAGCCAAAGCAAGGAGAAGGAAACACAAATGATGGCAACACAGCAAGAAAATTTTTTTCTGATCCAGAAACTGCTGCATCTATTACAGGAGTAGATTTTGAATTAATAAAACGCTACAAAATCATACTGCAAGTAATATCATGCAATAAAAAGGTAAATGCAAGAAAATTTGGTCAGTATGCTAATGAAACAGCGAAACTATACAACGAAAAATATGATTGGAGGAATATGCCATCGACAGTCTATAAAATACTATATCATGGAGAAAACATTATTCAACACAATATGCTGCCGATTGGAGATCTTTCTGAAGAAGCGCAAGAAAAAAGGAACAAAGATTATAGATACTTTCGCGAGCACAACACAAGAAAGATATCTAGATATAGTACCAATGAAGACCTCTTTAATATTTTACTGTGCACTTCTGATCCATATATCTCCAGCATTCGACAGAAATGGAATTCCACCCCCATGGAATTGGACGAAGACGCCAAACAGCTCCTTGAAGATGAACAGGAGGCATACTTAGATGAAATTTTCACTAAGACAGTTAAATGAAAAATGTATTCTATGCAAATTAACATAAAAATTAGAGCAAAAAAGCACAATAAATATTGAAAATTTATAAAATAAACTTTATTTTATTTGGAATAAAAAGATTTTCTTAGAATTTATGGTAAAACTTTTTTCGGATATGGATCTCCTACATATCTGTTATGGATTCGCGTTTAAAATATATTTAAATTGTTCATATAATAATAACATTTAAAGCTGTCGAACTTACATTTGTTAGTGAATTATGATCACGAAGGCTATTTTACGAAATTTGACTTACAAGGGCCCTATGAGTAAATGTGGACCGATTGCCCTAAAATTTCACAGGGATATCAACGACTAAAATAAAATTAGTTTTGCTAAATATTATATCAATATTAATATATTTAAAACAATTATGAGCTTCAAACCCGTATTCTAAGTGGTCTATTGGAGAAGAGGGTAAAAGGTCAAAATAAAATGGACCCGGGTGGACGGCTTGATTAAGTATGTAATTTTTAGTTCAGTTAACGTTACTATTTATAAAATACAATGTTAAATCACTACATTCACAAATGTATTTTTTTTAAGGCCGATAATACCTATATTTTTAAAAGTAATTTTTCAATCATATATAAGTGCACTTTAATAAGGCCCGATTTTAAAGTTAATACATTAAATTGAAGCTTAAGATGTCTTCTATCCAACAAAAAAAAAATCCATTAAAAAATTTCAACCCAGTCAAAAGTTATAGAATTTTGACCGCCAACTCACAAAATGTGCCACTGTGCGTCGGTGAACAAAATAAACAATATAAAAATATACATACAATATTTATAAAAAAAGAAAAATATTCGCAACAACAAAGTATTAACAAACACCGTTTTGTTTAATATTTTACGTACCTATACATTTTTTCATTTCTTTTTGTAAAGTAAATTATAATTATAAGCAAGTAGGCACACAAACAACAAATATATTTGGTATTCGTACCAAATGAGTACGAATACAACAACAAACAACAGAAATGCCTACATTACTGTTGTTGCTGCAGAATGTGATAACCCAGTAAACAAAAATTTACACTTGCGTACACGGGTACGCTCAAATTCAATGTCTATGACGGACCATAATATAAAAGTAAATTTTTTGATACCAGCTTCACAGCAAAGCACAACTGCCAACAATATGATCCAACATCAAGCTGAAAAAGAAAAAACGACAGAAAGTATCCCCTTAGAAACTGATTCAGAAAATCCAAAAATCCAAATGGGTATTGATCGCTATTTTAAAGTGATAAATAATAAAAAAAGACAAAGAAGTCCAAGATCGAAAAACCTCGCTCCATTGGCGAAAATGGCCAAAGATGGTAAATCCGATGCGGCGCTCTCTGAAAACCGGTTTTCACTTCTACAAAACGACGAAGACGAAATCACCATTGTCAGGTCAAGCAAGCCACCCCCAATATACTTAAGAGAGAAAAACTCAAATGAGCTAATTAAAAGGCTAGTACAATTAATCGGTGAAGAGGCGTTTTACGTGATCCCGATAAAACGTGGTGCGATTGATGAAACAAAAACTCAAGTAAATGAAGAAAATCATTACCGCTCAGTAGTTTCGGAGTTTGAAACACAAAATAAAAATTTTTACACCTACCAATTGAAAAGTGCAAAAGGCCTCCAGGTAGTGATAAAAGGCATCGATTCATACGTGGATCCAGAAGAGGTAAAAGCGGGTCTAATAAATAATAATTTTAAAGTAAAAAATGTTACTAATATTAAAAATAGAGAGCGAGTTCCCCAACCACTATTTCGTGTGGAAATGGAACCAGGTGATATGAAATTAAAAAGGAATGAAGTACACCCCATTTACAGCTTAAGATATTTGCTGCACCGACGAGTTACCGTAGAGGAACCACACAAGCGAGCAGGGCCCATTCAATGTCTAAATTGCCAAGAATATGGCCACACCAAAACATATTGCAAGTTGCGCACCGTTTGTGTCGTCTGTGGTGAACTACACAGCACTGCCAATTGTGATAAGCAAAAAGATGATTCCAAAATGAAAAAGTGTAGCAATTGCCATCAAAATCACACTGCAAACTACAGGGGCTGCCCTGTCTATGTACATGTTAAGCAGTCTTTGTCTAACAGACGTAATCACACCTATGCTCAACCTAATTTCGACAATACAAATTATCCCCAGTTGCGCCAACCAGCTACCAGCCGGCCTTCATACGCCAACATTTTTAAGGCCAACCAGCCCATAACGCAAAACATGCCAAACAGCCAGTTCTCGTACGCCAATGCTTTGAAGTCTAACCAGCCCCCAGCTCAAAAACGGCCTCTTGCCAACGAAAACAGTGGTTTCAATTTTGATCGACTTGAGGCTTCAATAGAAAATTTAATACAAACCGTAAATTTTGGTTGGTTACTTTCATGATGCAGGAAGTGTTGAAAATGCAGTCTACATTATTGCAGGCTGCATTAAACAAACCATGAACTTAAAAATCTGTTTCTGGAACGCAAACGGCATCCGCCAACATAAAAACGAACTAGAATACTTCATGATGGATAAACAAATTGATGTTATGCTTATCTCTGAGACGCACTTGACTGCTAGAAGTTTTTTTAAAATCAACGGATATACTCTCTACGACACTAAGGACCCCCAAGGTAGAGCTTGTGGTGGCTCGGGTATACTAATAAAATCGCGATTAAAACATTACTTAATGAGTGATCATTTTGAAGACTATCTTCAAGCAACTAACATCTGCATTGAAGCTTTTCATCAAAACCTGGTGATTTCATCAATTTACTCTCCTCCCAGGTACTCTATTACAGAAAATCAGTATAGTAGATTTTTTAATTCACTAGGCCCACGCTTTTTGGCCGCCGGTGATTACAACGCTAATCACACGTTCTGGGGATCTCGCCTCATCACGCCAAAGGGTCGCTTTTTGTTTGACACAATTTCAAAAATGCGGTTAAATGTTATATCAGTGGGCAGCCAACTTACTGGCCAACAGATCGCCGAAAAATACCTGATGTTATTGATTTTGGAGTAGTAAAGGGTGTGCCCAGCGAAATGATCCAAGTTGAAGCATCTTTAGATTTGTCTTCAGATCACTCACCAACTATTGTCACTATATATTCACATACAACATATTCATCCACTTGTGATTTAACGATGACAACCACAGGTATAAATTGGTTGAAATACAAAAAATATTTGAGTGCTCATTGCCCAGAAAATATTCCATTAAAAACGCCTGCTGACATAGATGACTCTATTAGAATGTTTGAGGCAAACCTTAAGCAAGCTGCTCTAAATGCTACTACTACAAATCGTCAGGTGAGATATAATAAAATTTTTTCAGCAGATGTAGAACGGCTTTTATCCGAAAAAAGAAGAGTTCGTAGAGAATGGCAACGCTACAGATCCCCTCAGCTAAAATCTAGGCTGAAGGAATGTATTAAACAGCTGAAAACTCTACTAGAATATCAAAAAACCGCTTCTCTTTAAAACTTTCTAAATGGGCTCGACGCAACACCTCAAACAGACTATTCGCTATGGAGAGCAGCCCGAGGCCTCAAAAGACCAGTTATATATAAGCCTCCATTGCGAGCTTCGAATGGAGACTGGGCAAGAACTGACGGTGAAAAAGGTACTCTGTTTGTAAACCACTTGCAGAAAGTATTTACTCCAAATACGTCTGATACTATAGTTGAGCTGCTACCAGTCCTCGCTATACCAGATGTTACTTTGAGGTTCAACATTCGTGCGAGTGAACACTATATTGCCGGCTTAAACTCGAAAAAAGCCCCAGGCGCTGATAAAATAAGCAATAAAATGCTCTTAGAGCTACCCTATACTGCAAAACGGATAATTCTATTTATTTTTAACAGTATTTTGCGCCTCAAATGCTATCCCGCAGAATGGAAGGTTTCACTGATTACCATGATACCTAAACCAGGCAAAGATCATACGAAGGTGGAGTCCTATAGGCCTATAAGCCTGTTGTCTAACATGTCAAAACTATTTGAAAAGCTACTTATGAGTATGCTAACACCCATACTGAATCGTACTGGATGCATTCCAGACCATCAATTCGGTTTTAGGAGACAACATAGTACGATTGAACAAACACATAGACTCGTGAACGTGGTTAGAAAAACCTTCGAAGAAAAGAAATATTGTTCTGCGCTCTTCATCGATGTTTCTCAGGCATTTGATAAAGTATGGCACGCAGGTTTAATACATAAACTAAAGCAAAACCTGCCCGAAAACATCCTTAAACTTTTAGATAGCTACTTAACTGAGCGAAAATTTGTTGTTAAAGAAGGTAATTTTCAAAGCCCTCCGCAACCCATTGAAGCCGGAGTTCCTCAAGGCAGCATTCTCGGTCCTGTATTATATCTGATATATGCCTCTGACTTGCCGGTAAGCAGTAACATACACATATCAACATTCGCTGATGATACAGCTTTTCTAAGTGTTCACAAAAGCCATCCAGAAGCCACCCGCAATTTGGTAGATTATATACCCCAGTTGGAACAATGGCTAAAATGGCTGATAAAAATTAACGAACAAAAATGTCTACACATTACTTTTACATTGTGCAAAGAAACCTGCCCACCTATACAAATAAATTGCCAAACTATACCTCAACACACTGAAGTAAAATATCTCGGTATTCATCTTGATCGTCGTCTAACATGGAAGTCACACATAAATGCAAAGGTGACCCAAATGAAATTAAAAGCAGCTGAAATGAATTGGATCATTGGAAGGAACTCTGCTCTAAGCCTAGAATGTAAACTTCTTCTATACAACTCCATTCTAAAACCAATATGGTCCTACGGAATCCAGTTATGGGGCACTGCCTCGGCATCAAATGTAGAAAAAATTCGAAGGCAACAAAATAAAATACTCCGTACGATTACAGCAGCCCCATGGTATGTCAGAAACAAGCGAATTCATAAAGACCTAGATGTGCCGCCAGTTAAGACAGTGTTTTCTAAACACGTGACAAGCTACATAAAAAGACTTGAGTTGCACCCAAATCCCCTAGCCCGAAACATCATTAACTTTAGAGGCCACACTCGGCTAAGAAGGAGGGACACTCTTGCTCTCAGCCGAGCACGAGAGACGTAAACAAAATAACTGAATTGTCAATGAATTCTACTTAATTATATGTACAGGTATCTCCTCGTGTAATCATCTGAACTATTTTCGAAGAAATTATTACTAATTAGTCATATAGTAAGGATGATTATGAATATGTTGGAAATGTATGTACTACATTCAAATGTAGTACTATGATGTAGCACACGACTTTACAAATAAATCAAATTATCTAAGTTATTTAGTTGTAAACAACTTGTATGACTATGGTATATGTTATTACCTACCATATTCCATTCTTCATTGATTGAAGATTCATAAAATTTTAATTTGGATGATGTAAGGGAAGCTTACATCATTTAAAAACATTTGGATACATATTAGATTAAACCCATAGAAATTTAATAACTTAATTGTTATTAGATTAGACTTAAAATACCATCAAGATTACACAATTGTCAAAATGCTTTATCATATTGTGTAGAAAACAAGAAAATTCAAAGCATTAAACAAATTAAATTAATAACGCATTTAAGTAATAAAACAAATACTAGGATCGCCGGGTGACCGGGGAACTTCTGGAATTTTGAGGATTTTCGGTAAAAAAATATATATATTACGCATATCTATACACAAATATCTTTTTAACCATATATGTATGTTTCATTAATATTGGTGGACAATAATATACTTAAAAGTGTACGACAAATTTGTGTAGTCTATTTATATATAAGATGTAGCTCACTAACTTTAGAAATATCTGATAATGTATTCAACAAGGATTCATTTCAAATAAAACACATAGAATTCTTAAGTTTAACTGCTCTGAGGGAAATGTTATGCCAATTGTTTTGAATGTACTTGTTGTATGACTAGTGGAAATGGGAATGGTACAAAATCTTCCTGAGTTGTAACCGGTGAAAATAATTACATCACAAAACTAGAACAAAAATGCTAGGAAAATTCTTTCATTATACAGCAGATTTTGTTCCAAATTAAAAATATTTGTTTATAGTACAGTAATTTAACTAGTATTAAGATCCCATCAAATGACAGGAGATCAGTATTTATCAAAGAATTATTAAGAGCAAGTTTATTTAAATCATGAAAAAAACTCGGATATCTTCGTTTAAAGAAAATCGTTCAATAATGATTTTCTTAATATGATCGTATTTGTTTTCAATACGTGTATTGTGAAGAATTTCTATTAATTTTCCTAGTACATCCTCAGGAAGAGATAATAACAAGTTGGTACTTAGTTGTGTCATTTTGTTATTTTTAAATTCAAAAGTCAATTCACTTTGAACAAACCAAGTTTCAGGACAAGAACTCCAAAATTGTGGTAATTTTATTGAAACTTGAGATGTATTATTTTATCTGCGATTGTTATATAAAGAAAAGTTAGGTGGAACAGATTGTTCATGTTGTAAAGAAAGACTAGGAAGAACTGATTGTGCATCTTGGAACTCGGTATTAGTTTCATTGGTATTTTTGTTTGTGTCGTGTCGTGTCATTGAACGCGTGTTAACCATTACGGAATTATTTATTTACTCACTGGTGAAAGATTCACAAATTAAAAATAACGGCACTAATAAACGTAAACTTATTTACAAATTACCTTATCAGTAACGTTAATATATAACTACCAATTATTATGTATATACATACATACAAAGAAATTCAAAATTTCTAAATAAATTAGAAGGTTGATTGCAAAATAAGTTGAAAATCGTATACTTCTTTTAGTTGGATTTCAAAGATGTTGATATTTTTGATTTCTGGATGATGGTATTGATTGATGGTTTTTTATAAATTTTGCATTAAATAAAAGTAGCTTGATCCACAACCTTTGGATGTTGATATTGATTGAAGTTATAATGTAGCTTATTATATTGTTTTCTTAAATTGAAGATAAATTTAATTTATTTGTTATCCAAAGTTCAAGTCTTGCAGGATCGCCAATGTAGTTGTTTATATCATTAATTTATTTATTTTAAATTTAAAACAACTATATTAAAATTATATTCTCGAATGAAAAGTTTTGAAAGACAATTTTGAAAATACAAAAATATAAAACTTGATCGAATAAAAATAAATAAAACAATAAACACAGGTAACAAGTAAATAAATACATAAGTATGTAGTAAGACGCTACAGTTGTTTTGCGCTGTGGCCTGGTTAGCCTTAAAAACGTTGGCGTATGAAGGCCGGCTGGTTGCCGCAGCTGGGGATAATTGGTGTTGTCAAAAGTAATAGATTGATCATAAGTATTATTACGTCTTTTAGACAAAGATTGTTTGACATGTACATAGACAGGACAGCCCCTGTAGTTTGCGTGTGGGTTTCGTGGCAATTGCTGCACCTTTTAATTTTTGAATTATCTTTCGCTTTGTCACAATTGGCAGTGCTGTGTAGTTCTCCACACACGACACAAACGGTGCGTAGCTTACAATATGTTTTTGTGTGGCCATATTCTTGGCAATTCAGGCATTGAATCGGCTTGTGTGGTTCCTCTACGGTAACTGGTCGGTGCAGCAAATATCTTAAGGTATAAATGGGGTGTATTTCATTCGTTTTTAATTTCATGTCACCTGGTTCCAGTTCCACACGAAATAGTGGTTGGGGGGACTCGCTCTCTATTTTTAATGGTAGTAACATTTTTCACTTTAAAACCATAATTTAGCAGACCTGCTTTTACCTCTTCTGGATCCAAATATGAATCAATGCCTTTTATCACTACCTGAAGGCCTTTTGTATTTTTAAGTTGGTAGGTGTAGAAATTTTTATTTTGTGTTTCAAGATCCGAAACTACTGTCCGGTAATGATTTTCTTCATTAACTTGAATTTATAAATTGAATAAATAAATATAACCGAAAAAAATCTATTGACACATGATAGAGTTATGCGTGGGGGACCAAACTTCCCCCATCACCCTTATCCTTTTTTCGAAACAAATTATGTGACTAAACTGCAAGCAAAAAAATTATTTATAAAATCGGTTCACAAATGCCAGAGTTAAGGAAAGTGGGGTGGGGCACTTTTCCCCACCCATTTTGGAAAAAAATTATGGAACCTAACTGCAAACAAACCGATTTTTAAAAATTGGCTGAAAAATTACAGAGTTGTACGTGGGAGACCGAATTCTCCCACACCCATTTAAAAAAATTATATGGGGCCCGTCTGCACGCAAAACCTTTCAAACAAAAAAGGATTTTGAAAATCGGTTCACAAATAACAGAGTTAAGGCATGGGAAGGGGGGGGTTCCCCACCGATTTTCAAAAAAAATTATGGGACGAAACCGCAAAAAAATTATTTGGAAATTAGTTCAAATATGACAGCGTTAGTCGTGCGGGGAGCAAAATTTCCCACCGATTTTCGAAAAAAAATTATGGGTCTGAGCCGAAAGCAAACGCTTTCAAGTCAAGAAAGAATTTTAAAAATCGGGTTACAACTAACAGAGTTATCCGTGGGGACCAAACTTCCCCCATCCCCTCGCCACTTTGAAAAACAATTTGTGACCAAACTGTAAGCAAAACCTTTTAAGGAAAAAAGAAACGAATTTTAAAAATAGGTTTACAAATGACAGAGCTAAGAAAGCGCGGGGGGTGGGGGGTCAGTTTCCCCACAAATTAAAAATAAATATGAAACTTAAGTGCACGTAAACCTTTTCAAATCAAAAAAAGAATTTTAGAAATCTCGCCCCCACTTACTTTAGAAAAAAGTTATGGGACCAACCTGCAAGCAAACCCTTTCAAACAAAAAAACAATTTTGAAAATCGGTTCATAAATGACAGACTTAAGCATTTGCGGGGGACAGGGGTCATATATCTCCACCTATTTTGAAAAAAAATTACGGGACCTTTCAAAAATAAAGAATTTTGAAAATCGGCTGACAAATGACATAGTTATGCTTAGGGGGAGGTTTTGACCCATTTTATCTCATCCCAGTCCAAAATACGGGACACAATTGCAGCCTATATTAATTGTGGGCCAAATATCTATTTCTGTACCGACCTTCATTTAAATCAGTTCAGCCGTTTAGGCGTGATGCCGTAACAAATGACAACTGACAGAATTATGCGTATACAGGGTTTTGACCCATTTTATCTCCTCCTGGTCCAAAATCCGGGAAACAAATATAATCTATATTAATTGTGGACCAAACATCTATCTGTGTACCAAATTTCATTCAAATCGGTTCAGCCGTTTAGGCGTGATGCCGTAACAAAAATCTGCAAACAAACGAACAAACATATACCTCAGTTTTATATAACATCCCAGCAAAAAATTTTCATGTTTCTGGAAGCAGTAAAAAACTTTCATGCCTCTCACATGCGATGTTTTGAAGCGCTTCCGAGGATGCTCAAAAGGAAGGCAGAGATCTCACAGTGTTCATAATGTTTAAATTACGAAGTTAGTCAGCATTTTACATTTATTCAACAAGAGCTCCAAAATAAACAAGATCATATTCAGTAGCATTGCAGCTTTCAACAATATAGGTTCTAAAGAATTGTCGCACGCATTGTTTCAAACAAACACTAACACATTCAAAAACTCAAAACCCATTTATAGAATGCTCTCTTTCTACATTTCTCACCTTCTGCATGGAAGACAGAATTTTATAATAAAATAGAGTTTGTTTTGTCTGTAGCAATAAGACGAAGAGACATGATTTTAGAGCAGTTTTGATGCTTCGAAAGAAGCCCTATTTTATATCAAAAACAAGAGCTCCAAAGTGGGACATCGCGAACAAAAATCATGCATGTTCGAAGCGCTTTTCGAAGCAGGAGAAACAACGAAACCAGCTTTTCTCGCTTATAAACCTTCTTCGGCCGAAGCAGTAGTTTTTGCTGGGATATAGATGATATACTTAATTTCAGAGTAATACTGCCATTCGAAGCGAAGTTATTAAAAAAAAAGCTCCTCCTGTAAAGTTTTATTTTTGCTGGTTATGATTTTCGTGCGGTTACGACTCGATATTAGTAAAAGTAAAATTTTTTATCCTACACGGAAAGCCCAAATCTTTCTATATTCGATGACGCTGTGAAATTTTTCTTTTTTGTGAAGTCCATAAAAATCGTGTAATTAAAATAAGACTTTATTTTTTAAAAGAAGGTTTCAAAAGCTTACTTTGATCCAGTGGTATCAAAGCCAAAATACTAACAGTATAATTCATGAAAATTCCTCTTTTCAGCTTTTAAGGTTACTTTAGTTATCAAACACTTTTTATTTTATAAACCAGTAATACAATTTCTGATTCACAAATGCTTCATAAGACTGAATTAACAATTAAACGT
This sequence comes from Panzeria rudis, assembly GCA_956483635.1. NCBI lineage: Eukaryota > Metazoa > Arthropoda > Insecta > Diptera > Tachinidae > Panzeria > Panzeria rudis. The sequence goes on from OY101448.1 coordinate 102,776,176, forward strand.
TTTTGCTATTTTTATGTTGGCAACATCATAATACTTTAAGTCATTTTATGTCTAGTAATGCATACAACGAACAACCTACTGTCTAGGTAGTCTGTTAAAATAAAAAAAAAAATAATAATAATTACACGCTGTTACAAAATAGCAAGTTTCCTTACTCGTGAAAAACGACTTACACCCAATTCACCTATTTGTAATACAATTACAAGGAAAATTGTATTTAATTACAATATACTCAATGACATTTTAAAAATTTTGGTAGACTTTTGATAGACAAAATGACGAAAAATTTCTAAAGACAGTAAGAATAAGAAACAATTCCTTAAATTTTTTTCATACTCAGAAGCTTGACGAGCAGCAAAAAATTGCAAAACATACTGTGAAAATACGCGAAAAATTGTCAAATTGCAAACAAGCCGTAAACTTTATTAAACATTGCTAAAATTTTAAGGAATGCCAAAATCTCAGAAAATATCGCGAAAATTACGAAAATTCGCAAAAACTTGTTAACATTAAAAACATAGAAAAGTCTGAGAGTGATTAAAAATCGGTCAAACTGTAATAAATACAAGAACTGACGACTTAAAAATAGCGAAAATTCGCGAAACACTACAAAATATCAAGCAATCCTTAAAATTGCATAAAAATAGCTAAAATTGTAAGGAATGCAAAAAGCTCGGAAAAAATCGCGAAAATTCGCAAAAACGTGCGATAGTGATTAAAAATCGGTAAAACTATTAAAGATCGAAGAACTAACGAAAAAATCATTTTTATCGCGAAAATAGTGAAAATTGGCGAAAAACTGCAATATTACAAACAAGCCTTAAAATTGCTTAAAAATAGCAAAAATTGTAAGGGAATGCAAAAATGTCGGTAAAAATCGCAAAAATGAAGAAAATTCGCAATTCCGAGTTTTTGGCATTTCTTATAAGTTTTGCTATTTTAAAACAATTTTAAGGCTTGCTTGCAATTTAAAATCTTTTTTTCGCGATTTTTCGTGATAAAGTGATTTTTTCGTCAGTTCTTCAATTTTTTATGGCTTTACCCATTTCTAATCACTATCACACTTTTCTATCTTTTTAATTTTAGCAAGTTTTTGCGAATTCTCATAATATTTGCGATTTTTCATCGTTTTTTTCATTCCATACAATTTTAGCCATTTTTATGCAATTTTAGGGCTTATTTGAAATATTGAAATTTTTGGCGATTTTTGCTATTCTCGCGATAAAAATGTTTTTTTTAGCCAGCTCTTGGCTTTATTATGGATTAATCGATTTTTAATCGAGTTTTTCCGAATTTTCGTAATTTTCGCGATTTCCGCGACAAATGTGTTTTGAGCAATGTTTAATAAATTTAAGGGGCTGTTTAAAATTTTTCGCAAACTTTCTTCATTTTCGCGATGTAAGTAATTTTTCTAGCTTTTATCCTCTTTTAGAGCTCTACCTACTTCCAGTTAATTTGAGAGATAAGATAAGCTTTAAAAATGTTACATTTTCAGTAATGATTTTTGAATTTAATAAATAATAGATTTTATTTGTAATAAAATACATTTATAGTAATTTTTATTGTTAAAGTAATTATTATGTATCTTCGTCCGAACTGCAGTACCGCAGCCTCTTGTGTCGAAATCAATTTCCGGCTTAACCATTCCAATGATTTTTTGAACAGTGGATTGGTTGAACCGATATCTTGTTTGAAATTGGTTTTCCGGCACTGTGAAAGGATTGAGTCTATTCCTAAATGTTTTCGGACGTCGTGCAGTCGATATTCCGGCGACGGATTCTAAAATCATCGTTTTTATAAAAACGAGTCTAATTAAATTTATTATACTCACCAATTCTGGAAATTGTATTGTGGTATTATATCTATTGCCATTTTTGTTAGTTTTTATTTATATGAAACGAATTTATTAAAAAAGAAAAAAAATTTACCACTTTTTTATTAAAATTTTATGTAAATAAAAGTTGGAATATCATTTTATTAAACGGTTAAAGTAGGGTAATGGCTACAATAAAAATTTCAATTTTCAAGAAGTCGTATGAAACGTTTAATAGGCTATTAAACATTTATGAATACTATTTTTCCGAATTTTGCCTATTAATTGCTTATGAATCTGTTATTGTGCATTCATGAATTACACTGTAAAAAATGTCATAATATATAATTTTTTAAATTGCTTATTATGTATATTGGCCTTTATAATCCATACAGCGTGACCACTTTCTGTACTATAGTACCAAAAATGTACTATTTAGAATTTGTTGTAATATTTTTGCACCACGATATTTTTGTACTATTTTCTAATTGTTGAAAACTAAAAAAACTAAGACCGCAAAACTCCTTCTTAACATTTACTTTATTACTTATATTTGGTAGTACTGTTTCTGATTTTTTCGTTTTCCTGGAACCTAAAGTATACATACATGTATGTATATAAATCTGTATGCCATTACCTTGATATAGATATGCCCTGCCTTATTACATTTTTTAAATCGAGAAATATTTCTATATTAAGGTAACGATATGTATAATATGTTCTGAAGTACAAATATAATGATTCTTACATATGCAAACCTGATAAATCCACTTTTTAAGTATGTAAATTGAGATTTTGATGCCGTGTGGTAGAGAAAGATACGCCTCATCGACCAGCATGTAGTTTTTCATCAATTTGAGGCTTGAAGTGTGAAAAAAGGTTTGATAAGAAAAACTGCTAAGTCCACTCATAGAAAAAAATGTTGTAAGAAAAAGGGCTAAATTCAGTACATTATTAGCTCAGTCTTTATTACTAACTCCAATGACCTGTTTTTTTGCGATTTTTATTTTTGTACATTTGTAGTCACAGATAAAGATTACCATAAAATAAACCAACTATATTTTTGGTTTTCCCCTCAAGCTGCAAATATGAAAAATAACAAGTTTTTTGTCTCTCCTGTGAAATGTGCTGAAAGGGAGTTAGCAGGTTTGCATATTAAGGCGACGAAATGTAATATGTTTTGCTGAAAATAAGACAATTGTTGAAAAAGATTTTGTACTATTTTATTTAGTTTTGTACTATTTTTGCTTAGCATCTGTACAATTTAAAAACTTTTTGGTAGCAACACTGAATCAAGCTCTTTGCAGATAGGCCCAAGCATTTTGGCACTTTTGACTTTTCGTAATAATAAAAACCGTATTAGCCCTTCAAAAAAATTATATTATTGTATTAGTTATATTGTTTATTATATTATAAATTTTTTTCTATCCCATATTTTGTATTTAAATAGTACTTGGTACTTTGAACAGCTTATATCTCATAACGGTTATAATTTTTTTTCCCGAAAAGTTCATTTTAAAATCAGCCCGTATTAAATTGCGATGTCTTCAACACTTTTATTTTTAACCGACTTCAAAAGAGGAGAAGGTTATCATGTATGTTCTTTTATCGTGTATGTTCTTTTCTTTTTTTTATGTACACGCATAACTGTCATTTGTGAACCGATTTACAAAATTCTTTTTTTGTTGGAAAGGGTTTGCCTGCAGTTTGGTCCCATATTTTTTTTCGAAAATGGGAGGGGAAAAATTTTCTCCCCCATGCATAGCTCTGTCATTTGTGAACCGATTTTCAAAATTCCTGTTTTGTCTGAAAGAGTTTTCCAAAAGTTAGTTCCATAATTTTTTCCGTATTCGGAGGGGGAAGTTCTCCCCATTCGATACCCCTAATTCATAACTATGTCATTTGTGAACAGATTTTTAAAATTCTTGTGGTATTTACAAGGGTGCGCTGGTAGTTTGGCCCCATAATTCTTTTCGAAATTGGAGCGGGAAACTTCCTCCCCCCTCCCATGTATAACTATGGCATTTTGAAACCGATTTTCAAAATTGTTTGTTTGAAAGGGCTTGACTGCAGTTTTGTTCCATAATTTTTTGTTTCGAAATTTTGTTGGGAAATTTGCTGCAAGTCCCCATTGCAGGTTAGTAGCATAATTTTTCTCCAAAATCTGTACGGGATTCCCTCTTCCCCCGAAATATTGATTATCTCATAGCTCCTCCATTCATGGACCGACTTCCAAAATTATTTTTTGTTTGAAATGGTATGCTTAGAGTTTGGTCGCATAATTTATCTACGAAAATCGGTGGGGCAAGTCTTCCCCACCTCAACCCAAAATATTTATTAGCGCACAATTCCACCATTTGCATACCGATTATCAAAATTGTTTATATGAAAGACCATGAAGCATATTGCTCTTTGTACTGAAGTTGGTTTTTTTGCCAGAATTATTCACAAAAACTTTTCTTTATTTATTTTATACATTTTATTTTAATTTATTTCATTTTAAACATCAAAATTTTAAAGAAAATTATAGAATATGAAATACAGTTTCTTAAAACACATGCTATTCATGTGTAAAATTTTATGAATAATTAAAATTTTATGTAAAATTTTAGCATAAAATAATATGAAATATGAAAACTAGGACTGATATGACACTACTTTGAATTGCCCAATTATATATAGAAAAATTAGAAGTTCAATAATGCAAACATAGCTTTGCAAATATAAAAAAAACTAATATACATGCATACCTGTAGATTACCAATGAAATTGCAAGAAGTTACAATTAGGCTAATAGTTTCAGAGGCAGAAATTGCTCACCACCACCCTCGTGGTGCTATATGTTGGAAATCTACTTTATCATTTTTAACTTTAATATTTATATTTATAAATATCAACATAGCTTTGAAATTTTTATGACATAATTGTTTTAATATTTTTCAAATGTATTTTATTCAAACTGAAAATTCGAACAATAAATATTAATTAAGGCTTTTTTCTAAAATACTTTTTTATTAAATTACAATAGGTTATGGGCCCAGCCCAAACCTTGTGCATAATTAAGAATTGCATAATATTTATTTTGAACGGGAAAAATGGCAATAATTTCAGGAAGAATTCCTTTGTTGAACGGGAAAAATTTTTCGACTTGGTTACCACAAATGGAGGCAGTTTTGCATAAGAATCGATTATTACGTATGGTAAGAAATCAAGAAGCCAAGCCAGAAGTAGTCGTCGTCAATGAAAATGCAACAGTAGCAGAAAGAAAATTGTACGAGAATTATCTAAAGAAGCAACGTGAATATGAAGATGCTGATCAAGATGCCCGTGCGGAAATTATTATTGCTTTAGACCCTGAAGTTGTGCGAATGGTAAAGAATATTAAGACATCACATGAGATTTGGTTGTATCTCAGGGACACTTATGATCGCAAGTCAACAAGAAAGAAGGCTGAATTATACCGCAAATTGCTGAATTTACAAATGGCTGAAAATCAGAATATTTCGCAGTATTTAGTGGAATTTGATGTTGTAGTCTCCGAACTTCGTGAAATGGTGAACGATTTAGATGAAGATTTCCTGAAGGTACTTTTATTGGATGGTTTACCAAGCAAGTACAAATCGGTAAAAGCAGCATTTGACACTGCCAATGAGTTTCCAACTTTAAATGTTATACGTTCAAGACTCTTAGAAATTGGCGACAAGCCAGAAGAAGTACATACACAAGATAATGCTCTGAAGGTGTTCAAATATCAATATGGCAACAAGAAGAAACATGGTAATTCTAACAACATGGAAACTAAAGGTATGAAATTTCCTTTTAATTGTCACAATTGTGGAAAAAAGGGCCACATGGCTAAAAATTGTAAGGTCAGAATAAATAAAGCAAATGAAGCATATGGGTCGTCAGGATTTGTTTTTTCAACACTAATTGGTAACAGTTCTCTTGTTTCGTCTGAGGATAGTTTTGTTTGGGTAGTTGACAGTGGAGCATCTTCCCACATGACAAGCATAAAGTCAGCATTTATTAACATAGATGAAACTTCGTCTTATCTATTTTTCCCTCAATCGAAATCAACCATTGTTAGAATACGAAAACCAACTGGAACAAGAGAACCCTAACCAGATATTAACAGACGATGATGACGGTAGTATATCTACTAGCAGTAATGAAAGTGTTACATATGAGCCTTCCATTAAAGAACGCCTTAGGTCATGGTCAATATTTCAGAGTAGAGAAGAAGCTAATATTATAATTGGTGATAATAGAAATGACCCAAAAACGTATAAAGAAATGCTGAAATCAGAGCACGTACATGATTGGAAACTTGCAACTGAAGAAGAATATAGGTCGATAATGATGAACAGTACTTGGAAATTAGTAGATTTACCTAAAGGTAGAAAGCCAATAGGCTGCAAGTGGGTTTTTAAAACTAAGTACACCCCTGATGGTAAAATTGACAAACGAAAAGCGCGCTTAGTAGCAAAAGGGTATTCCCAGGAGTATGGTGTTGATTACAATAGTACATTTGCGCCAGTCATAAGACAATCTTCATTGCGTTTAATATACGCACTTGCTGTTGAAAAAGACCTAAAATTGAGACAGCTGGATGTATCTACAGCATTTTTGAATGGGAATTTAGATGAGAAAATTTTTATGGCCCAACCCGAAGGTTTTATCGATGAGATGAATAGAAACAAAGTTTGTTTACTGAAAAAGTCAATATATGGTCTTAAACAAGCCAGTCGACAGTGGTATAAGAAGATAGATTCAGTACTGAAGGAATTTAATCTTAATAAATCAAAGTATGATCAATGTATTTATTCGATGAACACAGGCAAAGATTCTGTTATAGTAGCACTATATGTTGACGACATTATCATTGCAAGTAGTAATGAAACTTTAACTAATCGCTTAATTGCATTACTATCAAATAATTTTGGAATTCGAGACATGAAGGATCCTAAACACTGTATAGGACTCGAAATAAGTCAGAAGCCCGGATCGTTAACTGTTTGTCAACCAGCATATATTCAAAACTTAATTGAAAAATATGGTCTAACAAATGCAAAAACTAATAGAATACCAATGCAATCCAAAATAAATCTCGAAAAAGAACCTAAAATTCCCGGAGAAGAGGGAAAAATAGATAAGACGAAGTTTCAAGAAATTATAGGTTCTTTGCTACATCTAGCAGTATTTAGTAGGCCAGATATTTCTTGTAGTGTGAACAGGCTTTCGCAGTTCTGTCAAGATCCAAGAAAGCAACACTGGAATGCAGCTTTAGCAGTTATTAGATATTTAAAATCAACAAAAGATTATGTACTAATGTATAAGAAAACTAATTCGCCTCTAGTGGGTTTTGTAGATGCCAATTGGGCTCAAGATTGTAATGATCGCAAATCTCAATCAGGATTTTGTTTTATTTTCGCAGGAGCGGCTATATCATGGGAATCACGCAAACAGCGCGTTGTTGCAACATCTAGTGCAGAAGCTGAATACATGGCGTTAACAGAGTGTGCAAAAGAAGCTATGTATTTGCGATATGTATTAGAAGAATTTGGTTATGCTGTCAATGTTCCTACAACAATTATGTGTGACTCTCAAAGTGCTAAACATATGGCTAATTTCGGAAGTCATCATTCTAGAACTAAGCATATTCATTATCGTTATCATTTTATACGAGATGCTGTTGAAAATGGTACTGTGAAACTAGAATACTTGCCAACGGACAAAATGATTGCTGATATGTTAACAAAACCAGTACCCAAAATTAAACATCAATTTTGTATTAAAGGAATGGGGATGACATCAAAAAATGATTAAAGTTGAGAAGGCGTGTTGGAAATCTACTTTATCATTTTTAACTTTAATATTTATATTTATAAATATCAACATAGCTTTGAAATTTTTATGACATAATTGTTTTAATATTTTTCAAATGTATTTTATTCAAACTGAAAATTCGAACAATAAATATTAATTAAGGCTTTTTTCTAAAATACTTTTTTATTAAATTACAATACTATATTTAAAAAATACAAATCGTATGTATCTTTATAGACTCAGATCCATCTATATTTAAATTTCATTAATATTGGTTAGATATGAACTTTCGGAGAAGCACAAATTAACCTCTACCCCCTCGAGGTTTTATATCTGAAAAATATATAGCCCATGTGTCCTTCTAGGCTCAGGTGTATCTATGTTTTAAATTTCATCAAAATCTCTTTTGGCGATAAGTCCCCACAAACAAATTTAAATTAGAGTGCCAAAAGTACCAATGTTTCCCGTGTTTACCCCTTAAAAAGTACCCCATATTTTAATCTGGCACATATGCTATCCGTCTACCAAATTTCATCCAAATCCATTGAGAGCTTTTTGCGTGATAGTGGGTCAAACTTCCAAACATACAAACTTTCTCATTTATAATATTAGTAGGATATCTCTACCCATCAAAGCAAAATGTTACCAAATATAGTTGATAAAAGTGTGACTTGAAGACACTTGAAGACACTTAGTTTAAATTTCAACACTATATTTGCGGGTCCCGTTTATAAGTGAAGTTAACAAAATTTGATTCATAATCTTAATTTATAAAAATTAAATCCTAAAAATTCGACTTAAGTTCTTTTGTCGAAAGTCCACAGTTTTTTATAGAAATTCTCAGCAAAGGCCTTACAACTGAGAGAAATACTTACCAATGGAGGTAGTTTCTGTTTTTGCCTTCTCTCCAGTTGACTATTTTTGCTAAATGTTTTTACTTTAGATGATTCCCGTACTGGTGGTTTTATATTTTGTTCAACAATATTTCCGACATGATCGCGAGGATAATTATACTCCTTATCTGGAGATATCTCTTCCGTAATAGATTCATCTCCTGTTGAGGATTCTTTAGTAGAAATAAGAAGACATTACACTAATGTTATGGAATTTTGTAAATTAAAGATATGCCTGTGTCTTCATTAGCTCCTTCTGGGCTTTTATTAAAAACTGAACTTCTTTTAGATGGCATGGGCAAATTTGGCTTGCATCTAGATTTCAAAGCAGCAAGTGCTTGTTGGACAGCTTCTTGGCGAACTTCTAAAAAGTTGTATTATGCATTATAATATTATTCATTTTTATGTTTATTTTAATGATATTGAATTAAATGCATAGAATTAATATTAACTCGTTACTACCTAAACTCGTAGTTCAATGGAGGCACTATGTTAGAGTTGATCATATTCGTTCGTTTTAGTGTCTAGTCATTTTTGTTCACAACGAAAATATGAACAAGTTCGTTCTTTTCGGTCAGTTTTTTTGTTTACTGAATGATTGAACAGCTGTTCATAACGGCTTAAAACTTTCTGATTAATGAAACGTTAATAGCGAATACATCTAATGCAGCAAATTACTTTATTTAACATATATTGATATATTAAATGAAATATTTAGTGTCGTGGTCGTGCAGCAATATTTTATAGTAAGGCACATTTAGGACGACATGGCATACGACAACGGATACTTTCTAGATTTGTACTTTTCAGAGTGAAATTTTTAAGAGGGTTTACTTTTTTAACTTTTTTTATTTAAATTATATTGGGGTCATGCATACAGCATTAATACTATTGCCCATAAAGGACAATAGTATGCATGTATTTTGGTTGGAATTGGAGTGGAAATATCGGGTGCATGCAAACAAAGCTGCGTGCAAAGCATAACAGTATACATATTTTTAAAATGTGCTAATTATTCCCTTTCCTTTGATACCCAACACGACATCATTAATTTTACTTTATTTTTCGTTATGAAAGGGATACAATCATTTATATGTCATCAAAATTCTATGATACTTCCGAAAGCCCTGGAAGACTAAAACTTGGTATGTAATCCAGCAATCCCATACAAACAAAGAAGCAATTAAGAAAAGGGAAACTTTCCCCCACCAACCCTTCAAAAAGGGGGTGCATATTTTAGATGTAATCAAAATTCTACAGTACTTTCTGAAGCCGTAGAAGACTGAAATTTGGTATGTAGGCCATAATTTTCATAAACACTACGGAAAAATTAAGAAAGGGAAAACTTTCCCCCTCAAGCCTTTCGAAAATGGGTTGCATGTTTGTACATATAATCAAAGTTCTATGGTACTTCCTGAAACCCTAAAAGACTGAAATTTGGTATGTAGTCTAGTAATTGCATACAAACCACAGAAGAATTAAAAAAGGGAAACTTTCTCCCTCCAATCCTTCATACACAGGGTGCAAAGCAGGTGGTTATTTTACATATAATCTATATTTTATGGTGCTTTCTGAAACCCTAGAAGACTGAAATTTGGTATATAGGCCAGCAATTGTATACACACAACGGGAAAATTTTATTGTATTAGCCGAGTGTAAGGTCTCTCGAATTTACCTTTTATTCATCGTAGTATTACTTCGTATTTTAGCGAATGTAAGGTCTCCCGAATTTACCTTATATTCATTTGTAATATTATTTTATAGTTTTAGCCGAGTGTAAGATCTCCCGAATTTACTTTATATTCATCGTAGTATTACTTCGTATTTTAGAGAGTGTAAGGTCCCTCGAATTTACCCTATATTCATTCGTAGGATAATTTCGTATCTTTAGCTGAGTGTGAGGTCTCCCGAATTTACCTTATATTCATTCAATTATTTCATATTTTAGCGAGTGTAAGGTCATTTGTAATGTTATTAGCCGAGTGTAAGGTCTGCCGAATTTACCTTACTGCGTACTTACTACGTATTACATACTTACTTAACCGTGCTACGCATAACAGAGAGAATTGGTACTTTGGCCGAACAGTTCGTATGTGGAGTAAATTCCCCGCAGCGGTCTTTCCAGTCACTTTCAGTGTGGGTAAGTTCAAGTCGAATGTTCACAGACACTACTCCCTCTATCTTTCTTCCAATAAACAATTTTCCTAGTTCCGGCACAACGTACTGCGTAAGCAGGGGTCAATCCCCTGAGTGCTGGTCCCAAAAAAATAAAAATAAATAAAGATCAAAAAAGAAGAAAAACGGCTTAAATGTCAAAATATAGATGCCTACCATTGTAAAGAAAAAAAAAACTTAAAAATAAAATAGGTAAACAAATTTTTAAATTAAATGGTTTTATTGTAATGAAACATAATAAAGATGAAGATATTGCACTACAAGCAAACAAATATTACCACACCACTCTCCTCACACAGATAGGGTATTGATCAGACTAAAACAAAACCGATAAAATCTGATCAATGCACTATGTTGGTGAGAAGAGTGATGTGGTAGTTGGTACCTGGCACCACGTAACTATTTTTTAGCTTTTAGTGCATTATCTGCATCATTCTTATGTTTCATTACAATAAAACCATTTAACTTAAAAATTCTTTTACTTATTTTTTCACTTTTCATACAATGTAACATAAATATACAAATATATTTGGTTCTAATTAAGAGAAATTCCAAAGCATAGTTTTAAGTTAATTTTATTTATCGCCCACCTGTGGGAAAATGTAAATATAATATTAGAACACATTGGAAGGGTTTTGAAATAAAATCAGGTTCTGGTGTTAATATTCTAAGCAAACAGGTTGTTGAATATTTAGGGATATACCTTGATGAATTTTTATATTTCAATAACCATATCAATTTACAGATTTTAAAAGCAAAAAGAGCCTTTTATGTACAAAGAAGACAACTGGTGTCTTGGGAACACCCGGTTATAGCTATGCTACAATGGTGCCGATATAACTACATGCAAACTACAGCAAACACAAGCTAAATGCGGACGACTTTGGTGTGACCGCTACTACAGTTTATACCATGCGAATATACTTGGGAACAAGTATCGGTAAAGCTCTCGGACGACAGTTCAAGTAGCTGGATTGTAACTGCCGTTCGTACGGTATCGTGATTTGCTCCCCTTTCTGTGCACAAAACTAATCTACTTATCCAATACAAAACATAGAGCGAGTGAGAATTACAAGATTTTTACGTACATGCTTACTACCACTAGGTACGTGTGTGTGAATGTTTATTGCTTGCCGTATACATGGGTACATAATTGTTATCACGTGTTGACAACGTGCATGTTTGTTGTTTGTTGTCGATGTTTTATTAAATATATTAAGTGAGGGTTCTAGTTAAATGCTTTCATAACAATATTGGGCTGGGGCATTTATAACGTCACGTTACAACTAGCCTCTCACTTTTTGGGCATTGGCGTTACAATGGCAACCTTCCAACATCTTGGAAATTCACAAGCATGGAACGAAATACTGAAAAGGGCTGCCACAGGACGCGCTAGCATCGAAGAGCACTGCTTGAAGACCAGTGCTGGAATACCATCCGGCCCAGGAGACTTATTTACGTTGAGCCGCGATAAAATATTTTTGGCGTAGTTACGGACATTCTTTCAATCGCTGGCAGTGATTGATTGCTTTCCGGCAAGTGGGAATTGCTTGCAAATAATTCAGCCAGAAGGTTAGCTTTATCAACCGGGTCAGTGAATATTTGGTCATCCTTTAAAATAGTCGGAATTGAGAAACTAGCATTATCCTTTACCCTTTTAACGAATCCAACGAACAAAAGCTCTTGCTGCCGAGGAGCAGCAAGAGCTTTAGCACGAAGACGCTGCTCGTACAAAGCTTTTTCGCGTCTCAGGACCCTGGCACACGAAGATCTCTCCTATTTGCGCAGCGAGTCAGTATCTGCGTTTTTGTTACTACGCCAGATATTGAATGCTTCCTCTCTGGATCTGACGGCATTTTTGCACGTTTGATTGAACCAAGACTTTGATCTGGGATTAATCAGGATTCGCTTAGATGGAATAAAGGCTCTCATTCCCAGCAAAATGATATTTTAAACTATTTTCGCCATCGCATTGACATTTCTGTCTAGGAAACATAGTTTCCAGTTGAACTGCCGAAAAAATTCGTTGAGCTCGTCTCGTAGCTGTTTGTGAGACGTTGCGAAATTTTGAAAACGAAAAGGAGGCGGAAACGGTGCCATGATCCGAGTTACCGAGAGGTGCATTAACGCTCACTTCGTACTTGTCGGGGTGCGAAGTGAGAAAAACGTCGAGAGTATTGTTTAGCTGCCCTTTAACACACGAAGTATGTGTTGGCTCATTCACTAATGGCGCGAGATGATTGTGCGCGGCGAACAACTCAACATATTGGCCTTTCGAAGTTGTATGGCTTGAATGGCGAAGCCAAGATAAATTGTGAACATTGAAAGCACCAGCAACAACTATTTCACTGTTCGGACAACTCTCAAGGATCTTCGAAAGGGTATCGATATTGAGTATGGTTTTATTCCTAACCGTACTTGGACTTCTGTACAGAAATCCGAAGTGCAAATAGCGTGTCCAGATTTTGAATTTAACCCATAGACAGCTAAATTCAGGATCATACGTGCCTAAAGGTTGCTGGTACTGGTATTGGTACTGATGAACACTGAAAAGTGATAGAAGGTGATACCCAGGTAAATGAAAATCCTGTGGATCAGAGTAGATAGGAACGATTCATCTGGCAGCAATTAAAATTTTAAAATTTGGGTAATTAAAATTTGAAATTTTAATTGTTAAATAAACAAATGTGTAATTTGATACCCGTGGGTAAAACAATTAAAGTGCCCTGTAGGCAAAATGTGTATACTGAAGATTGTGAAAAATTATAGTGTGGGTAATGCTTTTTGGTGTTATAGAAATTTAGGGTGTTGTTCTAATGGGGTGATATTGAGACATTGGATAGTGAGTTTGGAGCTTGAAAGTATTGGCTTAGTATTGACAATGTGGTTCTTATGGGGTGATATTGAGAGTGAGTTTGGAGCTTCAAAGTATTAGCTTAGTATAGACAATGTGGTTCTTATGGGGTGATATTGATACATTGAGTAGTGAGTTTGGAGCTTGAAAGTATTGGCTTACTATAGACAATGTGGTTCTTATAGGGTCATATTGAGAGATTGGGTAGTGTTTTAGATTATATGTGGAAATAAAGAGTGTAGACAACGTCACCAAACTTGTAGATAAAAAAGTCGACTTGGGTTCCTACGGGGTTTATTGAGTGGCTATTATTATTTTTTTGTTCTGGATAATTTTTTGTGGTGCTTGTGTTTACATTTACTTTGTGCGTGGCTGTGGGTGCGTGGATGTGTGGGGGTGGGGGTGTGTGGATGTGTGTGCGTGGCTGTTTGGTTGTGTGTGTGTTTCTTTTTTCTTATCTTTAGATTTGTTAAGAATGTGTGTATGTCGTTTCAAAAGTCCGTCTTGTTTATTTCTTGGTTAAGTTCCAATTAATATGTATGCATATACATACGTACATACAATAAGCGTTTGCTTTTTGTTTATAATATTTTTTATGTCAAGTGGGGGTATTTGTTTTTTGCATCAAATAATCGCATGATCGTTTTGGATTTGTAGTTATGTTTCTTTGTATGACAGATGCTCTGAAATGTTTGTTTACGTTAAATATGCATGCTTAATCTTGTTGGTGTTTTTGTTTATTCAGATGGATGTGTTGGAGAATGAGTCATCATCCTAATTTTTTGTTTGTTAGTGGGGATTGGTTAGAGGTTGTGTTTACATTAAGAGTCTGTACATGTGGATTGATGTCTACCCATCTTGTATATTTCTTTGAACATTCTACCCCACAGTAGAGCGACATTGCACAAAATTCACTCAAAATATTCCTTTGAAGTTTTGCCGAAGTTTTAAAATTTGGGTAATTAAAATTTGAAATTTTAATTGTTAAATAAACAAAAGTTTAATTAGATATGCGTGGGGAAAAATGGTAAATGTGTATGTCTGTGTCTGTGTTGTGTGAGTGTGTCTATGTGATATATGTACGTTGTGATCTATCTGTATAAATTTTGTTGTTTGTGAGTTGTTGTTTGTATATGTAGGTATATGTGAGGTTGTTTTTATGTCTGGATGTATGTACATATTACAATTCTCTTTTATTATTTTTGTGTTTGATAGGTCAAATTTGAATTTCACAATATTATGCAATTTGAATTTTACAATGTGTTGTCCTTGATTTTGTGCTGATCGTGCGAATTCTTGCAGTTGCTATGTATATGAATTCCATCATATTTCTACATGTGTATTGATGTCTGTCCGTGAGAATATATATTTGTGTATGTGAGATGTTCATAGCTTGATGTTTTTTCAATTTGTTAGTGTAAGTATGGGGGGGCGTGAGAATTTCTGTCTGTCTGTGGGAATTTCTGTCTGTCTGTGGGAATTTCTATATGTCTGAATGTATGAATTTGAGTCTGTCCATGATTTGGAGGTATGTTGTTAAAATAGTTTGAATTGTTTTTGTAGGCGACATGTGATGTACATATGTAGTATAAAATGTTCTCATGTATGTGACCTTCCCTATTTTTTATATGTTTATGCTAAAATCCGTTTGATTACATATGTGTTTTATAATACTGTGGACGATGAATTTTTTTTATTTTGTTAAGCTTATCTTTGTTCTATGTATGTTAAATTCAATTTGTTTATATTTAAAGTTTTAAAATGTTTTGTTTCTATTTATTTAAGCATGTCCGTCCATTTTTGACTCAACGTCAGTCGGTTGGTGAACGGTGTGTATATTTTCATTATGTGGTTATGGAAGTGTGAGAAAGGAGGAGGAGCTGTGTTAAGTTCTACTAAATGTTCTGAGTACGCAATCGCATAGGCATGAAATTTGCCAATATGTGTACATACTTATGTACATATCTACAAATTTATTTGATGTATGCATGTAAATACATACAAATAAGTGTTTGCTCTATGTTTGTATTCATTTTTTTTAAGTGAGAACTTTTGTTGCAAAATATTCGCATGATCCTGGATTTGTAGTTGTGTGTAGCTAATAAATATGCTGATATATTTTATTTGAAAATTGAAATACGGGAGACCTTGCACTCGCTAAAATACGAAACAATGGTACCAATATAACTACATGCAAGCTACAGCAAACACAAGCTAAGTGCGGACGAACTTGGTGTAACCACTACTACAGTTTATACCATGCGAATATACTTGGGAACAAGAATCGGTAAAGCTCTCGGACGACAGTTCAAGTAACCTGCTTGTAACTGCCGTTCGTATGGTATCGTGACTTGCTTCCCTTTCTGTGCACAAAACTAATCTACTTATCCAATACAAAACATAGAGGGAGTGAGAATTACTAGATTTTTACGTACATGCTTACTACCACTAGGTACGTGTGTGTGAATGTTTATTACTTGCCGTATACATGGGTACATAATTGTTATCACGTATTGACAACGTGCATGTTTGTTGTTTGTTGTCGATGTTTTATTAAATATATTAAGTGAGGGTTCTAGTTAAATGTGTTTATAAAAATATTGGGCTGGGGTATTTGTAACGTCACGTTACAACTAGCCTCTCCCTTTTTGGGCGTTGGCGTTACAATGGCAACCTTCCAACATCTTAGCAATTCACTAGCATGGAACAAAATACTGAAAAGGGCTGCCACAGGACGCGCTAGCATCGAAGAGCACTGCTTGAAGACCAGTGCTGGAATACCATCCGGCCCAGGAGACTTATTTACCTTGAGCCGCGATAAAATATTTTTGGCGTAGTTACGGATATTCTTTCAATCGCGGGCAGTGTTTGATTGCTTTCCGGCAAGTGGGAATTGCTTGCAAATAATTCAGCCAGAAGGTTGGCTTTATCAACCGGGTCAGTGAATATTTGGCCATCCTTTAAAAGAGTCGGAATTGAGAAACTAGCATTATCCTTTACCCTTTTAATGAATCCAACGACCAAAAGCTCTTGCTGAAGGAGCAGCAAGAACTTTAGCACGAAGACGCTGCTCGTACAAAGCTTTTTCGCGTCTCAGGACCCTGGCACACGAAGATCTCTCCTTTTTGCGCAGCGAGTCAGTATCTGCGTTTTTGTTACTACGCCAGATATTGAATGCTTCCTCTCTGGATCTGACGGCATTTTTGCACGTTTGATTGAACCAAGACTTCGATCTGGGATTAATCAGGACTCGCTTAGATGGAATAAAGGCTCTCATTCCCAGCAAAATTATATTTTCAACTATTTTCGCCATCGCATTGACATTTCTGTCTAGGAAACATAGTTTCCAGTTGAACTGCCGAAAAAATTCTTTGAGCTCGTCTCATAGCTGTTTGTGAGGCGTTGCGAAATTTTGAAAACGAAAAGGAGGCGGAAACGGTGCCATGATCCGAGTTACCGAGAGGTGCATTAACGGTCACTTCGTACTTGTCGGGGTGCGAAGTGAGAAAAAGGTCGAGAGTATTGTTTAGGTGCCCGTCAATACACGAAATATGTGTTGGCTCATTCACTAATGGCGCGAACACCTCAACATATTGGCCTTCCGAAGTTGTATGGCTTGAATGGCGAAGCCAAGATAAATTGTGAACATTGAAATCACCAGCAACAACTATTTCACTGTTCGGACAACTCTCAAGGATCTTCGAAAGGGTATCGATATTGAGTATGGTTTTATCCCTAACCGCACTTGGACTTCTGTATAGAAATCCGAAGTGCAAATAGCGTGTCCAGATTTTTAATCTAACCCATAGACAGCTAAATTCAGGATCATACGTACCTAAAGGTTGCTGGTACTGGTACTGGTGAACACTGAAAAGTGATAGAAGGTGATACCCAGGTAAATGAAAATCCTGTGGATCAGAGTAGATAGGAACGATTCATCTGGCAGCAATTAAAATTTTAAAATTTGGGTAATTAAAATTTGAAAGTTTGAAATTTTAATTGTTAAATAAACAAATGTGTAATTTGATACCCGTGGGAAAAGCAATTAAAGTGCCCTGTAGGCAAAATGTGTATACTGAAGATTGTGAAAAATTATAGTGTGGGTAATGCTTTTTGGTGTTATAGAAATTTAGGGTGTTGTTCTAATGGGGTGATATTGAGACATTGGATAGTGAGTTTGGAGCTTGAAAGTATTGGCTTAGTATTGACAATGTGGTTCTTATGGGGTGGTACTGAGAGTGAGTTTGGAGCTTCAAAGTTTTAGCTTAGTATAGACAATGTGGTTCTTATGGGGTGATATTGATACATTGAGTAGTGAGGTTGGAGCTTGAAAGTATTGGCTTACTATAGACAATGTGGTTCTTATAGGGTCATATTGAGAGATTGGGTAGTGTTTTAGATTATATGTGGAAATAAAGAGTGTAGACAACGTCACCAAACTTGTAGATAAAAAAGTCGACTTGGGTTCCTACGGGGTTTATTGAGTGGCTATTATTATTTTTTTGTTCTTGATAATTTTTTGTGGTGCTTGTGTTTACATTTACTTTGTGCGTGGCTGTGGGTGCGTGGATGTGTGGGGGGTGGGGGTGTGTGGATGTGTGTGCGTGGCTGTTTGGTTGTGTGTGTGTTTCTTTTTTCTTATCTTTAGATTTGTTAAGAATGTGTGTATGTCGTTTCAAAAGTCCGTCTTGTTTATTTCTTGGTTAAGTTCCAATTAATATGTATGCATATACATACGTACATACAATAAGCGTTTGCTTTTTGTTTATAATATTTTTTATGTCAAGTGGGGGTATTTGTTTTTTGCATCAAATAATCGCATGATCGTTTTGGATTTGTAGTTATGTTTCTTAGTATGACAGATGCTCTGAAATGTTTGTTTACGTTAAATATGCATGCTTAATCTTGTTGGTGTTTTTGTTTATTCAGATGGATGTGTTGGAGAATGAGTCATCATCCTAATTTTTTGTTTGTTAGTGGGGATTGGTTAGAGGTTGTGTTTACATTAAGAGTCTGTACATGTGGATTGATGTCTACCCATCTTGTATATTTATTTGTCTACCCCACAGTAGAGCGACATTGCACAAAATTCACTCAAAATATTCCTTTGAAGTTTTGCCGAAGTTTTAAAATTTGGGTAATTAAAATTTGAAATTTTAATTGTTAAATAAACAAAAGTTTAATTAGATATGCGTGGGGAAAAAATGGTAAATGTGTATGTCTGTGTCTGTGTTGTGTGAGTGTGTCTATGTGATATATGTACGTTGTGATCGATCTGTATAAATTTTGTTGTTTGTGAGTTGTTGTTTATATATGTAGGTATATGTGAGGTTGTTTTTATGTCTGGATGTATGTACATATTACAATTCTCTTTTATTATTTTTGTGTTTGATAGGTCAAATTTGAATTTCACAATATTATGCAATTTGAATTTTACAATGTGTTGTCCTTGATTTTGTGCTGATCGTGCGAATTCTTGCAGTTGCTATGTATATGAATTCCATCATATTTCTACATGTGTATTGATGTCTGTCCGTGAGAATATATATTTGTGTATGTGAGATGTTCATAGCTTGATGTTTTTTCAATTTGTTAGTGTAAGTATGGGGGGGCGTGAGAATTTCTGTCTGTCTGTGGGAATTTCTGTCTGTCTGTGGGAATTTCTATATGTCTGAATGTATGAATTTGAGTCTGTCCATGATTTGGAGGTATGTTGTTAAAATAGTTTGAATTGTTTTTGTAGGCGACATGTGATGTACATATGTAGTATAAAATGTTCTCATGTATGTGACCTTCCCTATTTTTTATATGTTTATGCTAAAATCCGTTTGATTACATATGTGTTTTATAATACTGTGGACGATGAATTTTTTTTATTTTGTTAAGCTTATCTTTGTTCTATGTATGTTAAATTCAATTTTTTTATATTTAAAGTTTTAAAATGTTTTGTTTCTATTTATTTAAGCATGTCCGTCCATTTTTGACTCAACGTCAGTCGGTTGGTGAACGGTGTGTATATTTTCATTATGTGGTTATGGAAGTGTGAGAAAGGAGGAGGAGCTGTGTTAAGTTCTACTAAATGTTCTGAGTACGCAATCGCATAGGCATGAAATTTGCCAATATATGTACATACTTATGTACATATCTACAAATTTATTTGATGTATGCATGTAAATACATACAAATAAGTGTTTGCTCTATGTTTGTATTCATTTTTTTCAAGTGAGAACTTTTGTTGCAAAATATTCGCATAATCGTTTGAATTTGTAGTTGTGTGTAGCTAATAAATATGCTGATATATTTTATTTGAAAATTGAAATACGGGAGACCTTACACTCGCTAAAATACGAAACAATGGTACCAATATAACTACATGCAAGCTACAGCAAACACAAGCTAAGTGCGGACGAACTTGGTGTAACCACTACTACAGTTTATACCATGCGAATATACTTGGGAACACGAATCGGTAAAGCTCTCGGACGACAGTTCAAGTAACCTGCTTGTAACTGCCGTTCGTATGGTATCGTGACTTGCTTCCCTTTCTGTGCACAAAACTAATCTACTTATCCAATACAAAACATAGAGGGAGTGAGAATTACTAGATTTTTACGTACATGCTTACTACCACTAGGTACGTGTGTGTGAATGTTTATTACTTGCCGTATACATGGGTACATAATTGTTATCACGTATTGACAACGTGCATGTTTGTTGTTTGTTGTCGATGTTTTATTAAATATATTAAGTGAGGGTTCTAGTTAAATGTGTTTATAAAAATATTGGGCTGGGGTATTTGTAACGTCACGTTACAACTAGCCTCTCCCTTTTTGGGAGTTGGCGTTACAATGGCAACCTTCCAACATCTTGGCAATTCACTAGCATGGAACAAAATACTGAAAAGGGCTGCCACAGGACGCGCTAGCATCGAAGAGCACTGCTTTAAGACCAGTGCTGGAATACCATCCGGCCCAGGAGACTTATTTACCTTGAGCCGCGATAAAATATTTTTGGCGTAGTTACGGATATTCTTTCAATCGCGGGCAGTGTTTGATTGCTTTCCGGCAAGTGGGAATTGCTTGCAAATAATTCAGCCAGAAGGTTGGCTTTATCAACCGGGTCAGTGAATATTTGGCCATCCTTTAAAAGAGTCGGAATTGAGAAACTAGCATTATCCTTTACCCTTTTAATGAATCCAACGACCAAAAGCTCTTGCTGAAGGAGCAGCAAGAACTTTAGCACGAAGACGCTGCTCGTACAAAGCTTTTTCGCGTCTCAGGACCCTGGCACACGAAAATCTCTCCTTTTTGCGCAGCGAGTCAGTATCTGCGTTTTTGTTACTACGCCAGATATTGAACGCTTCCTCTCTGGATCTGACGGCATTTTTGCACGTTTGATTGAACCAAGACTTCGGTCTGGGATTAATCAGGATTCGCTTAGATGGAATAAAAGCTCTCATTCCCAACAAAATTATATTTTCAACTATTTTCGCCATCGCATTGACATTTCTGTCTAGGAAACATAGTTTCCAGTTGAACTGCCGAAAAAATTCTTTGAGCTCGTCTCATATCTGTTTGTGAGGCGTTGCGAAATTTTGAAAACGAAAAGGAGGCGGAAACGGTGCCATGATCCGAGTTACCGAGAGGTGCATTAACGGTCACTTCGTACTTGTCGGGGTGCGAAGTGAGAAAAAGGTCGAGAGTATTGTTTAGGTGCCCGTCAATACACGAAATATGTGTTGGCTCATTCACTAATGGCGCGAACACCTCAACATATTGGCCTTCCGAAGTTGTATGGCTTGAATGGCGAAGCCAAGATAAATTGTGAACATTGAAATCACCAGCAACAACTATTTCACTGTTCGGACAACTCTCAAGGATCTTCGAAAGGGTATCGATATTGAGTATGGTTTTATCCCTAACCGCACTTGGACTTCTGTATAGAAATCCGAAGTGCAAATAGCGTGTCCAGATTTTTAATCTAACCCATAGACAGCTAAATTCAGGATCATACGTACCTAAAGGTTGCTGGTACTGGTACTGGTGAACACTGAAAAGTGATAGAAGGTGATACCCAGGTAAATGAAAATCCTGTGGATCAGAGTAGATAGGAACGATTCATCTGGCAGCAATTAAAATTTTAAAATTTGGGTAATTAAAATTTGAAAGTTTGAAATTTTAATTGTTAAATAAACAAATGTGTAATTTGATACCCGTGGGAAAAGCAATTAAAGTTCCCTGTAGGCAAAATGTGTATACTGAAGATTGTGAAAAATTATAGTGTGGGTAATGCTTTTTGGTGTTATAGAAATTTAGGGTGTTGTTCTAATGGGGTGATATTGAGACATTGGATAGTGAGTTTGGAGCTTGAAAGTATTGGCTTAGTATTGACAATGTGGTTCTTATGGGGTGGTACTGAGAGTGAGTTTGGAGCTTCAAAGTTTTAGCTTAGTATAGACAATGTGGTTCTTATGGGGTGATATTGATACATTGAGTAGTGAGGTTGGAGCTTGAAAGTATTGGCTTACTATAGACAATGTGGTTCTTATAGGGTCATATTGAGAGATTGGGTAGTGTTTTAGATTATATGTGGAAATAAAGAGTGTAGACATAGTCACCAAACTTGTAGATAAAAAAGTCGACTTGGGTTCCTACGGGGTTTATTGAGTGGCTATTATTATTTTTTTGTTCTTGATAATTTTTTGTGGTGCTTGTGTTTACATTTACTTTGTGCGTGGCTGTGGGTGCGTGGATGTGTGGGGGGTGGGGGTGTGTGGATGTGTGTGCGTGGCTGTTTGGTTGTGTGTGTGTTTCTTTTTTCTTATCTTTAGATTTGTTAAGAATGTGTGTATGTCGTTTCAAAAGTCCGTCTTGTTTATTTCTTGGTTAAGTTCCAATTAATATGTATGCATATACATACGTACATACAATAAGCGTTTGCTTTTTGTTTATAATATTTTTTATGTCAAGTGGGGGTATTTGTTTTTTGCATCAAATAATCGCATGATCGTTTTGGATTTGTAGTTATGTTTCTTAGTATGACAGATGCTCTGAAATGTTTGTTTACGTTAAATATGCATGCTTAATCTTGTTGGTGTTTTTGTTTATTCAGATGGATGTGTTGGAGAATGAGTCATCATCCTAATTTTTTGTTTGTTAGTGGGGATTGGTTAGAGGTTGTGTTTACATTAAGAGTCTGTACATGTGGATTGATGTCTACCCATCTTGTATATTTATTTGAACATTCTACCCCACAGTAGAGCGACATTGCACAAAATTCACTCAAAATATTCCTTTGAAGTTTTGCCGAAGTTTTAAAATTTGGGTAATTAAAATTTGAAATTTTAATTGTTAAATAAACAAAAGTTTAATTAGATATGCGTGGGGAAAAAATGGTAAATGTGTATGTCTGTGTCTGTGTTGTGTGAGTGTGTCTATGTGATATATGTACGTTGTGATCGATCTGTATAAATTTTGTTGTTTGTGAGTTGTTGTTTGTATATGTAGGTATATGTGAGGTTGTTTTTATGTCTGGATGTATGTACATATTACAATTCTCTTTTATTATTTTTGTGTTTGATAGGTCAAATTTGAATTTCACAATATTATGCAATTTGAATTTTACAATGTGTTGTCCTTGATTTTGTGCTGATCGTGCGAATTCTTGCAGTTGCTATGTATATGAATTCCATCATATTTCTACATGTGTATTGATGTCTGTCCGTGAGAATATATATTTGTGTATGTGAGATGTTCATAGCTTGATGTTTTTTCAATTTGTTAGTGTAAGTATGGGGGGGGGGGCGTGAGAATTTCTGTCTGTCTGTGGGAATTTCTGTCTGTCTGTGGGAATTTCTATATGTCTGAATGTATGAATTTGAGTCTGTCCATGTTTTGGAGGTATGTTGTTAAAATAGTTTGAATTGTTTTTGTAGGCGACATGTGATGTACATATGTAGTATAAAATGTTCTCATGTATGTGACCTTCCCTATTTTTTATATGTTTATGCTAAAATCCGTTTGATTACATATGTGTTTTATAATACTGTGGACGATGAATTTTTTTTATTTTGTTAAGCTTATCTTTGTTCTATGTATGTTAAATTCAATTTGTTTATATTTAAAGTTTTAAAATGTTTTGTTTCTATTTATTTAAGCATGTCCGTCCATTTTTGACTCAACGTCAGTCGGTTGGTGAACGGTGTGTATATTTTCATTATGTGGTTATGGAAGTGTGAGAAAGGAGGAGGAGCTGTGTTAAGTTCTACTAAATGTTCTGAGTACGCAATCGCATAGGCATGAAATTTGCCAATATGTGTACATACTTATGTACATATCTACAAATTTATTTGATGTATGCATGTAAATACATACAAATAAGTGTTTGCTCTATGTTTGTATTCATTTTTTTCAAGTGAGAACTTTTGTTGCAAAATATTCGCATGATCGTTTGGATTTGTAGTTGTGTGTAGCTAATAAATATGCTGATATATTTTATTTGAAAATTGAAATACGGGAGACCTTGCACTCGCTAAAATACGAAACAATGGTACCAATATAACTACATGCAAGCTACAGCAAACACAAGCTAAGTGCGGACGAACTTGGTGTAACCACTACTACAGTTTATACCATGCGAATATACTTGGGAACAAGAATCGGTAAAGCTCTCGGACGACAGTTCAAGTAACCTGCTTGTAACTGCCGTTCGTATGGTATCGTGACTTGCTTCCCTTTCTGTGCACAAAACTAATCTACTTATCCAATACAAAACATAGAGGGAGTGAGAATTACTAGATTTTTACGTACATGCTTACTACCACTAGGTACGTGTGTGTGAATGTTTATTACTTGCCGTATACATGGGTACATAATTGTTATCACGTATTGACAACGTGCATGTTTGTTGTTTGTTGTCGATGTTTTATTAAATATATTAAGTGAGGGTTCTAGTTAAATGTGTTTATAAAAATATTGGGCTGGGGTATTTGTAACGTCACGTTACAACTAGCCTCTCCCTTTTTGGGCGTTGGCGTTACAATGGCAACCTTCCAACATCTTGGCAATTCACTAGCATGGAACAAAATACTGAAAAGGGCTGCCACAGGACGCGCTAGCATCGAAGAGCACTGCTTTAAGACCAGTGCTGGAATACCATCCGGCCCAGGAGACTTATTTACCTTGAGCCGCGATAAAATATTTTTGGCGTAGTTACGGATATTCTTTCAATCGCGGGCAGTGTTTGATTGCTT
The DNA here is from genome assembly GCA_956483635.1 of Panzeria rudis. NCBI lineage: Eukaryota > Metazoa > Arthropoda > Insecta > Diptera > Tachinidae > Panzeria > Panzeria rudis. Next base: position 102,800,988 of record OY101448.1, read on the forward strand.
TCCGGCAAGTGGGAATTGCTTGCAAATAATTCAGCCAGAAGGTTGGCTTTATCAACCGGGTCAGTGAATATTTGGCCATCCTTTAAAAGAGTCGGAATTGAGAAACTAGCATTATCCTTTACCCTTTTAATGAATCCAACGACCAAAAGCTCTTGCTGAAGGAGCAGCAAGAACTTTAGCACGAAGACGCTGCTCGTACAAAGCTTTTTCGCGTCTCAGGACCCTGGCACACGAAGATCTCTCCTTTTTGCGCAGCGAGTCAGTATCTGCGTTTTTGTTACTACGCCAGATATTGAACGCTTCCTCTCTGGAGCTGACGGCATTTTTGCACGTTTGATTGAACCAAGACTTCGGTCTGGGATTAATCAGGATTCGCTTAGATGGAATAAAAGCTCTCATTCCCAGCAAAATTATATTTTCAACTATTTTCGCCATCGCATTGACATTTCTGTCTAGGAAACATAGTTTCCAGTTGAACTGCCGAAAAAATTCTTTGAGCTCGTCTCATAGCTGTTTGTGAGGCGTTGCGAAATTTTGAAAACGAAAAGGAGGCGGAAACGGTGCCATGATCCGAGTTACCGAGAGGTGCATTAACGGTCACTTCGTACTTGTCGGGGTGCGAAGTGAGAAAAAGGTCGAGAGTATTGTTTAGGTGCCCGTCAATACACGAAATATGTGTTGGCTCATTCACTAATGGCGCGAACACCTCAACATATTGGCCTTCCGAAGTTGTATGGCTTGAATGGCGAAGCCAAGATAAATTGTGAACATTGAAATCACCAGCAACAACTATTTCACTGTTCGGACAACTCTCAAGGATCTTCGAAAGGGTATCGATATTGAGTATGGTTTTATCCCTAACCGCACTTGGACTTCTGTATAGAAATCCGAAGTGCAAATAGCGTGTCCAGATTTTTAATTTAACCCATAGACAGCTAAATTCAGGATCATACGTACCTAAAGGTTGCTGGTACTGGTACTGGTACTGGTGAACACTGAAAAGTGATAGAAGGTGATACCCAGGTAAATGAAAATCCTGTGGATCAGAGTAGATAGGAACGATTCATCTGGCAGCAATTAAAATTTTAAAATTTGGGTAATTAAAATTTGAAATTTTGAAATTTTAATTGTTAAATAAACAAATGTGTAATTTGATACCCGTGGGAAAAGCAATTAAAGTGCCCTGTAGGCAAAATGTGTATACTGAAGATTGTGAAAAATTATAGTGTGGGTAATGCTTTTTGGTGTTATAGAAATTTAGGGTGTTGTTCTAATGGGGTGATATTGAGACATTGGATAGTGAGTTTGGAGCTTGAAAGTATTGGCTTAGTATTGACAATGTGGTTCTTATGGGGTGGTACTGAGAGTGAGTTTGGAGCTTCAAAGTTTTAGCTTAGTATAGACAATGTGGTTCTTATGGGGTGATATTGATACATTGAGTAGTGAGGTTGGAGCTTGAAAGTATTGGCTTACTATAGACAATGTGGTTCTTATAGGGTCATATTGAGAGATTGGGTAGTGTTTTAGATTATATGTGGAAATAAAGAGTGTAGACAACGTCACCAAACTTGTAGATAAAAAAGTCGACTTGGGTTCCTACGGGGTTTATTGAGTGGCTATTATTATTTTTTTGTTCTTGATAATTTTTTGTGGTGCTTGTGTTTACATTTACTTTGTGCGTGGCTGTGGGTGCGTGGATGTGTGGGGGTGGGGGTGTGTGGATGTGTGTGCGTGGCTGTTTGGTTGTGTGTGTGTTTCTTTTTTCTTATCTTTAGATTTGTTAAGAATGTGTGTATGTCGTTTCAAAAGTCCGTCTTGTTTATTTCTTGGTTAAGTTCCAATTAATATGTATGCATATACATACGTACATACAATAAGCGTTTGCTTTTTGTTTATAATATTTTTTATGTCAAGTGGGGGTATTTGTTTTTTGCATCAAATAATCGCATGATCGTTTTGGATTTGTAGTTATGTTTCTTAGTATGACAGATGCTCTGAAATGTTTGTTTACGTTAAATATGCATGCTTAATCTTGTTGGTGTTTTTGTTTATTCAGATGGATGTGTTGGAGAATGAGTCATCATCCTAATTTTTTGTTTGTTAGTGGGGATTGGTTAGAGGTTGTGTTTACATTAAGAGTCTGTACATGTGGATTGATGTCTACCCATCTTGTATATTTATTTGAACATTCTACCCCACAGTAGAGCGACATTGCACAAAATTCACTCAAAATATTCCTTTGAAGTTTTGCCGAAGTTTTAAAATTTGGGTAATTAAAATTTGAAATTTTAATTGTTAAATAAACAAAAGTTTAATTAGATATGCGTGGGGAAAAAATGGTAAATGTGTATGTCTGTGTCTGTGTTGTGTGAGTGTGTCTATGTGATATATGTACGTTGTGATCGATCTGTATAAATTTTGTTGTTTGTGAGTTGTTGTTTGTATATGTAGGTATATGTGAGGTTGTTTTTATGTCTGGATGTATGTACATATTACAATTCTCTTTTATTATTTTTGTGTTTGATAGGTCAAATTTGAATTTCACAATATTATGCAATTTGAATTTTACAATGTGTTGTCCTTGATTTTGTGCTGATCGTGCGAATTCTTGCAGTTGCTATGTATATGAATTCCATCATATTTCTACATGTGTATTGATGTCTGTCCGTGAGAATATATATTTGTGTATGTGAGATGTTCATAGCTTGATGTTTTTTCAATTTGTTAGTGTAAGTATGGGGGGGGCGTGAGAATTTCTGTCTGTCTGTGGGAATTTCTGTCTGTCTGTGGGAATTTCTATATGTCTGAATGTATGAATTTGAGTCTGTCCATGATTTGGAGGTATGTTGTTAAAATAGTTTGAATTGTTTTTGTAGGCGACATGTGATGTACATATGTAGTATAAAATGTTCTCATGTATGTGACCTTCCCTATTTTTTATATGTTTATGCTAAAATCCGTTTGATTACATATGTGTTTTATAATACTGTGGACGATGAATTTTTTTTATTTTGTTAAGCTTATCTTTGTTCTATGTATGTTAAATTCAATTTGTTTATATTTAAAGTTTTAAAATGTTTTGTTTCTATTTATTTAAGCATGTCCGTCCATTTTTGACTCAACGTCAGTCGGTTGGTGAACGGTGTGTATATTTTCATTATGTGGTTATGGAAGTGTGAGAAAGGAGGAGGAGCTGTGTTAAGTTCTACTAAATGTTCTGAGTACGCAATCGCATAGGCATGAAATTTGCCAATATGTGTACATACTTATGTACATATCTACAAATTTATTTGATGTATGCATGTAAATACATACAAATAAGTGTTTGCTCTATGTTTGTATTCATTTTTTTCAAGTGAGAACTTTTGTTGCAAAATATTCGCATGATCGTTTGGATTTGTAGTTGTGTGTAGCTAATAAATATGCTGATATATTTTATTTGAAAATTGAAATACGGGAGACCTTGCACTCGCTAAAATACGAAACAATGGTACCAATATAACTACATGCAAGCTACAGCAAACACAAGCTAAGTGCGGACGAACTTGGTGTAACCACTACTACAGTTTATACCATGCGAATATACTTGGGAACAAGAATCGGTAAAGCTCTCGGACGACAGTTCAAGTAACCTGCTTGTAACTGCCGTTCGTATGGTATCGTGACTTGCTTCCCTTTCTGTGCACAAAACTAATCTACTTATCCAATACAAAACATAGAGGGAGTGAGAATTACTAGATTTTTACGTACATGCTTACTACCACTAGGTACGTGTGTGTGAATGTTTATTACTTGCCGTATACATGGGTACATAATTGTTATCATGTATTGACAACGTGCATGTTTGTTGTTTGTTGTCGATGTTTTATTAAATATATTAAGTGAGGGTTCTAGTTAAATGTGTTTATAAAAATATTGGGCTGGGGTATTTGTAACGTCACGTTACAACTAGCCTCTCCCTTTTTGGGCGTTGGCGTTACAATGGCAACCTTCCAACATCTTGGCAATTCACTAGCATGGAACAAAATACTGAAAAGGGCTGCCACAGGACGCGCTAGCATCGAAGAGCACTGCTTTAAGACCAGTGCTGGAATACCATCCGGCCCAGGAGACTTATTTACCTTGAGCCGCGATAAAATATTTTTGGCGTAGTTACGGATATTCTTTCAATCGCGGGCAGTGTTTGATTGCTTTCCGGCAAGTGGGAATTGCTTGCAAATAATTCAGCCAGAAGGTTGGCTTTATCAACCGGGTCAGTGAATATTTGGCCATCCTTTAAAAGAGTCGGAATTGAGAAACTAGCATTATCCTTTACCCTTTTAATGAATCCAACGACCAAAAGCTCTTGCTGAAGGAGCAGCAAGAACTTTAGCACGAAGACGCTGCTCGTACAAAGCTTTTTCGCGTCTCAGGACCCTGGCACACGAAGATCTCTCCTTTTTGCGCAGCGAGTCAGTATCTGCGTTTTTGTTACTACGCCAGATATTGAACGCTTCCTCTCTGGATCTGACGGCATTTTTGCACGTTTGATTGAACCAAGACTTCGGTCTGGGATTAATCAGGATTCGCTTAGATGGAATAAAAGCTCTCATTCCCAGCAAAATTATATTTTCAACTATTTTCGCCATCGCATTGACATTTCTGTCTAGGAAACATAGTTTCCAGTTGAACTGCCGAAAAATTCTTTGAGCTCGTCTCATAGCTGTTTGTGAGGCGTTGCGAAATTTTGAAAACTAAAAGGAGGCGGAAACGGTGCCATGATCCGAGTTACCGAGAGGTGCATTAACGGTCACTTCGTACTTGTCGGGGTGCGAAGTGAGAAAAAGGTCGAGAGTATTGTTTAGGTGCCCGTCAATACACGAAATATGTGTTGGCTCATTCACTAATGGCGCGAACACCTCAACATATTGGCCTTCCGAAGTTGTATGGCTTGAATGGCGAAGCCAAGATAAATTGTGAACATTGAAATCACCAGCACCAACTATTTCACTGTTCGGACAACTCTCAAGGATCTTCGAAAGGGTATCGATATTGAGTATGGTTTTATCCCTAACCGCACTTGGACTTCTGTATAGAAATCCGAAGTGCAAATAGCGTGTCCAGATTTTTAATTTAACCCATAGACAGCTAAATTCAGGATCATACGTACCTAAAGGTTGCTGGTACTGGTACTGGTACTGGTGAACACTGAAAAGTGATAGAAGGTGATACCCAGGTAAATGAAAATCCTGTGGATCAGAGTAGATAGGAACGATTCATCTGGCAGCAATTAAAATTTTAAAATTTGGGTAATTAAAATTTGAAATTTTGAAATTTTAATTGTTAAATAAACAAATGTGTAATTTGATACCCGTGGGAAAAACAATTAAAGTGCCCTGTAGGCAAAATGTGTATACTGAAGATTGTGAAAAATTATAGTGTGGCTAATGCTTTTTGGTGTTATAGAAATTTAGGGTGTTGTTCTAATGGGGTGATATTGAGACATTGGATAGTGAGTTTGGAGCTTGAAAGTATTGGCTTAGTATTGACAATGTGGTTCTTATGGGGTGGTACTGAGAGTGAGTTTGGAGCTTCAAAGTTTTAGCTTAGTATAGACAATGTGGTTCTTATGGGGTGATATTGATACATTGAGTAGTGAGGTTGGAGCTTGAAAGTATTGGCTTACTATAGACAATGTGGTTCTTATAGGGTCATATTGAGAGATTGGGTAGTGTTTTAGATTATATGTGGAAATAAAGAGTGTAGACAACGTCACCAAACTTGTATATAAAAAAGTCGACTTGGGTTCCTACGGGGTTTATTGAGTGGCTATTATTAATTTTTTGTTCTTGATAATTTTTTGTGGTGCTTGTGTTTACATTTACTTTGTGCGTGGCTGTGGGTGCGTGGATGTGTGGGGGTGGGGGTGTGTGGATGTGTGTGCGTGGCTGTTTGGTTGTGTGTGTGTTTCTTTTTTCTTATCTTTAGATTTGTTAAGAATGTGTGTATGTCGTTTCAAAAGTCCGTCTTGTTTATTTCTTGGTTAAGTTCCAATTAATATGTATGCATATACATACGTACATACAATAAGCGTTTGCTTTTTGTTTATAATATTTTTTATGTCAAGTGGGGGTATTTGTTTTTTGCATCAAATAATCGCATGATCGTTTTGGATTTGTAGTTATGTTTCTTAGTATGACAGATGCTCTGAAATGTTTGTTTACGTTAAATATGCATGCTTAATCTTGTTGGTGTTTTTGTTTATTCAGATGGATGTGTTGGAGAATGAGTCATCATCCTAATTTTTTGTTTGTTAGTGGGGATTGGTTAGAGGTTGTGTTTACATTAAGAGTCTGTACATGTGGATTGATGTCTACCCATCTTGTATATTTATTTGAACATTCTACCCCACAGTAGAGCGACATTGCACAAAATTCACTCAAAATATTCCTTTGAAGTTTTGCCGAAGTTTTAAAATTTGGGTAATTAAAATTTGAAATTTTAATTGTTAAATAAACAAAAGTTTAATTAGATATGCGTGGGGAAAAAATGGTAAATGTGTATGTCTGTGTCTGTGTTGTGTGAGTGTGTCTATGTGATATATGTACGTTGTGATCGATCTGTATAAATTTTGTTGTTTGTGAGTTGTTGTTTATATATGTAGGTATATGTGAGGTTGTTTTTATGTCTGGATGTATGTACATATTACAATTCTCTTTTATTATTTTTGTGTTTGATAGGTCAAATTTGAATTTCACAATATTATGCAATTTGAATTTTACAATGTGTTGTCCTTGATTTTGTGCTGATCGTGCGAATTCTTGCAGTTGCTATGTATATGAATTCCATCATATTTCTACATGTGTATTGATGTCTGTCCGTGAGAATATATATTTGTGTATGTGAGATGTTCATAGCTTGATGTTTTTTCAATTTGTTAGTGTAAGTATGGGGGGGGCGTGAGAATTTCTGTCTGTCTGTGGGAATTTCTGTCTGTCTGTGGGAATTTCTATATGTCTGAATGTATGAATTTGAGTCTGTCCATGATTTGGAGGTATGTTGTTAAAATAGTTTGAATTGTTTTTGTAGGCGACATGTGATGTACATATGTAGTATAAAATGTTCTCATGTATGTGACCTTCCCTATTTTTTATATGTTTATGCTAAAATCCGTTTGATTACATATGTGTTTTATAATACTGTGGACGATGAATTTTTTTTATTTTGTTAAGCTTATCTTTGTTCTATGTATGTTAAATTCAATTTGTTTATATTTAAAGTTTTAAAATGTTTTGTTTCTATTTATTTAAGCATGTCCGTCCATTTTTGACTCAACGTCAGTCGGTTGGTGAACGGTGTGTATATTTTCATTATGTGGTTATGGAAGTGTGAGAAAGGAGGAGGAGCTGTGTTAAGTTCTACTAAATGTTCTGAGTACGCAATCGCATAGGCATGAAATTTGCCAATATGTGTACATACTTATGTACATATCTACAAATTTATTTGATGTATGCATGTAAATACATACAAATAAGTGTTTGCTCTATGTTTGTATTCATTTTTTTCAAGTGAGAACTTTTGTTGCAAAATATTCGCATAATCGTTTGAATTTGTAGTTGTGTGTAGCTAATAAATATGCTGATATATTTTATTTGAAAATTGAAATACGGGAGACCTTACACTCGCTAAAATACGAAACAATGGTACCAATATAACTACATGCAAGCTACAGCAAACACAAGCTAAGTGCGGACGAACTTGGTGTAACCACTACTACATTTATACCATGCGAATATACTTGGGAACACGAATCGGTAAAGCTCTCGGACGACAGTTCAAGTAACCTGCTTGTAACTGCCGTTCGTATGGTATCGTGACTTGCTTCCATTTCTGTGCACAAAACTAATCTACTTATCCAATACAAAACATAGAGGGAGTGAGAATTACTAGATTTTTACGTACATGCTTACTACCACTAGGTACGTGTGTGTGAATGTTTATTACTTGCCGTATACATGGGTACATAATTGTTATCACGTATTGACAACGTGCATGTTTGTTGTTTGTTGTCGATGTTTTATTAAATATATTAAGTGAGGGTTCTAGTTAAATGTGTTTATAAAAATATTGGGCTGGGGTATTTGTAACGTCACGTTACAACTAGCCTCTCCCTTTTTGGGCGTTGGCGTTACAATGGCAACCTTCCAACATCTTGGCAATTCACTAGCATGGAACAAAATACTGAAAAGGGCTGTCACAGGACGCGCTAGCATCGAAGAGCACTGCTTCAAGACCAGTGCTGGAATACCATCCGGCCCAGGAGACTTATTTACCTTGAGCCGCGATAAAATATTTTTGGCGTAGTTACGGCTATTCTTTCAATCGCGGGCAGTGTTTGATTGCTTTCCGGCAAGTGGGAATTGCTTGCAAATAATTCAGCCAGAAGGTTGGCTTTATCAACCGGGTCAGTGAATATTTGGCCATCCTTTAAAAGAGTCGGAATTGAGAAACTAGCATTATCCTTTACCCTTTTAATGAATCCAACGACCAAAAGCTCTTGCTGAAGGAGCAGCAAGAACTTTAGCACGAAGACGCTGCTCGTACAAAGCTTTTTCGCGTCTCAGGACCCTGGCACACGAAGATCTCTCCTTTTTGCGCAGCGAGTCAGTATCTGCGTTTTTGTTACTACGCCAGATATTGAACGCTTCCTCTCTGGATCTGACGGCATTTTTGCACGTTTGATTGAACCAAGACTTCGGTCTGGGATTAATCAGGATTCGCTTAGATGGAATAAAAGCTCTCATTCCCAGCAAAATTATATTTTCAACTATTTTCGCCATCGCATTGACATTTCTGTCTAGGAAACATAGTTTCCAGTTGAACTGCCGAAAAAATTCTTTGAGCTCGTCTCATAGCTGTTTGTGAGGCGTTGCGAAATTTTGAAAACTAAAAGGAGGCGGAAACGGTGCCATGATCCGAGTTACCGAGAGGTGCATTAACGGTCACTTCGTACTTGTCGGGGTGCGAAGTGAGAAAAAGGTCGAGAGTATTGTTTAGGTGCCCGTCAATACACGAAATATGTGTTGGCTCATTCACTAATGGCGCGAACACCTCAACATATTGGCCTTCCGAAGTTGTATGGCTTGAATGGCGAAGCCAAGATAAATTGTGAACATTGAAATCACCAGCACCAACTATTTCACTGTTCGGACAACTCTCAAGGATCTTCGAAAGGGTATCGATATTGAGTATGGTTTTATCCCTAACCGCACTTGGACTTCTGTATAGAAATCCGAAGTGCAAATAGCGTGTCCAGATTTTTAATTTAACCCATAGACAGCTAAATTCAGGATCATACGTACCTAAAGGTTGCTGGTACTGGTACTGGTGAACACTGAAAAGTGATAGAAGGTGATACCCAGGTAAATGAAAATCCTGTGGATCAGAGTAGATAGGAACGATTCATCTGGCAGCAATTAAAATTTTAAAATTTGGGTAATTAAAATTTGAAATTTTGAAATTTTAATTGTTAAATAAACAAATGTGTAATTTGATACCCGTGGGAAAAACAATTAAAGTGCCCTGTAGGCAAAATGTGTATACTGAAGATTGTGAAAAATTATAGTGTGGGTAATGCTTTTTGGTGTTATAGAAATTTAGGGTGTTGTTCTAATGGGGTGATATTGAGACATTGGATAGTGAGTTTGGAGCTTGAAAGTATTGGCTTAGTATTGACAATGTGGTTCTTATGGGGTGATACTGAGAGTTAGTTTGGAGCTTCAAAGTATTAGCTTAGTATAGACAATGTGGTTCTTATGGGGTGATATTGATACATTGAGTAGTGAGTTTGGAGCTTGAAAGTATTGGCTTACTATAGACAATGTGGTTCTTATAGGGTCATATTGAGAGATTGGGTAGTGTTTTAGATTATATGTGGAAATAAAGAGTGTAGACAACGTCACCAAACTTGTAGATAAAAAAGTCGACTTGGGTTCCTACGGGGTTTATTGAGTGGCTATTATTATTTTTTTGTTCTGGATAATTTTTTGTGGTGCTTGTGTTTACATTTACTTTGTGCGTGGCTGTGGGTGCGTTTATGTGTGGGGGGTGGGGGTGTGTGGATGTGTGTGCGTGGCTGTTTGTTTGTGTGTGTTTCTTTTTTCTTATCTTTAGATTTGTTAAGAATGTGTGTATGTCGTTTCAAAAGTCCGTCTTGTTTATTTCTTGGTTAAGTTCCAATTAATATGTATGCATATACATACGTACATACAATAAGCGTTTGCTTTTTGTTTATAATATTTTTTATGTCAAGTGGGGGTATTTGTTTTTTGCATCAAATAATCGCATGATCGTTTTGGATTTGTAGTTATGTTTCTTTGTATGACAGATGCTCTGAAATGTTTGTTTACGTTAAATATGCATGCTTAATCTTGTTGGTGTTTTTGTTTATTCAGGTGGATGTGTTGGAGAATGAGTCATCATCCTAATTTTTTGTTTGTTGGTGGGGATTGGTTAGAGGTTGTGTTTACATTAAGAGTCTGTACATGTGGATTAATGTCTACCCATCTTGTATATTTCTTTGAACATTGTACCCCACAGTAGGGCGACATTGAACAAAATTCACTCAAAATATTCCTTTGAAGTTTTGCCGAAGTTTTAAAATTTGGGTAATTAAAATTTGAAATTTTAGTTGTTAAATAAACAAAAGTTTAATTAGATATGCGTGGGGGAAAAAAGATAAATGTGTATGGCTGTGTCTGTGTTGTGTGAGTGTGGCTATGTGATGTATGTACGTTGTGATCGATCTAGTATCTGTATAAATTTTGTTGTTTGTGAGTTGGTGTTTATATATGTAGGTATATGTGAGGTTGCTTTTATGTGTAGATGTATGTACATATTACAATTCTCTTTTATTATTTTTGTGTTTGATAGGTCAAATTTGTATTTCACGATATTACGCAATTTGAATTTTAAAATGTGTTGTCCTTGATTTTGTGCTGATCGTGCGAATTCTTGCTGTTGCTATGTATATGAATTTCATCATATTTCTACATGTGTTTTGATGTCTGTCCGTGAGAATATATATTTGTGTATGTGATATGTTCATTGCTTGTTGTTTTTTCAATTTGTTAGTGTAACTATGGGGGGACGTGAGAATTTCTGTCTGTCTGTGGCAATTTCTATATGTCTGAATGTGTGAATTTGAGTCTGTCCATGATTTGGAGGTATGTTGTTAAAATAGTTTGAATTGTTTTTGTAGGCGACATGTGATGTACATATGTAGTATAAAATGTTCTCATGTATGTGACATTCCATATTTTTTGTATGTTTATGCTAAAATCCGTTTGATTAGATCTGTGTTTTATAATACTGTGGACGACGAATTTTCTTTTATTTTGTTAAGCTTATATTTGTTCTATGTATGTTAAATTCAATTTGTTTATATTTAAAGTTTTAAAATGTTTTGTTTCTATTTATTTAAGCATGTCCGTCCATTTTTGACTCAACGTCAGTCGGTTGGTGAACGGTTTGTATATTTTTATTATGTGGTTATGGAAGTGTGAGAGGGGAGGAGCTGTGTTAAGTTCTACTAAATGTTCTGAGTACGCAATCGCTTGGGTATGAAATTTGCCAATATGTGTACATACTTATGTACATATGTATCTGCAAATTTATTTGAGATATGTATGTAAATACATTCAAGTAAGTGTTTGCTCTATGTTTGTATTATTTTTTTTCAAGTGAGAGCTTTTGTTTTTTTGTTGCAAAATATTCGCATGATCGTTTGGATTTGTAGTTGTGTGTAGCTAATAAATATGCTGATATATTTTATTTGAAATTTGAAATATGTATTTTGTTTGCAGAGGTTTTTTTTATGTACAAGTGCATTTCAGTTGTTAAATATTTTGGGATCATGGTATTGATAACCAGAGTTTTTGAATAGGGTTAATGAACTTGTGATGGATATATTGATTTCTTTATTTTAATGTAACAATTGTAGATAGATATTAAGATGACATTATTATTTTATGGGGTTTTGTCTGTCCGACTATTGCTTCGTAGGTGAGACGAAGGTGTCGTTATGGCACCTTCGTTTAATTATTTAAGAAACAGTGGTTCGTATTGCTAGACAAAGGTATTTGAATTTCACAATACATAGTATGAAATTTTATTATATGTTATGTTTGTGTATGAGTATTACGTCATCATTTTTTTGTAGGTGTGTGTTGGGTTGAGTATGTGTATACGATATATGTCTGTTGTGATCGATCTAGTATCTATATAAATTTTGCTATTTTGTAGGTTGTTTATGTATGTATGTATGTATATAAATTTCTTTTTGAGGTTGTACATATTAATTTTTCTTTTAAAATTTTTTTATGTATTCTTAATTCTGCTGACTTGGATATTTTTTGTTTATCATTTGAACTGTACAGATAAAGATTCTATAGTCTTGAGCTTGTAGTGGTAGTTGTTGTGCATATACATCACTATTTTTTGTTTTACAATGAGCTCTACACGAGGACCAGAATATTAATTTATTTGGGAGGAAGTCATGGAAGGTTTTCATGACTCAGAAAATTTATTTTAGTATTCGACGGTTATATTTTTGAGGGTGAAAGGTCTATCAATATACTTATTACATGATTGTTGTTCTTTAATTTGAAGGCTTATACCTATACATGGAAGACAGGAACATTAATTATTTCTATCACTTTTACATCCGATATTTTTAATAATTTTAATGAGTTTATTTGATATACAAAGATATTTCTTTACATTAAATATTTTATCAAGTAGGGATTTTATAAGTTAACTTTTCTCTTGACCGCTGGAAAGTAGTAGATGGTATTAGTATGGTGTGATCGATAGATAATCTTTGTATTGATGTGTTCTATTGTTTGAGTTTTGTTTTATTTTTCCGAAGCGTGTCATTGAACGTATATATGTATGTATATTACTTGATAATACATACATTTTCTTATACTGATTTGCTAAAGAAGGTTAGTTTATTTGTTTTTTTTTATTTTTGATGTGCAGAGTAAAGCTGGTTGTTTTAAAACACCAGCGTTTAATAAAACATTCTAAAAATATGAAAGAAGCAAGTGTTTATTATAGAGATTGTGATGATTACATGTTTGAAAAATTTTGATACAAATAAATGCAAAATCTAAGATGAAAGTAATTATTTAGGCTTTCTAGTTCAATTATTTGAATTAATGTAAATTCAAATTATTATTATGAATGAGATTCTGTAAAATCTGTTGACTAATTTCATACCGAAACTGAATATACAAATACGTACTTTTTTTAAAACTCCTATTACAACACATATCCTTGAAAATTCATTTTAATTGTAGATATATTTCGGAATATTATTACTCGATATCTTTTTGAATATTATTAAATTACAGGTTGATAAGAAGTCAACTACCAAAATATTCCCATTAGATTCATGTGCTTAATTCAATACCATAATGGGATAGTCTTAATAAAAACATAAGGGGAGAACTTAAAAAATATATATATAGGCCTTTTATGGTATACATGTTCAGATTTCGATTGTATTTAGGAATCAGTGAATATACAAAACTCAAATATTGTTAGATAACTGTAAAAGCATATTCCATTTGCTTAGAGTTATCATATTAAGTATTCCTTTAATTCAACATTAGACATATGTACTATATATACATACATATGTAGAATATTTATAAGAGAATTTTTAAATAATTATGTATCTATGCATATTCATATCAAAGAAAATTATAGTGAACGATAAAAACGCATTACTAAACTACATATATTTTATAGACTAATTTCGATTTATATTATCAAGTCATCAAGTTCGAACACACTAGAAGGTTTTTTTGTACGATGATGGTTTATATGATGACGTTGCTAACAAAATAACTGAATTGTCGATGAATTCTACTTAATTATATGTACAGGTATCTCCTCGAGTAATCATCTGAATTAGTTTCGAAGAAATGATTACTAATTAGTCATATATTAAGGATGATTATGAATATGTTGGAAAAGTATGTACTACATTCAAATGTAGTACTATGATGTAACACAGAACTTTACAAATAAATCAAATTATCTAAGTTATTTAGTTGTAAACAACTTGTATGACTATGGTATATGTTATTACCTACCATATTCCACTCTTCATTGGTTGAAGATTCATAAAATTTTAATTTAGATGATGTAAGGGAAGCTTACATCATTTACAAACATTTGGATACATATTAGATTAGACCCATACAAATTTAATAACTTAATTCTTATTAGATTAGAGTTAAAATACCATCAAGATAATTTTTCTCATTTGAGGAGTTGACCTCTAGGGTAATTGAGTAGGTTAAGGAAGAATATTAGTTTCAATATCCGCCAGCGATTACACTATGGAACATTTTTGGGATTATTGTCTGGGGGGTGAGAAATTCCAAGTCAGGGTGATGGTACTAGGTCAGTATAGTAAAACCCTCAAAGGGTTTGGCGTTCGTATGTGTCAGTTTTGTTATGACCTTTTAAATTTTTTCATTATCTTGATGTTTTTTCGCTTAGTTGTAACATTTTGTCAAAAACGTAGTTTAACATAACTCGAGAACCACTTGTCCGATTTTGCTAAAACAAACTCAAAAAAATTTAGAATTACAATTTCTTTAATCCGTTTATATAACGTTTTTCTTTATAATCAACAGTTTTGCCGGTAAAAATAAATTTGTGGAGAAAAAAAATATTTTTTTGTCTAAAAATTAAATTTTTTTTTAAATTCATAAAAAATCCACAACGGAAAAAAAGGATCAAGTGTTATTAATTTCGTGTAAAGTCACATAACCTATAAACAAAATGCGACATAGATTATAGAAATCGATTAACGCGTTCTGCTTTTATTTACAATTAAGTGAAGGTATCTCATTTTGACAAGAATATTGATATTTGGTTTTATTCAAAAAAGTGTCATTTATCGCCTTTTTTTATAAATTTTCCCCAATAAGTCCAGACTTCTGGCCATAAACTACTAAAAAAATTAAGTAAATATTTTTATAATTTTTTATTTTTATTTTATTTATTTATTTTTATTTATTTTAATAAATATTGCCTAGACTTTTTCGATGGTGGTTGTTCGGGACTAGTGGCATCGCATTCATCAATGTGTGACTCCACTGTTGGCCCTTCTGCATCTCCTGAAAATTCTTTATCCTCAAGATCATCCTTGTCTTGCCACACAAGCTTACTCCACCAGCAAATTTCCGCAATTATTGCACTCGGCGACTTTTTGCCTCTATATCTGTAAGTTTTTGTTTTATTAAAATGAGTGAAAAAATAAAAAATCAGTATTACCTCATTTCAAAGTGTCAATGTTTTCTCCAAATAATGTTGTGCATATCTGGAGCAAATTTTTGAAATTCATACATTTACCTAATTGTGAATAAATGAGAAACGCGTGCATCGATTTTCATGATCTATCCCTTTTTTTGCTCACGAGTTATGTGACTTTACGCGAAAGTAATTAGTTTTGGCACTTTTTTCCATTTTGGATATCTGGAGCAAATTTTTTAAATTCATACATTTGCCTAATTGTGAATAAATGAGAAACGCGTGCATCGATTTTCATGATCTATCCCTTTTTTTGCTCATGAGTTATGTGACTTTACGCGAAAGTAATTAGTTTTGGCACTTTTTTCCATTTTGGATTTTTTATAAATTTAAAAAAAAAATATTTAAATTTTTAGGCAAAAAATACTTCTTTCCCTTCATACATTAATTTTTAACTTCGAAAGTGTTGCACATATAGGAAAACGGTATAGAAACAATTAGAGAAATTGTAATTCTTAATTTTTTTGAGTTTGTTTTAGCAAAATCGGACAAGTGGTTCTCGAGTTATGTTAAACTACGTGTTTGCCAAAATGTTACAACTAAGCGAAAAAACATCGAGATAAGGAAAATATTTAATAGGTCATAAAAAAAACTGACACATACGAACGCCAAACCCTTTGAGGGTTTTACTATACTGACCTAGTACCATCACCCTGACTTGGAATTTCTCACCCCCCAGACAATAATCCCAAAAATGTTCCATAGTGTTATTTAATACGTTACCTTCTTTGGGAAAGGGATAGTGTAGAGAGAACAGGTGGTGAAGTGGGAGAGAGATAGGAAGCTTAAATCATTTACGACTCTGCTATTGCACTCTTTTTTGTAGAGCAGTGTTGCAAGCCCCTCTAGTGTCAAGTAGAGGCATCGAGTTGCTTAAGCTGTGTAGCCAATTTATTACTAGTTTTACTTCGCCGGTGGTCCTGCTACAATACCGAAGAAAGAGGGTGCTGTGAAGTGCCGGTACTGCCAAAGTGATCGGTGCTATACCTTCATTACTTTAACAGTCCAACAACCAACACAATAGCACACCAATGCACATGAGAAAAATTTATGATGTTTTTGGTTTGCCCGAAACTACTCTTGAACTCATGTCCTTAGGGTTTGTAGTCAAACGCGCTAACTAATCAGTAACCTTAATGTCCTTTTAAACTCTGATCTATATATTTTTTAAATTTCATTAAACTCAGTTCGATAGTTTTAGGGAGCCCGATAATTCCCCTACACCCCCTCTGGATCCTATTTTTAACAAAATGGATATCACATGTATCCTTTTAGATTTAGATCTACGTCTGTTCTGAATTTCATCAAAGTTGGATAAATAATTTCACAAAAAGCCAAAATTACCCCCTACCTTCCTCATGGCTCTATTTTTGAAAAACTGTATAGCCTTTAATTCTTCTTAAAGTCAGATCTATATATGTTTTGAATTTGTTCAAAATCGGTTCGATAGTTTCGGATAACTAAAAAATTCCCCCTACCCCCCGTGGTTCTATTTTGAAAAAAATGATGGCGTTTGTGTCCTTCTAGACTCAGAAGTTTTATTTTTCATTAAAATTTGTTGGATAATTTCGAAGTGGCAGAAAATTATACCTGCCTCCCCTCGTGGTCCTAGTTTTTAAAAGACATATTTGATCACGATCGGTTCAGCCGTTTAACCGTTAAAACGCAAAAAACAAATAAACAAACTCACTTTCTCATTTATAATATTGGTAAGGACGATTAAGGATACGGATTATTTTAAAAGAAATTTATTTGCTGATGGCAAAGCATTGTCTATATGCATTTCATTGGCCCTTTACCAAATCGTTAGTAGGCTACAACCACCTTTTTGAGCAGTTACAAATGTCATCTTATGTACAGACTTTCAAAAACCATTTGAGAATTTACAAATAAATG
The DNA here is from genome assembly GCA_956483635.1 of Panzeria rudis. Classification (NCBI taxonomy): domain Eukaryota; kingdom Metazoa; phylum Arthropoda; class Insecta; order Diptera; family Tachinidae; genus Panzeria; species Panzeria rudis. Next base: position 102,818,253 of record OY101448.1, read on the forward strand.
GTTTCCAAAAATGAGCATAGTAGGCTTTGAAACCTATACAAAGCCCAGCAAATAATTTTTTATTTGATATGAATCTATTTTATTTTTCTATACCTTCACACAATTCGAAATCCATTGAATAACAATAAAAGTATTTATAAGGCAAAAACAAAATAAATTCCAAATTACACCTTTAAGAAATTTATTATTTGACATATTGTCATAATTTTATTTTAACTGAAATTTATTTGCTGATGTTTAATCATAGTCTATATGCATTTCATTGGCGCTTTACCAAATCGGCGGTAGACTTCAACCACATTTTGGAACAGTAACAAACGTCTTATCTTATGTACAGACTTTAAAAAACCATTTGAGAATTCACAAATAAATGATTTTCAAAAATAAACTTATTGAAAACCCAGCAAATAGTATTTTATTCGATATGAATCTATTTTATTTTTCTACACTTTTATACAATTAGAAATCCATTGGATAACTATAAAAGTATTTATAAGGCAAAATGAAAAATAAAGTCCTTTAAGAAATTTATTACTTGACATATTGTCATAATTTTATTTTAAATGAAATGTATTTCTGGTGGTTATGCATTGTCTATATGCATTTCATTGGTGCTTTACCAAATCGTCTGTAGACTTCAGCCACATTTTTGAACAGCTACAAACGTCATATCTTATGTACAGGTTTTCAAAAACCATTTAAGAATTTACAAATAAATGATTTTAAAAAATAAGCATAGTAGGCTTTGAAATTTATACAAAGCCCAGCAAATAAAATAGATTCATATCGAATAAAAAATTATTTGCTAGGTTTTGTATAAGTTTCAAAGCCTACTATGCTTATTTTTAAAAATCATTTATTTGTAAATTCTCAAATGGTTTTTCAAGGTCTGTAGATAAGATAAGACGTTTGTAGCTGTTCCAAAATGTAGTTGAAATTTACTGACGATTTTGTAAAGCACCAATTAAATGCATATAGACAATGCTTATCCATCAGCAAATAAATTTAATTTAAAATAAAATTATGACAATATGTCAAATAATAAATTTCCTAAATGTTTAATTTGGATTTTATTTTTCATTTTGCCTTATAAATGCCTTTATTGTTATGCAATGGATTTCTAATTGATAAAGATGTAGAAAAATAAAGTAGATTCATATCGAATAAAAAATTATTGGCTGGGTTTTGTATAAGTTTCAAAACCTACTATGCTTTTTTTGAAAATCATCTATTGTTTAATTCTCAAATGGTTTTTGAAAGTCTGTACAGAAGACAAGACGTTTCCAACTGTTAAAAAATGTGGTATAAGTCTACTGACGATTTGGTAAAGCACCAATGAATGCATATTCCTATAGACAATGCCTAACCATCAGCAAATGAATTTCATTCAAAATAAAATTATGGCAATATGTCATATAATAAATATCTTAAAGATAAGGATTATTATTATTAGTAAGGATTTTGTAAAGCCGGTTTAGAACATATTGTTTAAGTGTTTAAATTTTCAAGTCGTTATATTTGGCGAGCCAGAAAGTATATTCATACACAGAAAAAAATAAGTTTCATATTAGATAACAAAAATCCCAATATTCAAATATTTTTTTTCAAATTTCCTGTGATAAAGAAATTCGCTATATTAATAACAAAAATCGTAAAAGTATACATTTTTTAATTAATAAATAAAAATGTTTGAATATAATAGGATATTCAACAATAAATTTACTTGAAATGAATAAAAATAAAAATTTTGTTAGGATATTTTGGGCAATTTTTTTGTTGTTTTGAATTTATTTATTATCTATCGATTGATTATACACTTTTCAATAGTTGTTTATTTTATTTTATATTTTTACTTACTGCTTGTTATTTTAACTTCAACTAGTATCGAACTAAGCACCTTCTGACAGCAAGAAGTTCATATAAACTTACTCTACATATACATAAATTTATATGGCAGGGCTGCCAGCTCTTTTTTATCACGCTCCCCAAATTTTAAAAAACATTTACCCAAAAAATCCCCTGTTAAAAGGAAAATCCCCAAGAAAATCCTCATTGAAAAATTTTTTTTTTAGGTTTAGACGATAAAATAGTTCATGAAATTTTTTGCGTGAAACTTTTTTTTATGGTCAGGGAAGAAATTTAGGTAGAAAAAGTGGTGTGAAATGAATGTTTAGATGACTCTTGTCAAGTTTCTTTACACCATCTGTATCTCTACAGTTACAAGAAGCAAATAAAAATGTTTCATGAAATATTTGAACATGTAAATTTAGTCTATATTATTCACGCTCTTTTATATTATGTATCAGGAGATTATTTTTATCACATATATCACATACGAAAGTTTACATACGGCTCAAAATTTTAATTTTTTTTAACAAATTACACTTGTATGTCGCAAAATTTCGCAAGTTGGGCTCCCTACTGGTAAAGTTAATTAATTTCCCTGAATTCACTGTCGTTAGCCGTTTTTCGAAGCAAAAGTTCGTTCGCATTCGCTATATTAGCGACTTAAATTTTCCCTAGTAAATTACCATAAAAACGATTTTTAATACTTCTGGGATGATTTTCAAATTTAAATTTAGTTAATTTGATTATGTATGTACAACATTAAGAGATTCTATGACTTTTTTTTTGCCATAATTAAAAATTTTTTTAGGAAAAAATATTTTTTTTGAAAAAAAAACAGTGGTTTCAATTTTGATCGACTTTAGGCTTCAATAGAAAATTTAATACAAACCGTAAATTTTTTTACAACCAACATGACCTGCATGATGCAGGAAGTGTTGAAAATGCAGTCTACATTATTGCAGGCTGCATTAAACAAACCATGAACTTAAAAATCTGTTTCTGGAACGCAAACGGCATCCGCCAACATAAAAACGAACTAGAATACTTCATGATGGATAAACAAATTGATGTTATGCTTATCTCTGACACGCACTTGACTGCTAGAAGTTTTTTTAAAATCAACGGATATACTCTCTACGACACAAAGGACCCCCAAGGTAGAGCTTGTGGTGGCTCGGGTATACTAATAAAATCGCGATTAAAACACTACTTAATGAGTGATCATTGTGAAGACTATCTTCAAGCAACTAACATCTGCATTGAAGCTTTTCATCAAAACCTGGTGATTTCATCAATTTACTCTCCTCCCAGGTACTCTATTACAGAAAATCAGTATAGTAGATTTTTTAATTTACTAGGCCCACGCTTTTTGGCCGCCGGTGATTACAACGCTAAGCACACGTTCTGGGGATCTCGCCTCATCACGCCAAAGGGTCGCGTTTTGTTTGACACAATTTCAAAAATGCGGTTAAATGTTATATCAAGTGGGCAGCCAACTTACTGGCCAACAGATCGCAGAAAAATACCTGATGCTATTGATTTTGGAATAGTAAAGGGTGTGCCCAGCGAAATGATCCAAGTTGAAGCATCTTTAGATTTGTCTTCAGATCACTCACCAACTATTGTCACTATATATTCACATACAACATATTCACCCACTTGTGATTTAACGATGACAACCACGCGTATAAATTGGTTGAAATACAAAAAATATTTGAGTGCTCATTGCCCAGAAAATATACCATTAAAATCGCCTGCTGACATAGATGACTCTATTAGAATGTTTGAGGCAAACCTTAAGCAAGCTGCTCTAAATGCTACTACTACAAATCGTCAGGTGAAATATAATAAAATTTTTTCAGCAGATGTAGAACGGCTTTTATCTGAAAAAAGAAGAGTTCGTAGAGAATGGCAACGCTACAGATCCCCTCAGCTAAAATCTAGGCTGAAGGAATGTACTAAACAGCTGAAAACTCTACTAGAATATCAAAAAACCGCTTCTATTCAAAACTTTCTAAATGGGCTCGACGCAACACCTCAAACAGACTATTCGCTATGGAGAGCATCCCGAGGCCTCAAAAGACCAGTGATATATAAGCCTCCATTGCGAGCTTCGAATGGAGACTGGGCAAGAACTGACGCTGGAAAAGGTACTCTGTTTGTAAACCACTTGCAGAAAGTATTTACTCCAAATACGTCTGATACTATAGTTGAGCTGCCACCAGTCCTGGCTATACCAGATGTTACTTTGAGGTTCAACATTCGTCAGATTGAACACTATATTGCGGGCTTAAACTCGAAAAAAGCTCCAGGCGCTGATAAAATAAGGAATAAAATGCTCTTAGAGCTACCCTATACTGCAAAACGGATAATTCTATTTATTTTTAACAGTATTTTGCGCCTCAAATGCTATCCCGCAGAATGGAAGGTTTCGCTGATTACCATGATACTTAAAACAGGCAAAGATCATACGAAGGTGGAGTCCTATAGGCCTATAAGCCTGTTGTCTAACATGTCAAAACTATTTGAAAAGCTACTTATGAGTAAGCTAACACCCATACTGAATCGTACTGGATGCATTCCAGACCACCAATTCGGTTTTAGGAGACAACATAGTACGATTGAACAAACACATAGACTCGTGAACGTGGTTAGAAAAACCTTCGAAGAAAAGAAATATTGTTCTGCGCTCTTCATCGATGTTTCTCAGGCATTTGATAAAGTATGGCACGAAGGTTTAATACAGAAACTAAAGCAAAACCTACCCGAAAACATCCTTAAACTTTTAGAAAGCTACTTAACTGAGCGAAAATTTGTTGTTAAATAAGGTCATTTTCAAAGCCCTCCGCAACCCATTGAAGCCGGAGTTCCTCAAGGCAGCATCCTCGGTCCTGTATTATATCTGATATATGCCTCTGACTTGCCGGTAAGCAGTAACATACACATATCAACATTCGCTGATGATACAGCTTTTCTAAGTGTTCACAAAAGCCATCAAGAAGCCACCCGCAATTTGCTAGATTATATACCCCAGTTGGAACAATGGCTAAAACAATGGCGGATAAAAATTAACGAACAAAAATGTCTACACATTACTTTTACATTGTGCAAAGAAACCTGTCCACCTATACAAATAAATAACCAAACTATACCTCAACACACTGAAGTAAAATATCTCGGTGTTCATCTTGATCGTCGTCTAACATGGAAGTCACACATAAATGCAAAGCTCAAATGAATTGGCTCATTGGAAGGAACTCTACTCTAAGCCTAGATTGTAAACTTCTTCTATACAACTCCATTCTAAAACCAATATGGTCCTACGGAATCCAGTTATGGGGCACTGCCTCGGCATCAAATGTAGAAAAAATTCAAAGGCAACAAAATAAAATACTCCGTACGATTACAGCAGCCCCATGGTATGTCAGAAAAAAGCGAATTCATAAAGTGTTTTCTAAACACGTGACAAGCTACATAAGAAGACTTGAGTTGCACCCAAATCCCCTAGCCCGAAACATCATTAACTTTAGAGGCCACACTCGGCTGAGAAGGAGGGACACTCTTGCTCTCAGCCGAACACGAGAGACGTAAATAACCAAACAACCAACCGCTGAAACAAATATTTTTGTCTGGCACTGGCTGGACTTAAAAATTAAAATTTTAGAATTAAGATTTGATTACTTATTGTTAGTTCAATTTTATTGAAGATACTATAAATAAATACAGATAACCGAAAAAAAATGTCTTACAAGAAGATCTGTTTCATCCAATATTTTTTCAAACAAATCTCATGGTAACACTGTCAATTAGCAAGAAAGATTACAATAACAAGGCATACGTGGAATATCTGTATGACTTGTGGACACTGAAAATCAAAAGCTACAATCATGTTGCATAATATATTAGTTAAATTTGTTTTCGCTGATAAAAATACATGAGGAATTATGCTGATTATATTGTTAAAAATCATTTCCGCACTGTGGGCTATATCGGCCAAAAATAGACTACATATTAAAAATTTTGTCAAACTTTACCATAATTGTTATTAATACCGAACTACATAATAAACTGCTTCCGTATCAATATATTATATTGATACGGAAGCAGTTTTCGGCTTAAATGTAGTTCACAAACACTAAAGATTTTTACCTTTACATATTTTTGCCATTTAGTATTAAGGTCTTAAGTCAGAAACTATAGTGTTTCGTAATCTTAAATTCAAAATTATTTAATATTTATTTTAATATGTATTTTCTAACTTATTGCCTAAAGAGCAAATGATGACGCAGTTGTGCTAAATTAAATTTATTGATAACAAACGAAAGAGAAAAAATAATTGAGTTCAACCCAATAAAAAACTCAAAATGTTTTTTTTTACTTAAGACCTTAATACTAAACGACAAAGATTTTTATTTAGCATTCTAGCCCTCTCTCATAGTTCCGGACTTATGAGGCTTAAATTGATCGCCACTTTTATAATATTCCAGGGATATCAACGATTTATACAACATTACAACTACAAAACAATTTTTCAGAACCACTAACCCATATCGACCCAAGAGCATTTTTTTTATTTCATTTACTTTTCTTTTAAAGCCGGTCAATACAAATCGGTCGACAGTTTTATTAACCTAAACTTTTTAGTAATAGATCGATGAAACCATTTATCAAAGATATTTGTTGCTTGAAGATAACCTTGAACACTTAAGATGAGTTTAAGAAATCATAATTAATTCAATTTGTTTATCCAGAATGAAATACTGTACTTTTCGCTTGTAGTTACAGCTTATAGTTGCACACAAATTGTGGACTATATCGCTAATGTGACTAAAAGCCTAATATTCATATATGTATGCCATTCATATATCTATTATAACCAAATTCGCATACAAAACTTAATAACAAGGTATTTCATCCCTGGTACAAAAGACTAAAAGTAATATATTCTTCTAGTGGAGAGTTTTTGACAGGAATATTAAACGATTCAATGCTTTCATTGTAATTTTTTAAATGGTTTGTGACTTAAATAGCTCTGTATGAATTTCAGTCTTTGTGAACCGAAGATAGATGGCATATATGCCAAATGTGCTTATATCTCTAATTGGACTATAACGTGAATATTTTCCACGAAATTTGGTAATGGAAGCAATAAATAGAGATAAAATGGAGTATGTCGATAATGTGATTATAAACCGTAGTGTCTATAAACGAAAAGTACTTTATTCAAGTTCGTTAGCAAATGACGTTTGCGTTTTTGCTTTTTGTTTTGAATTTGAAATTGTTTAAACCTTTTATGTATTCATGTATTTAAATAAAAGTTTAATATAATGTATTTTAAAACGGTTTTCGAGCAAAAGTTTCCCGATGATCTGCATAAGCTACAGACAATTACACATAAGAACTAGCTAAGCTCCTCAATAACACTTTTTATTGTCTATTTAATAAAACAATTAAAATTTTATTGGGGTTATTATGTAACTCGATTCATTTTATAAACATTTTTCCATTTGTTCTTAAGCACAACTACTGACAGCTTTGACAATAAAATAAGAATGTTACCAAATTTTCTCAGCTATACAATACATGGCATCACTTGACTTTGTACCCGTATTTAAATGTATGTATCGTTTCAGAAAATGCAAACAGCACTATTTTATACTTTACGAACGAATTATCTTATACGATTTTACTTTCGGAAAATTGTTTTGATTTCTAATAATTTTGATTATTTTCACGAAAATTATTATATCGAAGCTTTTGGATGAATCGAAAAGCAATAGCTTTTTTACACTACAAGCAAAATAATAGAAAACTTATACTGTACATTAAGTTTGATATTACTTGCGGCTTACACCTAATACAAAATCACTAATATTAACACTAACTTAAAGTTAATATTAAATGTAGAATTCTGATGTTAATGCTTTATTCAAATTTTAGCATCGTGTCAGATCATCTGCTTATCTGTTTTAAAAACGCAGTTATAACTTCAAGTTATAACAGCATTTCATATCAGGTGGAGACGTAGAGTTAAGTATCTGAGACTTAGAAGCACTATGTCAACAATCTTTAGAAATCTGAACATTGCTTTAATTGTAAGAACATATTTTCTTGTCAAAGTTTGTCTTTTTCGACAATCTGCTAAGTTAATTTTTTTTTCTGCTATATGTATTTATTTATTGTATCTTCAATAAAATTGAACTAACAATAAGTAATCAAATCTTAACTCTAAAATTTTAATTTTTAAGTCCAGCCAGTGACAGACAAAAATATTTGTTTCAGCGGTTGGTTGTTTACGTCTCTCGTGTTCGGCTGAGAGCAAGAGCGTCCGAGTGTGGCCTCTAAAGTTAATGATGTTTCGGGCTAGGGTATTTGGGTGCAACTCAAGTCTTCTTATGTAGCTTGTCACGTGTTTAGAAAACACTGTCTTAACCGGCGGCACATCTAGGTCTTTATGAATTCGCTTGTTTCTGACATACCATGGGGCTGCTGTAATCGTACGGAGTATTTTATTTTGTTGCCTTTGAATTTTTTCTACATTTGATGCCGATGCAGTGCCCCATAACTGGATTCCGTAGGACCATATTGGTTTTAGAATGGAGTTGTATAGACGAAGTTTACAATCTAGGCTTAGAGTAGAGTTCCTTCCAATGAGCCAATTTATTTGAGCAGCTTTTAGTTTCATTTGGGTCACCTTTGCATTTATGTGTGACTTCCATGTTAGACGACGTTCAAGATGAACACCGAGATATTTTACTTCAGTGTGTTGAGGTATAGTTTGAGGTATAGTTTGAGTTTTTGATTGGGTTGAACTCAATTATTTTTTCTCTTTCGTTTGTTATCAATAAATTTAATTTAGCACAACTGCGTCATCATTTGCTCTTTAGGCAATAAGTTAGAAAATACATATTAAAATAAATATTAAATAATTTTGAATTTAAGATTACGAAACACTATAGTTTCTGACTTAAGACCTTAATACTAAATGGC
>OY101448.1:102827290-102877117 GCA_956483635.1 Panzeria rudis
TAAGCGGCTTGAAAGTAAGCCAAGCCTAGCAAAAGGATTTTATAGGAGCTGAACTCCTAATAATTTTAGAAAGGAAATTGCGACGAAATTAAGTCTATTGGACCACTAATTAGACATAGCGATGGTTGGCAACGGTAAGCACCAGAAAATACATCGTCATATAAAATGCAAAAGCGGCGGCCTATCGTAATTTTTAAAAATGTTTCAGGAAACATAGGTAACTTAATAAAAAGGAAACTATTTTGAATATAAAAATGATTTTTTTTTTCTGGGTATATTATTAATAAAGTCTGAATTAATGATACTATGTTGAAAAAACATAGTCACAATAGTTTTTATTAAGGTTTTTATCTTCTGAAAATTTGTAAAAATTGATGATAGGAACTATTACATTTTATATGATGATATGCATCTAGCGAACGCTCCACAATCTTTGCGGATGACGGGGATGCCCGTTAACTTTCACTTATGCTATTCGAGTGGAAGAAGCCACTTCTAGAAATGCATTACATATTTGCGAAACACAATCTCAACCAAAATGATGTTTTAATTGCAGAAAAGAAAATTATGGAAAATGAAGAAAAGTAAATGATGGAAAGATAACACCAAGGAGAAGAATTTTTCAAAAGAGAAGAAGTTTTTATTTGTTTGCTTCATCATTAAAACTTTCACTTGAATAACACATTAAAAAATTTGAATAAACCAAGGCAATAAACAAATTGAATAAACGTCAAAATGATAGCGATGATATTTATTTCCTTCACATTATCGATAACAAGTCAACGTCAACACAATACTTGTAGTTAATGCCGATTTAGCATTGAAGTGACAACGACGACATATCGAATTGACAGCGACGAATGCATTGTGTTGACGTTGACGTCGACATTCACAATAAGGGTGCTTATAAAATTCATATAAACGAATAACCCAAGTACATACACATTTATTTATATGCCCATTTGTGTGTATGCACATTTAACCCTAGTGGGTTTTTCAGTACTTTTAATTTAAATAAAGATAGTATATTATATAAAAAAAATTAAGACAATAATTAAAAAATTCATAAAAAATAGTAGTCCAAACACGTAAATAAAAAGTTATTTTAAATCAGTTACCACTCTGGTGGCTCAGATTTTAAATACTTTTAACTGCCCTTTTCATAATGTACTATTAAAAGTTAACGCAGACTTTAACAGCAAGTTTTCTATGCCGAACTTGCCATTAAAGTCCACGTTAACTGTTTGCACATTGTAAGAGAGGGCGCAAGAGAGCTAATACTTTTTCCAATTTAAGGCCATTTCAAAGGTTACTCCATATTAAACCATAAAATGAGAACATTCTTTCTATTGATGGTGGCAATTCATTACTGAAGTGAAATAATCGCAAAAGTTTGCAGTTAAACATTATTAATTTTTGTCTTTTAATATCTTCAACCATTGATTTTTTTTGTGGAAAGTGTTCTGCATCTTTAATTTTAGATGCAAAAAAGGGTGCTAAAAATTGGGTGCTTTTGACTTACGCATTCTTCTGCTATCTTTTCGCTCTCTTTAGTAATTACTTTGCCCATATATTTGGAATGCACGCTTTTTAACAAAATCCTGTTTTGACAGTAGTATAGCAATGTTCAACAAATTACAGTCTAGGCACCCTAAATAGCACAAAAAACTAATTTGTACCTTAAAAATTTTAGTTTTTTACCGGTTAGGCTATATTTTTATTGCATTTTTTACTTTCTTTGTTCTTGTTTCACTTCTTATGTTGTTGATTTTAGTATTTGTTATTTTTTTTATTGTTTGTTGTTGTTTTGCCAAATATTTTTTGTGAAAAATGTAGAGTCGCTGTAAGTTATGCTGAAAAACTTGAATAAAATATGTAATTGTTTCCTATATTTTTCAAAAGTGCGGAAAAATTACTTTTTTTGCACAAGATGTTGATGAAACACAATATAACATAACAGAGAATTATGCAATTGAATATACTATTTAGGAAAATTTTTAGCATAAACAAATAGTGAAACCAAAATTTTTGAGGTAAAAAGTGACTTGTGTGAGCTATTAGGGTGGATGGTCAAGTTCAATTGTATTGATATGTTCACAAAATTTTTCAGCTCTACTCTCTACTCTAGTAAAAAATAAGGAGTACCAGTAAGTTATTCTGAAAAAAGTGAAAACTAATTTTTTCATAATTTTTTCAACAAAAAGTGCAAACAAAAATTTTTTTGGCATTAAATGGTAAAAAAACTGTTAAGCGGACTCTTAGCTACATTATTGCCATATACAGTTAAGCGGTATAATTAAGTTTGAATTAGCTGTTGGCCAAATACTGATAACACCGTTTTTCGAGGTCCCACTGATTTTCAAGAATTTTGGAGGTCCATGAAAAAATTCGCAAATTGAGTATAGGGTTTTACTACCCCTTGGTAGTAAAATCGAAACTTTACTGTCAAGTCCTTGTGTTTTTCCAAAAGTCTTCATTTGTAGCATAGTTGTATTAATAATTTTCTTAATAAATCTATACCGAAAAGGGCTAATTTGACAACATTGCTTAGATCATAAAAAACCCAATTAAACCCAATAAAACCCAAAAACCCCATGATAAAACCCGCCGGTCTGGGTTTTATTTAAAAAACCCGGGTTTTTTTCCAACCCTGTACACAACACAAACAATCAAAATAAACAAAAACAAGAGCACAACAGTCATTTTTACCCATTGACAATGCAATTAACCACAACACACTTGAACAACAAATTTTTTCTCATTTATTTAGATTTTTCTTTGCCTGGCTCTGGTTTTGACCTTTGTTACGACTTAAAGGCTCAAGATATTTCAAAGCTTTGTTTACTTAGAATTTTATCAGCAATTTAAAACTGCACTAAAAGTTAAAATCAGATGGTTAGTAAAAAAATTACAACCAAAAAACTAAAAAAGTCGAGGAAAAAAATTTCAAACTTTAATTTCGAAGTGAAATATATCTGAGAAGATATCTCTTGTAAAGGATACAAAAATAATTGTGAGCACATTTTTTCTTTATTTTGTCTAGCAAAATCAAACGCGCCTAAAATTTTACAATGCGCCAATGTTTTTCAGAACCGAATTAACCATTTTTCAGCCCTTGCAGCTCCGCCCCTGGTGCAGCTAAAAACTTAAAAAAACACGATTCTGAAAGCCTGACTTCTTCTCTGTTATCAGTTTAGTTTTTATGCAAATCCATTTAGTAGTCTATAAGTATCATACTTATTACCATTTATTTTCTAATTTACACCATCGTGAGTAGTTTGTATACGCTGTTTGACGTGCAGCAACCATACCAACAAACTGATCACTTTCAAAATTCACAATGTGATTTCTACAAAAATAATTTAACTACATATTTAATTTGAGCTAAATCTAAAAAAAATTCATGAGATCCATCGATATTTAGATGAAATTTTGTCGGATGCTTGTATGAAGACTAGGTGTAAGCATGGACCGATTTCATCAAATTTAAGTTAGGTATATTTGTAGTGCATGACTAACTTATGAACCGAATTTCGTGCAATTATCTTAAGAATTGCGCCTTTAATCCAATGAAAATTGTCCAAAAACTGAAATTTTAAATCTTATATATCTCTTTTTTGAAAAACGGTAAACGCCATTGAAATCAGTGCCTCGTTTCTGTATTTCTCGCATCGTAAAATATCTCATATGAAACGTGTGAATTGAAAGAAAAACGAAGTAAAATGAAACGAAAATGGGGTTTTCTCACAGAAGTGTTTCTGTATCTTTACAATGCGAGAACTATCTGTCATTTAAGTTATTTTCCAATAGTTATTGGAAGGATGTGAGAAAAAGTGTTTCTGTAACAACATATTGTGAAGAGTTTTTCACTAACGCCGTCAAAATTTCTCACATTTGAAAACGATGCGAGAGGTATTTTTAAAATTAAAAATATTTAATTATAGATTTTGAAACTATAAATGGAAAATGTAAGCAAGTTAATTTACTTAATTGTATTGTTTTAAAAAGTTTTTTTTTATAAGTATTGAAGAAAATAGAAATTATCTCTTCGCTGGTGGCTAGTCGCCGACTGTTCTTTTTATTACGATCGCGCTCCGCCGATTGCAAAAACTGAACATGTTTTATTTTGCATTGAAAATAAGACTAGAAGTATTTTACAATGGTTTTAAGTTACGGCATATTATCGTTGGAAAGATAAAAAGTATAAAACACATTCAATAAAGTATTTTTTTTTTTTGAGATATAATATAGTATTTTATGAAAATATTTCAACGCCGCCGCCAAAACGTTTCCATCGGCTTGTTGCTCTGTTGGACACTTGAATGATTGGAATATTCCAATAAATAAGCTGGCTTTTCGCATTGAAATACAGAAACAGTTTTTACTCACAAATCGAGAAACGATGAAATTTTTTGTTTCACACTTCATGTGAAAACTTTTACGATGCGAGAAATACAGAAACGAGGTACTGCGTACTCGAATTAAGTTTATCCGTCGGGTGCCGCTTTTGATGGTAAAAAATAGTGTCGAATGCACGCATAGTTTTATAATCCATATTTATTTCAAATGCTATAAAATAAAAATTAAACAATAATTAAAGTAAAAAGAAACTTTTTTTACTAAAACACTTGAACACTAAAAGCAAACATGGTCACTTGGTACTGATTTGTTCGTCGTTCGCCGGTTTAAAAAATGGAAACAAATCTATTCAGAGTTCGCCGCGTATGCCGAAATTAGTCCGACGCCGTTATTTTGTGTATTTTCATATACACAAACATGTTTTATTTTTGCAAGAAATATTCGTGGCCAAAAATTCGTCGTTCGACCCAGTTGTGTTCCTAGGATAAGTCGTTTTCTTTTTGTAGAAGCTCTTTCTCTCGTTTGATATATAATTCCCTTTTTAAAAACTCATATTCTTTTCTAGGGTTATTTCTTTTGTCAACGCTCTTTTCTTCCACCTTTTCCACAATCACTCGCTTTTCGGCTTGCTTTGCATCAGCACTGTCGTTATCAACAGGACACACACCTCTTTTGCTCTCTGGTACCTCGCTTAGTCGTAATATTAGTCTATTTTTGGTGCCAGTTGTCGGCATATCAAGTTGTTGTAGCCAAGCACGTAATTGTACCGTAGGTAACTCACTTAAATTTGCTGCATCTATTTCTGTTTATGTACTACTTTTTTTTTACTTAAAATTTTTTTGTTTAAATATTCTGCTTTTTCCTTTTTTTCTTCTTCCTTCTTTCCTTTTTTCACGTACATATGTAGTTGGATAGTAAAAAAAAGTTTCTTTATGCTTACGCGCACTTAGTCTATGTAGATACTAGTCCACTTTTGCTGCGCAGCTTTTGAGTTTATGGGAGAGAGAGGTGAGAAGATTAGGAAGTGGTACACTGCTTCACGTAATATTAAGCAACAACAAATTCTATGTAAAAAACAAAATCTGCGCAACAGAATTTCATTATATGGACACGAATACAACTTCAAAAGAAAATTTAAGAAAGTTGCAGAAGCAAAAGTTCACTCGTATGGACATGGATTACATACACACTATTTTTCGGCTGTTTTTTTTCAGGTTTTGTTGTTGTTTTAAAAACAATGTTATTTTCTTAATTTTTTAATTTAAGTAAAACACGTGATACACATGTGTAATTTCTTTCACAAAAATTCTATGCTTTAGAAAAATGATTTCTTTTCATATGCAGTAAATTGTACGTGTAATTATTTTTTTTTCAATAAATGGTTGTTTTTTCACAACTTTAAGTTCTTGTTTTCCGAACACACTTTTCATTAACTTTGTCTCTAAACGCGATTGTTCTTGTCCTACTTCTGAGATTGTAGCAGCCAAAGATAGTAAAAAAACTTCTTGTTCGTTTCAAAGTCACAAACAGATCGACCTTTATTTAGCAATTATTTAAAAATATGTCATCATGCCATTCTTATGTACTAACAGGCCATTCACACGGTGATTTTTCGTCATGACTAAAAATCATGGTGGACGAGCGGGGTAGAGAAGAAAGAGGGGTAGAAAAAACATCACGATTTCTGTTTTCCATGTTTTTAGCGGGGTAGAGAAGAAAGAGGGATAGAAGAAACATCACAATTTCTGTTTTCCATGTTTTTTATATTCTTCTTTAGCTCGATTTGAATTTTCTTTCATTTTCTGTCTCTCTCTCTCTTGTGTGATTGTGTTATGGTTTTTGTTGTTATGAATGAGTAAGTAAAGCAAATTAGAAGAGTAATTTAGAAAAAAAAAACATGAAAATAAAAATCATCGTATAAATGCAAGAGGTTTTTGAAAGATGTTTTCAAAAATAAATTTAAAAAATTAATGGTTTTTTAATCATCGTATGAACCGGTGTAATTAGAATAAAAAAGTAATATAGAACAGACCAAAAAGAGAGTATAACATGAGAAGAAATTAACTATGGTATATCTATGAAGGACATATAAATAAGTGTACACATTATATATACATATGTATAACGGGACTTATAATGTGATGACTTAAAGTTATGTCTGACCGATGCAGGGAGGCATGAGCTGCAAATAAGTATAAGCTGTTTCGTCCTATAACTTTTTTCGAAAATCGGAGGGAAGGTTTTCTCCGGGTTCTCATAGATGCGGAAGTCGAATTAAAAATATCCGTCTGACCGTCTTTCTGTACGTTTAATTGATTTCCCGATGCCCCAGAAAAGCTACATACTGTGGATTTGGATTGATATGTCAGGATTTGTCTAAAAGCTACTGGTATTGAAAATCAGCAAAAAAATCCTCACCTGCCATGAGATTTGAATCCATGGTTAATGGTGAAGGGTATATAAGATTCGGTATAGCCGAATATAGCCTTTTATTATTTTCCAGTTGTCGAATTGAGGTTTTATACTTGTTTGTTTGATAACTTCATTAGTTTTATTATTTTAAAAGATTTTAAGGATATATGAGAGGTGGGAGAGAGCTCAATCCGCATTGCGTAAGAAGTTTAATGTGTATATTACACATTTAAATAAGGAAATTAATTTTTTGGCTCCTTTTATTACTTTTTTGAGAAAGAAAATTTTCGAGTTAGCCGTATCCTTGATCGGAATTGAACGAAATTTGGACCGATCATTAAACATATTATAACTAATGCCTGCACGAAATTTCGTTTAGCTATCATGTTTCTTGTCTCCGTTATGGCAATTTTTATTTTAAGCATGGTATTGTGTTGTACATTTCACGTGAAATGCTGTCAAAACACATATAAAAAAAATTGCCATGAATTATGCATGAAAAAATTTTGCTTAAGTAGTACTCTGTTTTTCTTAAGGAAAACATATGAAATGTATTGGCAACATTTTAAGTTTTCAAGCGAAATAATATGAGTGGCACTTCTTTCGCATGGAATTTACAACAAACACAAAGATTATAACAAACAAACATGTAAAATTTTTCTCATGAAATAATCTATGTTGCCCAACATTTTTCACAAATTTTAACACAGTACCAGGCTTTAAGGATATATGGGAAGGACACTAATTCTTCGAATTTTAATGGCCGAATTTTCGGTCTGATTATATTTCATCAATATGTGTGCCAAATTTCAACCATTTATGATAACTCCTATTTTTGGCCACTTGTTATATGAAAACACTACACTGTGCGTCGGCAGAATAATTAAAACAAAATGTAGATTTTTCTCATAATCTCATACAGGAGTAAGACATAATTTTACATTTCCTATAAGATTTCATTTTATGCAAATACTCATCGAGTAAATATGGACTAGTTTTGCATAATTATTTATTTTATTTTTAATTTTTCACAGAAATTTTGATTTATAAATAAATTAAACACATTTCAATTAGCGAATCAATCGATACCGATATATCGCAGATTCTTCAGATTTTCCGATACATCGGTATCGGCGATATTTTACTGTGGATACGACGATACTTTTAAAATTTTTTCAGAGCTTTTTTTTAACAAACAATTTATTTTTTGTTAATTTTACCATGAATTAAATTCAATTCGTTGTTTTTAAAATCTTATTAATGTCAATTTTAAAAAATTAATAATATTTTACGCTGTTATTTTGTAAAAAAAAATAGTTTTTTGCTAATTTTACCAACAATTCAAATTCAATTCGTTGCTTTTTAACGGCCCTTTTCACAATGTGTGATTAAAAGCTAACGGGGACTTTAACGGCAAGTTCGACATACAAAACTTGCGGTTAAAGTCCATGTTAACTCTTAATCATACATTGTGAAAAGGGCCGTAAATCTTATTTCCAGCAAAAAAGACGCTCCAAAGAAGTGATGAAAATGTAGAATTTGCGATAGTGCGAATTTGGATCATTTCTAATTAGTGAATTCAAATTGATTATTAGTCTAAGGTTCGTAACGTTGGTAAGGTTTTTTATATAGCCAACCTTCGGCCCGTTTTAAGGATTTTTTCCTCTCAGTATATAGAATAGCGGTTTCGCTGAATTAAGATTCTTACATAGCCGGCCTTTGGCAAGGCTCAACGATTTTCTCCTATTGGTAAAGCGAATGGAGGCTTCGCCGAGTTTGTCGAATTAGTATCTCCTTCTAGTGAATCCTTAAGCCCGGCCGAAGGCCGTCTACGTAAAAGATCTTTACTAATAAAATTTCTTAAAATTTGTAATTATAATGGAAAAAAAATTAAATATGGCTTTTAATGGATACCAATGTTGACTTGGCACATTCACATTATTATTCATTGCGAGGTATCGCGATGCTGTGAAAATTAAATATTTGAAAGTGCAATAAAGTCAATTTCGTTTTCGAAAACACAATAAAGTCAATTGACTTTATTTTCCTTTATGGTGGGGAAATAAATTCAATTGACTTTATTTCCATTGACCTTATTACCTGTCACCTAACTTTTAAATATTAATAATTTCTTACACTGTGATTTTGTATACAAATACCCTGCTTGAATTTTGTTAATTTAAACTTGAACACAATTTCAATATATGTATCGCAATCGGTATCGCCGATATTTTTTTGAATATTGGTATCGTATCGGCAAAAAGGCGTATCCTTACTTCCCTAATTTAAATATACAAAATCACAGAAATTTAATAAAAAAAACATTTTTCATTTATTTTAATAAGCAATCACACGTGCACACTATTTGATATTCAGGTATATGTCACAAAATACACAGAAGTGACACGAACCGAAATATATTTCTGATCGCTTACACAGTGCCTTTAAATTTCATTTTCTTTTGCAGCTCCTTTCTACCCGAATTAATGTTGTAATGAATAAAGCTAATTAAATATGCATATATTTCTACAATTCACATTGAAAATAGTATTTATTAATTAATTACAGTTCATTTTTATTCATCTTTTACATTTTATCTTTATAGTTACTGCAAAATCTCACAAATAATATATCATGTGCATGTGTGTGTAAGAACACGCTGTATAAAAAAACCTACCACCACAAAGTAATTGCAATAAAACGCACATTAATAAAACAAATCTACGCCACTTTTATATACACGCAATTCTTTTTTCAACGATTTTCTCCTATTGGTAAAGCGAATGGAGGCTTCGCCGAGTTTGTCGAATTAGTATCTCCTTCTAGTGAATCCTTAAGCCCGGCCGAAGGCCGTCTACGTAAAAGATCTTTACTAATAAAATTTCTTAAAATTTGTAATTATAATGGAAAAAAAATTAAATATGGCTTTTAATGGATACCAATGTTGACTTGGCACATTCACATTATTATTCATTGCGAGGTATCGCGATGCTGTGAAAATTAAATATTTGAAAGTGCAATAAAGTCAATTTCGTTTTCGAAAACACAATAAAGTCAATTGACTTTATTTTCCTTTATGGTAGGAAATAAATTCAATTGACTTTATTTCCATTGACCTTATTACCTGTCACCTAACTTTTAAATATTAATAATTTCTTACACTGTGATTTTGTATACAAATACCCTGCTTGAATTTTGTTAATTTAAACTTGAACACAATTTCAATATATGTATCGCAATCGGTATCGCCGATATTTTTTTGAATATTGGTATCGTATCGGCAAAAAGGCGTATCCTTACTTCCCTAATTTAAATATACAAAATCACAGAAATTTAATAAAAAAACATTTTTCATTTATTTTAATAAGCAATCACACGTGCACACTATTTGATATTCAGGTATATGTCACAAAATACACAGAAGTGACACGAACCGATATATATTTCTGATCGCTTACACAGTGCCTTTAAATTTCATTTTCTTTTGCAGCTCCTTTCTACCCGAATTAATGTTGTAATGAATAAAACTAATTAAATATGCATATATTTCCACAATTCACATTGAAAATAGTATTTATTAATTAATTACAGTTCATTTTTATTCATCTTTTACATTTTATCTTTATAATTACTGCAAAATCTCACAAATAATATATCATGTGCATGTGTGTGTAAGAACACGCTGTATAAAAAAACCTACCACCACAAAGTAATTGCAATAAAACGCACATTAATAAAACAAATCTACGCCACTTTTATATACACGCAATTCTTTTTTCACAATATATTTTTAATAATAAGGCATAATTCTTTAATTTTATTAGAATTTAAACATTTTTAGCGTGTTATTCAGTGAGTAAAATTTTTTAATTTTTTCTTTTTCGTTTTGTTTATTTTCTTCTGTTCGTTGCCATTTTTGCCTCTTTTTAACAGAGCCTTAAAAACAATTGAAAAACCTGATTGTAGCGTTTTTTACCTGTCACTTTCGTGATTTCTGTATATTTTGTGTATATGTGTTTTTGGAACGTAAGTTCCTTATGGCGCGCCATGTACATTAATGATTTGTATAACAAAAATCATTGCTTGGGGGTAAAACAAAATTTTTTTGAAAATGAAAAAATACTGGTTAGAATACTAATAACGACTACATAGCATAATGGTGTTGCATACTTTTAGGGTTTTTTAGATTTCTAATGCAGCAAGAATGAAATTTTGTGTGAGCAAAGCTTCCTATAGTATGCGTTGTCGCTTAATAATAAATCCGGATTGGACATGAGGGTGTGGGACCTCCCATAAAGAGCAAATATTTATTTTGAGATATCTTAAAAGCTAATGTAAGGAGAGCCTTAAGATTTTGTGGTTAAAATTCTGTCGATATTGTGCATTGTCTCCGGAAAAAGTTTCAAAATTGGGCAAGTAGGCGTGGCGCCTCTCACGCAGAGCAAATATTTATTTTGAGATGATTTCAATACCAATACCAGCAGATCGATCTTTCTGAAATATTTACAGCGTATTACTGATGGCACTTCAAATATAGAAGCAACACTTTAAAATATCTTGGAAGCCAAGACAGTCATAATTTTGAAATTTTTTCTTGAGTATTAACGTTAAAAACTAGAATACTATTATGGAAAGGAGTCAACCTCACAAACAGATTAAATATTAATATTTTGATATTTAACTTTAAATAAACGTAATTGAAAAAGAATTAAATATAAAAGTTTTCTTTTTCTCTTCATCACAAATGAGATATTGTGTAGCGAAGCACACGGGTTTAAGCTAGTATTTTATAAATGCGAAAGTAAGTTTGTTTGTTTGTTGGACTTTAACGGCTAAGCCACAGAATCGAATTTGATCAAATTTTGAACATAGATAGATCTAAGTCTAGAAGGCCACACAGGATATGTTTTTTTAAAACTAGGGCCACGAAGGGAGGTAGGGGGAAATTTCTGCTTCTCGGAAACTATCCAGTCGATTTTGATAAAACTCCTTTCAAAATGAGGAAAAAATTCCTCCTTTATACAAAAATTCCTCCCAAATTGTCCTCGCTTTTCCAGAAGTCTTATATTTATACATACTACTAATCTGTTTGTAATTTTATTATTAACAAGGAGATATTTTAATATTATTAACAAGCAAAATTATAACGGAATGATAATAACAACTTCCGCATAGGTGTTAATGAATTGAAGAAATATCACAACAGCTATCATTATCGCGTCTTATGAATTCTGTGTGCATGTGCGTTAGTCTTTTTTATACTTCTGTTCAAATAAGTTGTTCGCTGGTGTAAAATTAAAAAGAGGTAAATTTGTTTCATATACATAAGCCCTTATGATACTTGCTTTTTTCCCGTTTTCTTATTAATCTAAGATTGAAAGAATGAAATAGGAATGTAAGAAAGAGAAAAATATACAAAATATATGTTTTTGTTTACCACTTTTTTGTTGTTTAATTTCAATGCTGCTTCATTTTAGTCTCCAAAAAACTGCTCATTTGGAGAAATCAGCGCTAAAATCGCTATAATCGGGCTAAAACCTAGTACATAAACTTGCTATAATTTTTTCACTGTAACGTTTTAAGCTCGAAGTGTCAATTTTAAGTTTAAAATTTTTAGATTTTTCTTGACATTTTAGACTTTTTATCGATAACAAATATACAAATTCTTACGTTTAGGGTTTTTTTAATGTAGCCGAATTCTTCGCTCTTGATAAAATTTTGTATTACAATATATTTGTACTGCTTTCCAAAATCTTAAAAAGAAAAAAAGGTAGTGTCATAAGAGCTATAGTGATGTAAAGGGCTAACTATATTATGCTTATACAACCAAGACACAACTTAACACAACGGGCCCACAAACGTTGCAATTGTGTGTGCAACATACTACAGTTGTAGCAACGGTCGCAGCGTGTATGGCTTCCATTATGCTGGGGCTTAAGCTACATATATATCCTAAATATTTCCTAAGTGCACACATATATTGATATTTTTAATGACTAAAATGTATAAATATTATACTTATTTTTATGAATTAGAAAATATAAATGAAAATCCGCCAAAAATGCGACGTCTATTGCAACTTTCTTTTTTTAACTAGTTATTACTACCTACGTAACAAGGTACGATCAGTTTCGATGTTTGCTTAAGGAAATCACACTTGACTTGGCATTCATCCTCTTCTACCCGGACGCTGTCCTCTTTTTTAGGACTTCCAGGTAGACCTTCTTTTTGTTTAGCAAGTGTCCGGGGTTGTCCTACATTCTACACTTTTCTGCATTTCCAAAAGCATTTATCTTATTTGCTCCACCAACAGTTTCTCATAGACTGGCTATAAAAAATAATGTGCTTTCAATTGCACCGATAGCGTGCAAACAGGCCAGGCTCATTGCAACTTTCACCCAAAAAATTACCTATGCTCACTATAAAGCATTTTGGCACGATAACTTTAAAAATAAGGTGTTTTCCTGCAAAATTGTGACGACCGTATATATATATATATATATATATATATATATATATATATATATATATATATATATATATATATATATATATATATATATATATATATATATATATATATATATATATATATATATATATATATATATATATATATATATATATATACATATATATATCATCATTTAATACAAGAATACAAGAAGGATCAAAATATCGTATACCAGTTTACTAAATGCTTCTAAACTTTGCTATTTGGAAATTATTCTACATCTCTTGATCCATTGAATATATCTCAATAAAATTATACATAAATACAGACGATTTACATCTGAATATACTCCCGAGAATATGGGGATCTGGCGAAAAGGTTGTCTTGGGGGGACTCCCGAATTCGATTACTTTTCATATATGTAAATATTTGTTTAATCACAACGGTTCTTAGAGATACCGTCAAAGAATCGTGTTGGAGAAAAGCTGGGCAATAAGAGCTACTAGATCTACTTCGAATCCCTTACGGAATTTGCAATATTTGAGGAAACATTTGTGAAGAAAGGGAAATTCATAAAATAACAAGTCACAGATTACAGAGAATACGAGGAGAAATCGAGTATTTCTTAAATCTATGAATCAAATATATGTAGTTCGAATACAATTGAAGCACTGGTTTCTGTATCAGGTGGCACCTAAAGCTGCTGCAAGTGATCTAAAACTTTTAAAAGAGCTAGAGGCTTATAACGAAATTAATGCAGACGTTAGAGATACGGTACAAAAGAACTTCTAGTATATCTCTGGTATTTAAGCGAGGCTGACATTCCGATTTACCAAAACGGGGCACTGTACCTTTGAAAGAAATCAGTTCGGTGGCTTTATATGATTTTCTCACAAGGAACAATTACTTCTTTTTTTTAACTATATTAAATACAAAAATTTCCGGATTCAGTCATATCTTAAAAAAAGCATAACCCACATACTTGGCAGCATTCGTATCTAGCGGCAAATGCTAGAAATTTGTTCCTTATTAATGATGTGGCAGAGCGAGGTGTTGCTCTAATAACGCGATTTAATACTATATTGGCGCATCAGGAGGAGCAACAACAATTTATTTTCCATGTTCGAAGATATTTTATTAATTTACATTACGATTTATTAATTTTATATATTAGAAACAAATCAGAAAAATTAAATTAATAATATAAATTGTTAAAAATATGAAGTGTCGCGCTGTATATATTAGAACGTTTATGATATTATACTTGCTCCTTTATTTTGTTTACAGAAAAAGAGAGACTTGAAAAGATCCGTTAAATATGACTTTAATATGTATGAAATATATATTTTTTTGTAAATTCTGATGTAACATACCTACATATCTATATATTATATATGTGCACACATTTTGTAAATAATTTTGTAATTAGTATATATAAAAAAATACTAATTAATAGGCAGATTTTGTAAAAAAATTCGTTTCTAAACATTTCAGATTCGTATGAAAAATAACTCAAACTTCTATTAAAAAAAACCATCCCGCTTTCAAAACGAAAAAGGTTTGTATTTACAAAATCTGGCCTTAAATTTAAAAAAAAATTCAAAAATTTATTAAAATTATTATTTGAGATATTCTCATAATTCTATTTGAAAAAATTTCAATTTGTTTAGGGCTAAGCATGTTTATATGTATGCACATCATGGGTGATTTACCAAATTATTAGTAGACTTCAACCATCATTTTGAAAAGATATAAACATCTTAACAAAATTTCACAAAAAGTTACAAACGATTTTTGAAAATTACCATAGAATAAGTGCAATAGGCATAGAAATTTAGTCAAAACACAACAAACAATTTATATTATATACTAGCTTATGCTATTACAATTTTCAAAATCATTCGTAAATTCTCAATCGATTTTTGGAAGTTTGTGAATAGTATAAGAGCTTTGAAACTTTTCAAAAGTATGGTTGAAGTCTTCTCATGATATCGTAAAGCAGAAATGAAATTCAGACATATAGAAAGGCATAACTACAGTAACCATTCGTCCTTTTTTTAAGGGGACAGTACTTTTTTTTTTGATACGATATCCTTTCAAATTTTTTTCAATAAAAGTGTCTTTTTTTAAATCGTATTGTCCTTTTTTAAATTGAATTATACTTTTTTTAGTACTAATTTTTTTAATCTGTACAATATAAGTATGTATGTTACTACTTGTACTACTCACTAATATTACACAGTTTTAATTATATTACTGTATGTTCACCTGTATTATGTATGTATTTTACATGTTTTCTTTATTCTATGGCAATTTGTCGTAGTCACAAATTCGACTTCGACATAAATAATACGGGTGTTTATATACAAATAATATATGAAATAAACTTAATACTACTTAAAATACCCAGCAAAAAATATGATGTTTCTGGAAGCAGTAAAAAACATTCATGTCCTCCACATGCAATGTTTTGAAGCATTTCCCAGGATGCTCAAAAAGAAGGAAGAGATCTATCAGTGTTTATAATCTTTAAATTACAAGGTTAAAGAGCATTTTACAATTATTTAACACAAACTCCAAAATAAACAAAATCATATTCAGTAGCATTGTAGCTTTCAATAGAAAATATGCCCAGTTCACCAAACAATTGTTTAAAATCCATACCTCATTTCTTTTTATACTCTTTTTTAGTCGTTAGAGCGACGAGTGTACATGCATAGTAGCTGTGTTGGTATTTTGCCACATACAGTGTAAAATAAATTATGGAAAAGAAAATGCTTTTTATTAGAAATAAACAGATATTTTTGGAAAAACTAATGCCATGTTCACACGACGAAGTGAAGCACTTGCTTCGCTCTCTCAATTTCGATTGCGAATCACACTGTTTTCACGACACATTCTTGCTTCGTTTCAATGGCTCAACTTGCCACTGGAAAAAAATTTTTCCTACCAAATTTTCCACAAAAATCTACCAAAACCGTTTAAAACCTACAAATTTCTTAAAATTTATTAATTGCTTTGTTAAAGCATTCTTGTAAGTCAAGTTTGAAATATATGTTCTCTAAAAATATTTTTGAGTTTTCATAGATTTATCGCACTCACATATTGCGATCGGAGTGCTCTTAATTTCATACTTTTATTCCTATCGTTTTCGTTTTACCATCTTCAGATTCCGTTCATTTCGTATTTCAATTTTACAACGATAAAATTGTCATACCTCAAGAAGGTCCTTTAAAATTTTTTATAAGCAATCTAGCATTAAGTTTTACAATCTACAGCATATTGTTAAAATATTACAGTGAATTAATTCAAAGATAGGCAGATCTCTTTATTCTTCTTAAGAAAAAAGTAATATCTAAATCTAGAATCGGGATTTTTTTTCAGATTTATAAACTGATTTTGAAAATAAAAATATAAATCCAATCGATAAAAATGTGCATCATGGTATTTAATATATCAATAAAAAAGTTCATCAGATGATCATTAAGGAATAGAACAAATTTGCTAAGAAAAAGTAAAAAAACTCAAAAAATACTTAATCCGTACTATGGACTGATTGGTAGCAAAGCTAGCCAGTCGTTCCAAACGTCTCTAGTTGCATTCCCTATATAGACCATGGGTGTTTTTGAATTAAAAAAAT
Source organism: Panzeria rudis (assembly GCA_956483635.1). Classification (NCBI taxonomy): domain Eukaryota; kingdom Metazoa; phylum Arthropoda; class Insecta; order Diptera; family Tachinidae; genus Panzeria; species Panzeria rudis. The sequence goes on from OY101448.1 coordinate 102,844,156, forward strand.
AAATAAATAAAATAGAATTTTATATGGATGTGATATACATATGTATGACAATAATATAGCTAAGAGTCCGTTAAACAAACTTTCTTCACATTTCATGTCAACAAATAATTTATTCGAGCACTTTTTTTATATATAGGAACAACAAATTTTGTTATCGTTTTAGAATAACTTACAGGGACTCCTAATTTTTTTAAATATTTGGCAAAGTTGTATCTACGGCAGGACCGGATACAAGGGGTGATGAGAACGGGATATATATTCCCCGCTCCCCAATTAGTAAGATATATCCAATTTCTATTAAATTTTGCAAAATAGTATGTTTCAGTTAGAAGTTCCCCCTTAAAGGCTCAAGCTGGATCCGCGGCTGAGCTACGGTAAAGGTCAGCAACTCCTGTGAACATATCCATGAAATCTGAAGATATCTAGGCACCATAAATAGCTCATGAAAATTACTTTGTATCTTAAAAATGGAAGTTTTTCGCCAGATAGGCTATATTTTTAATGCATTTTTGTTCTTTCTTTGGGATTGTTCCATTTCTTATGTTTCCAAATTTAATATTTACTATATTTCAGGGTTTTTTGTTGTTTTACCAAGTATTGTTAGTGAAAAATTTGGAGTCCCTGTAAGTTATGCTGAAAAAATTTAATAAAATAATTGTTTCCTATATTTAAAAAAAGTGCAGGAAAAATATTTTTTTTTTGCACAAAATGTTAATGAAACACAGCATAACAGAACAGAGAAGTGTGCACTTGAATATACTATTTAAAAAATTTTTAGCATCAAAAATAGAGAAAAACTACTATTTTAAGGTAAAAAATGCTCTGTATGCTATTATGGTGCGTATACACGTTCAGGCTGTATTCATATGTTAACAAGAGTTGTTCTACCGTATCTACAACTTTGCCAGTAAAAAATTACGAGTCCCTCTAAGCTATATTGAAAAAAGTTAAAAAAACATTTTTTCCTTAATTTTTTCAAAAAAAGTGCACGAAAAATTTTATATTTTTGGATAAAATGTTATTATGTATAATCTTCTTAGCGGACTCTAGGATTTTCCTACCCTATGGCTGTACAATCGAACGTATACTGTCCATTTCGTGTGTTTTTCCAGGTCTTCATTTGTCGCATAGTGTTATTGGCTCTTTCTTTTGTAGAAAAAAGTTGTAAATTGTTTAAACTTTTCACTGAAAATTTTCAATAGAATGAATTTTTGAAAAACTAGCAGAGTTCAGTGTTTGTGCAAATGGGCTTGCGAAAGTAGACTTTTTTTAATGCAATTTTTTGTATTTTGTTGTTAGATTTCATTAAATATGTACGATATTTTGAATTTTCACTTTCTTAATTGTATATATATATATATATATATATATATATATATATATATATATATATATATATATATATATATATATATATATATATATATATATATATATATATATATATATATATATATATATATATATATATATATATATATATATATATATATATATATATATATATACATATATATATATATATATATATATATATATATATATATATATATATATATATATATATATATATATATATATATATATATATATATATATATATATATATATATATATATATATATATATATATATATATATATATATATATATATATATATATATATATATATATATATATATATATATATATATATATATATATATATATATATATATATATATATATATATATATATATATATATATATATATATATATATATATATATATATATATATATATATATATATATATATATATATATATATATATATATATATATATATATATATATCATCATCATTTAATACCAGAAGGATCAAAATATCGTATACCAGTTTACTAAATGTGTCTAAACTTTGCTATTTGGAAATTATTCTACATCTCTTGATCCATTGAATATATCTCAATAAAATTATACATAAATACAGACGATTTACTTCTTAATATTGTAGTGTGCACCCTGTAGTTGTGGGTAAGGCAGTAGAGACAGCTGATTACTTTTGCTGGGTTGTTATCAACACAGGAAAGTAAACATATAAAGTTATAACAAAAACAATAGATGTAGAAAATCGTATGATTTTATACAAAAACAATGATGAAGAGGATTAAAACTGATTGGAAAGGATCAGTTTTATGTGGTGGCGTGATTTAGGTGTCATAAGAGATGGCAGAAAAAAAATCGGGGCTTTTTGATGGTGAACGTTGAAGACGTAAGATGTTTCGGGAGTTGTGGCAACTAAAATAAAAAGATAGTGCGGGAAGAAAAAAATAAAAGACATTTCCACAAGAAGAAAATGTATTAAGGCCTATTTTATGCAAGGTTTATCCTTATGAAATAAAACATAAAACTGTTTAGTTATTTTAATAAAACTACATAAATACAATATAAAAAATAGTGAAATTGAACTTTTAAGTTAATTAAAGGAAGACAAAGTGATCTCTAAATGCCAGTAAGAAAAAAGGAAAGGCAGAAAGTTAGTAAAATAAAAATTTGCTAAAGCTAAAGCTAAATTACAATTGGAAAAAAGGAAACTAATTAGAAAAAAACTTAAAGCTAAATCAAAGTTGAAAACTCGTTGTGAAGCATTTGAACGAGTGCAATATAAGTGCAAAAATAGACCTGCAAAGAAAACAATAAAATTTACATTTCCCTAATAAAACGCCACATTAAAACTCACCTTCCGACAACTCCATCATCGCGTCCCATCCAACGTGGGAACAGGTTTGGCCATATTCTGGAAAGTCATCTTGCTCTGGGTATCGAGTATTCTGGAAAGTCATCTTGCTCTGGGGTATCGAGTAGTCTGGAAAGTCGTCTTGCTCTGTAGTATCAGGTATTCTGCCAATTTGACCTTGGACAAACACACTAACGACCTAGACGAACCTAAATATATATATATATATATTATTCTTTAAGTTCCTATGGATAGGGTAAACACTTTTTTTGATACGTAACTTCTCGGAAATTTTATTTAAATTGTCCTGTTGAAAGTTTGTGGACGAAATCCGTCGGTTTAGGGTGAGCTCACACTAGGGACCCGACGAAGCTAATTTTGCGCCAGGGTAAATTGCCCACACCATATTATACGTGTTTGCCTTAGGCTAAGAAGAGAAAAGAAATATATATATATAAAAGCCGCGAGATGAAAGCGCAACTTGTTAATTGGACCCCACTACCTGTACCTATCGACACATCACGTACAGACGACGGCAAATCCTGTGTCGTAGTTAGTCTCCAGGCATTGATTTTGAAGAAAGTAGATAGAGAGAAGAGATCAAGTATTAGAAAATTTTTAACCAAATATAGATTTGTATTGGTTTTAAATATTTTTCCCTTATCAAAAGTACAATGAGCCAAATTAAATAATATAATTGATTTTTCTTAGCTATTCCAACTCATAGAAATTCAAAAGATTTTGTTGATAGTTTTTTTTATGTGTTAAGAAATAGTAATAGTATAAGAATTGAAACAAAAAAATCTGTAACATTAAATATTGTTGTGAAAATGAAATTTTTGTAGACTTTCTATTTACACAGAGGAGAATGAGTGAGTAAAGTCACTAGACTTAGTCATGGGACGGTGATGAAAGGGTAAGAATTACGTTAGGGGGTAACTTAAAACTAGAGGCAAAAAGTTACCGAAGGTTGAATCTCGAAGAGATTCCGTAGGGTGGGCCATGCCAAGGGTTAGCAGGACATCAGCTACCCTAAATTCCAAATCTTGGTAAGCAAACAACAGTAAGTATGGTGTATGGACTATTTGTTTTTTTTTCTGTAATTTACTTTCGGCCTTCTCCTTTTTTTTCCAATGTTCTGCTCGCATACATCTGCGAGTTAGCTGGCATGGAATTTTTGTTAGTGGCTGTCGTAACCAGACAGGTTGGCAAGATCCCCCCCCAAGACGGCGAGCTTCAGCTGGAGCAAAACGCCAGCATGCCAGCGCCGCCAACAATCTGGCCACACATCAACACAATTGTGTTTTTCTTCGACACCCAGCTGCTACAAATGGCGCCGAAAGTAGGAAATTTGATTTTTAGATTTTTTTAGTTTGGAGGCCTAGGTAGTGTATAATTGGCGTAAGTCCCGTTGAGTCCTTTAAGAGTGCTCACCGCGTTGCGACGTCAATAGAAGCACTGTCAAAGCCTCATAAACGGTGAGCTAAGCACTATTAGCAGGCAAAAGCGTTTGAGTGCGTCCCTCTTCTTGGCGATACACCTGACCCACTAGTCTGTAAGTCCCGGCAGGTAACTCTTTTAAAATTACCTATCGCGTTGCGACAGCTAAGGGGTTAGGGGTGTGGCAAGGATTAGGGAGGCAATCACACTTGGGGCAGGTACAAATTGAGTCTGGCTGTCAGGCTATATAGAGCCGTAGCTTCATCGCTACAATTTGTGCCATGCTCTCGAGTGCCATCCAATTTATAGATGCTCAATAGACCATTTCAGTTCGCTTGTAACAAAATTACCGTTTGTGAGGTAATTTGTTTGTTCGGTAGTCCTGGCTTCTACAAAGTTTTCAGAACTGAGGAGCAGTTGCACCACTTTCAATCCTTTCACTCTGTTTTGTTTGCGAACTGAACTGCCAGTTTCTTTCATCACCCATACACCAAAGTACTTGCGAAACCTGATATAAAAATACAAAATAATTAGTTTTTCACCAAGATTTATTTTTATAAATATTAAATTGTTATAATTTAATATTGATACATATACATTTTTACCTTTTTTCAGCATCACCTGAAAATCCTATTGTCCAGTTTTTGCGTAATAAAAATTCCTTCAGTGGCATTTTTATATTTTTATTTTTCGCTTTTCATTTTAATTATTAAGTTTTAGCATACATTTCAGTTCCTTGAAATATTTTCGTTACTAATTATATTAGGTATTATTAGTGTTTCCAATTATTATTTTAAAAATAATTTAATTTGCTAATAATTTTGGTTATTATTAGTTGGTTTGTTTATTTAGTTCCATTTGAAATAGTTATCTTTTCAATCTAGACTTGTGAGTAGAAAATGGCTTCGGGTTTTTATTGGCAGTCACAATATCCACCTGAGCAGGCACAAACTGTCGGGGATGAAAATGTTTTAGCAAGTAATTATCAACAACATATACAGGCATACTCACCAATGCAAAATATTGAGTCGAGTTACACTTCACATCCTCAGCAACAGTTCTTGGCAGAGCCAGCACAAGCCTATAGCAGTTGGCAGCCTACTGTCGATTTGTCAGAATGGGGCATCAAATTTGATGGTACCACTGACTCAATAACTACGGAAGAATTTCTGTGCAGAGTTGATATACTCCGCCAAGATTATAATTATACGTTTGAGGACATCTGTCGCAATTTTCATTCGCTGTTAGAAGGTCAGGCAACCAATTGGTGCTGGAACTTCCGCAGGTTAAATCTAGTTCATTCATGGCAAGAGTTAAAATAGGCCTTCTTAATACAGTATAGGCGCTACGAAAACGATTTCCTGCTACAAAAAGAAATTTTAAGTCGCCGACAATTGCCGCAAGAGGTGTCCGTATTCTGAGGAAGAGCTTGTTGAAATTATGAGAGCTAATTTAAGCCCATAGCTTTCACGGTTGCTATTTGCTTTAGAAATCGAAGGCTTAAATGACTTCTGGCAGCAAGCCAAGAAAGCCGAAAATCTATTGGCCGTTCAATTTCAACAATATGGCTATGTAGCACCAAGAGTACAGAACATCGATTATAAAGCTCCAATTTTTCCAATTAACACTGAAAGCCCTAGTGTGATACTGTGTAACTTAAAAGACGAAAATTTAACGACAACTATTTCGAAAGCCCGTTCTATTAATCGGTTATATTCAAAGATAGAGTACAAAGTTTCAAAACGAATAAAGAAAGCTAGAGATAGATTTAAAATAAGAAGAAAAATTAGGCGTGAAATCGCAGCAGCTTCATTGCATGAGGGTGATGATTCTCGCATTTATGCCAAAATAAAAATTAATAATGTTGAAATTGAAGGCTTGGTTGATAGTGGCGCAACAGTCACCTGTTTAGGCAGTGGCTGTAAAGATTTTGTACAGAAGACGGGCTTAAAAATTTACAGTTTTGCATCAGTCATTAGAACGGCTGATGGCAGCCCACATAAAATAATAGGTCGTATAAAAGCGAAAATAAATTTCAATGGCCGTTTAGAAGAAGTTACGTTCTTCTTAGTACCAACGCTTAAGAAGCCACTGTTTTTAGGAGTGGACTTCATGAAGAAGTTTGGATTTTTCGCCGGCGTACGCAATCTATTTCCAAGGTAGCAGGTTAGAAGCTACAGCCTGTATAAAGTATGAAATCGTCAGGGGTATTTTTCGTCAATGATTTAATATCATTGATGGTCTTAGTCCTGACATTTCTAGCCAAAACTAGCCTAACATTTGCAGTCTAAACTAGCCAAGATAAATAAAAACAGATTAATTTTTAATATTTGCAATAAACAGGGTTTATTGATTTTTGTCTAACGCTACTGTCTTATCAACTAAATTTTAAATAACTTAATTTATCGCGAAACGAGATCTAATAATCAAGTTTTCAAGTTTTGAATCATACTGCTGAGGATATTATTTGCTTTATCTAATTGTACATTTTCTCCAGTTTCATAATCAGTTTTATTGATGGAATTGATTAAAAATAAAAAAGATACATTATTTGCACAACCATAACGCTTACGTTTCTAAGCTGATTACATTTGTAATCGTCATCATAAAAATGGTGCAATTCCGTAGTAACGCCCTGGGGAACTATGCCATTAAGGACTGGGAATTGTTAGTCACCTAGTATGACAACATTCTTCTGACTCCGATATTACAGCAAGTTGTAGCAAGATATGTAATTTTTTTTTATTTTAGAAAACTTTCGAAATTGGATTTTTTTTAGTACACAAATAGTATCAACAGTAGTTAATTGATTTTAAAATTTAAATAGTAAATAATCTAGCACCGAAAACGACCGCGAAAATATACATATATAAAACAAGAACGCGCGAGAAATTATACCGGCCGTACTAATATTAAAATTTTTAGTTTGAATAAACTAAATAACATAAATTCTAATAATTTAAATTAGAACTCACCAAGTGATTCGCAGGTGAAATTAGGCTTCGCAGGCTTCTATCTTCTTTTAATCAGTAAAACCTACAATAACAGACTTTAGTATATATTATATTTCAGTAAAACATTTATTATTACCTTTTTGGGGACCGGTCACATGAGTAACCTGCTTCTCAATCTCCTAACCTGCAATCAAACAAAACAAATAAATTAATCATTTAGAATTTAACTCTTATGTTGAGCATAAATTATTAGCTTGGTTTTAAGAAGTTGCGGGGGTACTTCTCGCCAAGGATTTAAAGCGCTAGCCTTAAATATCCTTGGTGGTTTTAGTCCCTGCAATTCTGTTTACGCCAACTTACCTGGTGGTTATTGTTGAGCAGGGTAGGCCAACGCTTCAGCGGTCTTATCTGGCGAGAGTGATACCTGAAATAAAAATTGAAAATACATTCGCTTTTTATATATTTGTAAAATTTATATTTTTTTGTTTTTTTTAACTGTTCGGTCTTTATTTGTGCCAACATATTCCCGAATATATTAATTTGTATTACTTTTCTTTCTATAAGCAAAAAAAATTGTTCGACGGCGTTAATTTTGGTAGCGGCGGCGCGACAGTAACAATTCATTTTGGCGGCGGCGAAAGAGCACACCAAAATCAACGGCGCGGAGGTTGCATGTTTTTTTTCTTTTAAATTCATGTTTTTTTTATTAAATGCATTTCCACTTACCTTTTAATAACGCTAGTCCACCGTACTCCTCCCAAGAAATAGCCACTGTTGGTTGCCGTAGTGTTATCTGAAATGGAAATAAACATATTTAATTAACTATAGTTAATTAAAGATGTATGAATGAAAAAATTTATGAATGAAAAACTTACCTTCTTTTCTCAACGACGCGTACTATAAAAAATCTTTCGTTGAGTTTCGTTCATTCATGCAGACGTTCGGTGTTGCCAGGTTTCAAAGTTGTTTTTGTTCGTAACAGGGATGTCAGAATATTTTCACTCCTGGGAATATGTATGGAATGACCCATAATACCAGAATAGGCGAGGTTGGGCATACAGGTGCAATTTTTCCCTCCCATCCTGTGTCCACTGATGGACTCGAGAATGGTTGGGTTTGTAGTGTGCACCCTGTAGTTGTGGGTAAGGCAGTAGAGACAGCTGATTACTTTTGCTGGGTTGTTATCAACACAGGAAAGTAAACGTATAAAGTTATAACAAAAACAATAGATGTAGAACATCGTATGATTTTATACAAAACCAATGATGAAGAGGATTAAAACTGATTGGAAAAGGACAGTTTTATGTGGTGGCGTGATTTAGGTGTCATAAGAGATGGCAGAAAAAAATCGGGGCTTTTTGATGGTGAACGTTGAAGACGTAAGATGTGACGGGAGTTGTGGCAACTAAAATAAAAAGATAGTGCGGGAAGAAAAAAATAAAAGACATTTCCACAAGAAGAAAATTTATTAAGGGCTATGCAAGGTTTATCCTTATGAAATAAAACATAAAACGGTTTAGTTATTTTAATAAAACCACATAAATACAATATAAAAAATAGTGAAATTGAACTTTTAAGTTAATTAAAGGAAGAGAAAGTGATCTCTAAATGCCAGTAAGAAAAAAGGAAAGGCAGAAAGTTAGTAAAATAAAAATTTGCTAAAGCTAAATTACAATTGGAAAAAAGGAAACTAATTAGAAAAAAACTTAAAGCTAAATCAAAGTTGAAAACTCGTTGTGAAGCATTTGAACGAGTGCATTATAAGTGCAAAAATAGACCTGCAAAGAAAACAATAAAATTTACATTTCCCTAATAAAACGCCACATTAAAACTCACCTTCCGACAACTCCATCATCGCGTCACATCCAACGTGGGAACAAGTTTGGCCATATTCTGGAAAGTCATCTTGCTCTGGGTATCGAGTATTCTGGAAAGTCATCTTGCTCTGGGGTATCGAGTAGTCTGGAAAGTCGTCTTGCTCTGTAGTATCAGGTATTCTGCCAATTTGACCTTGGACAAACACACTAACGACCTAGACGAACCTAAATATATATATTATTCTTTAAGTTCCTATGGATAGGGTAAACACTTTTTTTGATACGTACCTTCGCGGAAATTTTATTTAAATTGTCCTGTTGAAAGTTTGTGGACGAAATCCGTCGGTTTAGGGTGAGCTCACGCTAGGGACCCGACGAAGCTAATTTTGCGCCAGGGTAAATTGCCCACACCATGTTATACGTGTTTACCTTAGGCTAAGAAGAGAAAAGAAATATATATATATATATATATATATATATATATATATATATATATATATATATATATATATATATATATATATATATATATATATATATATATATATATATATATATATATATATATATATATATATATATATATATATATATATATATATATATATATATATATATATATATATATATATATATATATATATATATATATATATATATATATATATATATATATATATATATATATATATATATATATATATATATATATATATATATATATATATATATATATATATATATATATATATATATATATATATATATATATATATATATATATATATATATATATATATATATATATATATATATATATATATATATATATATATATATATATATATATATATATAAAAGCCGCGAGATAAAAGCGGAACTTGTTAATTGGACCCCACTACCTGTACCTATCGACACATCACGTACAGACGCCGGCAAATCCTGTGTCGTAGTTAGTCTCCAGGCATTGATTTTGAAGAAAGTAGATAGAGAGAAGAGATCAAGTATTAGAAAATTTTTAACCAAATATAGATTTGTATTGGTTTTAAATATTTTTCCCTTATCAAAAGTACAATGAGCCAAATTAAATAATATAATTGATTGTTCTTAGCTATTCCAACTCATAGAAATTCAAAAGATTTTGTTGATAGTTTTTTTTATGTGTTAAGAAATAGTAATAGTATAAGAATTGAAATTGTCCTTTAGAAACAAAAAAATCTGTAACATTAAATATTGTTGTGAAAATGAAATTTTTGTAGACTTTCTATTTACACAGAGAATGAGTGAGTAAAGTCACTAGACTTAGTCAGCGGACGGTGATGAAAGGGTAAGAATAACGTTAGGGGGTAACTTAAAACTAGAGGCAAAAAGTTACCGAAGGTTGAATCTCGAAGAGATTCCGTAGGGTGGGCCATGCCAAGGGTTAGCAGGACATCAGCTACCCTAAATTCCAAATCTTGGTAAGCAAACAACAGTAAGTATGGTGTATGGACTATTTGTTTTTTTTTCTGTAATTTACTTTCGGCCTTCTCCTTTTTTCCAATGTTCTGCTCGCATTACATCTGCGAGTTAGCTGGCATGGAATTTTTGTTAGTGGCTGTCGTAACCAGACAGGTTGCCAAGATCCCCCCAAGACGGCGAGCTTCAGCCGGAGCAATACGCCAGCATGCCAGCACCGCCAACAATCTGGCCACACATCAACACAATTGTGTTTTTCTTCGACACCCAGCTGCTACAATATACTCCCGAGTATATGGGGATCTGGCGAAAAGGTTGTCTTGGGGGGACTCCCAAATTCGATCACTTTGCATATATGTAAATACTTGTTTAATCACAACGGTTCTTAGAGATACCGTCAAAGACTCGTGTTGGAGAAAAGCTGGGCAATAAGAACTACTAGATCTACTTCGAATCCCTTACGGAATTTGCAATATTTGAGGAAACATTTGTGAAGAAAGGGAAATTCATAAAATAACAAGGCACAGATTATAGAGAATACGAGGAGAAATCGAGTATTTCTTAAATCTATTAATCAAATATATGTAGTTCGAATACAATTGAAGCACTGGTTTCTGTATCAGGTGGCACCTAAAGCTGCTGCAAGTGATCTAAAACTTTTAAAAGAACTAGAGGCTTATAACGAAATTAATGCAGACGTTAGAGATACGGTACAAAAAAACTTCTAGTATATCTCTTGTATTTAAGCGAGGCTGACATTCCGATTTACCAAAACGGGGCACTGTACCTTTGAAAGAAATCAGTTCGGTGGCTTTATATGATTTTCTCACAAGGAACAATTACTTCTTTTTTTAAACTATTTTAAATACAAAAATTTCCGGATTCAGTCATATCTTAAAAAAAACACAACCCACATACTTGGCAGCATTCGTATCTAGCGGCAAATGCTAGAAATTTGTTCCTTATTAATGATGTGGCAGAGCGAGGTGTTGCTCTAATAACGCGATTTAATACTATATTAGCGCATCAGGAGGAGCAACAACAATTTATTGTCCATGTTCGAAGATATTTTATTACTTTACATTACGATTTATTAATTTTATATATTAGAAACAAATCAGAAAAATTAAATTAATAATATAAATTGTTAAAAATATGAAGTGTCGCGCTGTATATATTAGAACGTTTATGATATTATACTTGCTCCTTTATTTTGTTTACAGAAAAAGAGAGACTTGAAAAGATCCGTTAAATATGACTTTAATATGTATGAAATATATATATTTTTTTCTAAATTCTGATGTAATATACCTACATATCTATAAATTACATATGTGCACACATTTTGTAAATAATTTTGTAATTAGTATATATAAAAAATACTAATTAATAGGCAGATTTTGTAAAAAAATTCGTTTCTAAACATTTCAGATTCGTATGAAAAATAACTCAAACTTCTAATAAAAAAACCATCCCGCTTTCAAAACGTATTTACAAAATCTGGCCTTAAATTTAAAAAAAAATTAAAAAATTTATTAAAATTATTATTTGAGATATTCTCATAATTCTATTTGAAAAAATTTCAATTTGTTTAGGGCTAAGCATGTTTATATGTATGCACATCATGGGTGATTTACCAAATTATTAGTAGACTTCAACCATAATTTTGAAAAGATATAAACATCTTAACAAAATTTCACAAAAAGTTACAAACGATGTTTGAAAATTACCATAGAATAAGTGCAATAGGCATAGAAATTTAGTCAAAACACAACAAACAATTTATATTATATACTAGCTTATGCTATTACAATTTTCAAAATCATTCTCAATCGATTTTTGGAAGTTTGTGAATAGTATAAGAGCTTTGAAACTTTTCAAAAGTATGGTTGAAGTCTTCTCATGATAGAAAGGCATAACTACAGTAACCATTCGTCCTTTTTTAAAGAGGATAGTACTTTTTTTTTTGATACGATATCCTTTCAAATTTTTTTCAATAAAAGTGTCTTTTTTTAAATCGTATTGTCCTTTTTTAAATTGAATTATACTTTTTTTAGCACTAATTTTTTTAATCTGTACAATATAAGTGTGTATGTTACTACTTGTACTACTCACTAATATTACACAGTTTTAATTATATTACTGTATTATGTATGTCTTTTACATGTTTTCTTTATTCTATGGCAATTTGTCGTAGTCACAAATTCGACTTCGACATAAATAATACGGGTGTTTATATACAAATAATATATGAAATAAACTTAATACTACTTAAAATACCCATCAAAAAATATGATGTTTCTGGAAGCAGTAAAAAACATTCATGTCTTCCACATGCAATGTTTTGAAGCACTTCCCAGGATGCTCAAAAAGAAGGAAGAGATCTATCAGTATTTATAATCTTTAAATTACAAGGTTAAAGAGGATTTTACAATTATTTAACACAAACTCCAAAATAAACAAAATCATATTCAGTAGCATTGTAGCTTTCAATAGAAAATATGCCCAGTTCACCAAACAATTGTTTAAAATCCATACCTCATTTCTTTTTATACTCTTTTTTAGTCGTTAGAGCGACGAGTGTACATGCATAGTAGCTGTGTTGGTATTTTGCCACATACAGTGTAAAATAAATTATGGAAAAGAAAATGCTTTTTATTAGAAATAAACAGATATTTTTGGAAAAACTAATGCCATGTTCACACGACGAAGTGAAGCACTTGCTTCGCGAATCACACTGTTTTCACGACACATTCTTGCTTCGTTTCAATGGCTCAACTTGCCACTGGAAAAAAATTTTTCCTACCAAATTTTCCACAAAAATCTACCAAAACCGTTTAAAACCTACAAATTTCTTAAAATTTATTAATTGCTTTGTTAAAGCATTCTTGTAAGTCAAGTTTGAAATATATGTTCTCTAAAAATATTTTTGAGTTTTCATAGATTTATCGCACTCACATATTGCGATCGGAGTGCTCTTAATTTCATACTTTTATTCCTATCGTTTTCGTTTTACCATCTTCAGATTCCGTTCAATTCGTATTTCAATTTTATAACGATAAAATTGTCATACCTCAAGAAGGTCCTTTAAACTTTTTTATAAGCAATCTAGCATTAAGTTTTACAATCTACAGCATATTGTTAAAATATTACAGTGAATTAATTCAAAGATAGGCAGATCTCTTTATTCTTCTTAAGAAAAAAGTAATATCTAAATCTAGCATCGGGATTTTTTTTTCAGATTTATAAACTGATTTTGAAAATAAAAATATAAATCCAATCGATAAAAATATGCATCATGGTATTTAATATATCAATAAAAAGTTCATCAGATGATCATTAAGGAATAGAACAAATTTGCTAAGAAAAAGTAAAAAAACTCAAAAAATACTTAATCCGTACTATGGACTGATTGGTAGCAAAGCTAGCCAGTCGTTCCAAACGTCTCTAGTTGAATTCCCTATATAGACCATGGGTGTTTTTGAATTAAAAAAATAAATAAATAAAATAGAATTTTATATGGATGTGATATACATATGTATGACAATAATATAGCTAAGAGTCCGTTAAACAAACTTTCTTCACATTTCATGTCAACAAATAATTTATTCGAGCACTTTTTTTATATATAGGAACAACAAATTTTGTTATCGTTTTAGAATAACTTACAGGGACTCCTAATTTTTTTAAATATTTGGCAAAGTTGTATCTACGACAGGACCGGATACAAGGGGTGATGAGAACGGGATATTCCCCGCTCCCCAATTAGTAAGATATATCCAATTTCTATTAAATTTTGCAAAATAGTATGTTTCAGTTAGAAGTTCCCCCTTAAAGGCTCAAGCTGGATCTGCGGCTGAGCTACGGTAAAGGTCAGCAACTCCTGTGAACATATCCATGAAATCTGATGATATCTAGGCACCATAAATAGCTCATGAAAATTACTTTGTATCTTAAAAATTGAAGTTTTTCGCCAGATAGGCTATATTTTTAATGCATTTTTGTTCTTTCTTTGGGATTGTTCCATTTCTTATGTTTCCAAATTTAATATTTACTATATTTCAGGGTTTTTTGTTGTTTTACCAAGTATTGTTAGTGAAAAATTTGGAGTCCCTGTAAGTTATGCTGAAAAAATTTAATAAAATAATTGTTTCCTATATTTAAAAAAAGTGCAGGAAAAATAATTTTTTTTTTGCACAAAATGTTAATGAAACACAACATAACACAACAGAGAAGTGTGTACTTGAATATACTATTTTAAAAAATTTTTAGCATCCAAAATAGAGAAAAACTACTATTTTAAGGTAAAAAATGCTCTGTATGCTATTATGGTGCGTATACACGTTCAGGCTGTATTCACATGTTAACAAGAGTTGTTCTACCGTATCTACAACTTCGCCAGTAAAAAATGACGACTCCCTCTAAGCTATATTGAAAAAAGTTAAAAAAACATTTTTTCCTTAATTTTTTCAAAAAAAGTGCACGGAAAATTTTATATTTTCGGATAAAATGTTATTATGTATAATCTTGAAAACTCGTTGTGAAGCATTTGAACGAGTGCAATATAAGTGCAAAAATAGACCTGCAAAGAAAACAATAAAATTTACATTTCCCTAATAAAACGCCACATTAAAACTCACCTTCCGACAACTCCATCATCGCGTCACATCCAACGTGGGAACAGGTTTGGCCATATTCTGGAAAGTCATCTTGCTCTGGGTATCGAGTATTCTGGAAAGTCATCTTGCTCTGGGGTATCGAGTAGTCTGGAAAGTCGTCTTGCTCTGTAGTATCAGGTATTCTGCCAATTTGACCTTGGACAAACACACTAACGACCTAGACGAACCTAAATATATATATATATTATTATTTAAGTTCCTATGGATAGGGTAAACACTTTTTTTGATACGTAACTTCGCGGAAATTTTATTTAAATTGTCCTGTTGAAAGTTTGTGGACGAAATCCGTCGGTTTAGGGTGAGCTCACACTAGGGACCCGACGAAGCTAATTTTGCGCCAGGGTAAATTGCCCACACCATATTATACGTGTTTGCCTTAGGCTAAGAAGAGAAAAGAAATATATATATATAAAAGCCGCGAGATGAAAGCGCAACTTGTTAATTGGACCCCACTACCTGTACCTATCGACACATCACGTACAGACGACGGCAAATCCTGTGTCGTAGTTAGTCTCCAGGCATTGATTTTGAAGAAAGTAGATAGAGAGAAGAGATCAAGTATTAGAAAATTTTTAACCAAATATAGATTTGTATTGGTTTTATATATTTTTCCCTTATCAAAAGTACAATGAGCCAAATTAAATAATATAATTGATTTTTCTTAGCTATTCCAACTCATAGAAATTCAAAAGATTTTGTTGATAGTTTTTTTTTATGTGTTAAGAAATAGTAATAGTATAAGAATTGAAATTGTCCTTTAGAAACAAAAAAATCTGTAACATTAAATATTGTTGTGAAAATGAAATTTTTGTAGACTTTCTATTTACACAGAGGAGAATGAGTGAGTAAAGTCACTAGACTTAGTCATGGGACGGTGATGAAAGGGTAAGAATTACGTTAGGGGGTAACTTAAAACTAGAGGCAAAAAGTTACCGAAGGTTGAATCTCGAAGAGATTCCGTAGGGTGGGCCATGCCAAGGGTTAGCAGGACATCAGCTACCCTAAATTCCAAATCTTGGTAAGCAAACAACAGTAAGTATGGTGTATGGACTATTTGTTTTTTTTTTTCTGTAATTTACTTTCGGGCTTCTCCTTTTTTTTCCAATGTTCTGCTCGCATACATCTGCGAGTTAGCTGGCATGGAATTTTTGTTAGTGGCTGTCGTAACCAGACAGGTTGGCAAGATCCCCCCCCCAAGACGGCGAGCTTCAGCCGGAGCAAAACGCCAGCATGCCAGCGCCGCCAACAATCTGGCCACACATCAACACAATTGTGTTTTTCTTCGACACCCAGCTGCTACAAATGGCGCCGAAAGTGAGAAATTTGATTTTTAGATTTTTTTAGTTTGGAGGCCTAGGTAGTGTATAATTGGCGTAAGTCCCGTTGAGTCCTTTAAGAGTGCTCACCGCGTTGCGACGTCAATAGAAGCACTGTCAAAGCCTCATAAACGGTGAGCTAAGCACTATTAGCAGGCAAAAGCGTTTGAGTGCGTCCCTCTTCTTGGCGATACACCTGACCCACTAGTCTGTAAGTCCCGGCAGGTAACTCTTTTAAAATTACCTATCGCGTTGCGACAGCTAAGGGGTTAGGGGTGTGGCAAGGATTAGGGAGGCAATCACACTTGGGGCAGGTACAAATTGAGTCTGGCTGTCAGGCTATATAGAGCCGTAGCTTCATCGCTACAATTTGTGCCATGCTCTCGAGTGCCATCCAATTTATAGATGCTCAATAGACCATTTCAGTTCGCTTGTAACAAAATTACCGTTTGTGAGGTAATTTGTTTGTTCGGTAGTCCTGGCTTCTACAAAGTTTTCAGAACTGAGGAGCAGTTGCACCACTTTCAATCCTTTCACTCTGTTTTGTTTGCGAACTGAACTGCCAGTTTCTTTCATCACCCATACACCAAAGTACTTGCGAAACCTGATATAAAAATACAAAATAATTAGTTTTTCACCAAGATTTATTTTTATAAATATTAAATTGTTATAATTTAATATTGATACATATACATTTTTACCTTTTTTCAGCATCACCTGAAAATCCTATTGTCCATTCCTTCAGTGGCATTTTTATATTTTTATTTTTCGCTTTTCATTTTAATTATTAAGTTTTAGCATACATTTCAGTTCCTTGAAATATTTTCGTTACTAATTATATTAGGTATTATTAGTGTTTCCAATTATTATTTTAAAAATAATTTAATTTGCTAATAATTTTGGTTATTATTAGTTGGTTTGTTTATTTAGTTCCATTTGAAAAAGTTATCTTTTCAATCTAGACTTGTGAGTAGAAAATGGCTTCGGGTTTTTATTGGCAGTCACAATATCCATCTGAGCAGGCACAAACTGTCGGGGATGAAAATGTTTTAGCAAGTAATTATCAACAACATATACAGGCATACTCACCAATGCAAAATATTGAGTCGAGTTACACTTCACATCCTCAGCAACAGTTCTTGGCAGAGCCAGCACAAGCCTATAGCAGTTGGCAGCCTACAGCCGATTTGTCAGAATGGGGCATCAAATTTGATGGTACCACTGACTCAATAACTACGGAAGAATTTCTGTGCAGAGTTGATATACTCCGCCAAGATTATAATTATACGTTTGAGGACATCTGTCGCAATTTTCATTCGCTGTTAGAAGGTCAGGCAACCAATTGGTACTGGAACTTCCGCAGGTTAAATCTAGTTCATTCATGGCAAGAGTTAAAATAGGCCTTCTTAATACAGTATAGGCGCTACGAAAACGATTTCCTGCTACAAAAAGAAATTTTAAGTCGCCGACAATTGCCGCAAGAGGTGTCCGTATTCTGAGGAAAAGCTTGTTGAAATTATGAGAGCTAATTTAAGCCCATAGCTTTCACGGTTGCTATTTGCTTTAGAAATCGAAGGCTTAAATGACTTCTGGCAGCAAGCCAAGAAAGCCGAAAATCTATTGGCCGTTCAATTTCAACAATATGGCTATGTAGCACCAAGAGTACAGAACATCGATTATAAAGCTCCAATTTTTCCAATTAACACTGAAAGCCCTAGTGTGATACTGTGTAACTTAAAAGACGAAAATTTAACGACAACTATTTCGAAAGCCCGTTCTATTAATCGGTTATATTCAAAGATAGAGTACAAAGTTTCAAAACGAATAAAGAAAGCTAGAGATAGATTTAAAATAAGAAGAAAAATTAGGCGTGAAATCGCAGCAGCTTCATTGCATGAGGGTGATGATTCTCGCATTTATGCCAAAATAAAAATTAATAATGTTGAAATTGAAGGCTTGGTTGATAGTGGCGCAACAGTCACCTGTTTAGGCAGTGGTTGTAAAGATTTTGTACAGAAGACGGGCTTAAAAATTTACAGTTTTGCATCAGTCATTAGAACGGCTGATGGCAGCCCACATAAAATAATAGGTCGTATAAAAGCGAAAATAAATTTCAATGGCCGTTTAGAAGAAGTTACGTTCTTCTTAGTACCAACGCTTAAGAAGCCACTGTTTTTAGGAGTGGACTTCATGAAGAAGTTTGGATTTTTCGCCGGCGTACGCAATCTATTTCCAAGGTAGCAGGTTAGAAGCTACAGCCTGTATAAAGTATGAAATCGTCAGGGGTATTTTTCGTCAATGATTTAATATCATTGATGGTCTTAGTCCTGACATTTCTAGCCAAAACTAGCCTAACATTTGCAGTCTAAACTAGCCAAGATAAATAAAAAAAGATTAATTTTTAATATTTGCAATAAACAGGGTTTATTGATTTTTGTCTAACGCTACTGTCTTATCAACTAAATTTTAAATAACTTAATTTATCGCGAAACGAGATCTAATAATCAAGTTTTCAAGTTTTGAATCATACTGCTGAGGATATTATTTGCTTTATCTAATTGTACATTTTCTCCAGTTTCATAATCAGTTTTATTGATGGAATTTATTAAAAATAAAAAAGATACATTATTTGCACAACCATAACGCTTACGTTTCTAAGCTGATTACATTTGTAATCGTCATCATAAAAATGGTGCAATTCCGTAGTAACGCCCTGGGGAACTATGCCATTAAGGACTGGGAATTGTTAGTCACCTAGTATGACAACATTCTTCTGACTCCGATATTACAGCAAGTTGTAGCAAGATATGTAATTTTTTTTTTATTTTAGAAAACTTTCGAAATTGGATTTTTTTTAGTATACAAATAGTATCAACAGTAGTTAATTGATTTTAAAATTTAAATAGTAAATAATCTAGCACCGAAAACGACCGCGAAAATATACATATATAAAACAAGAACGCGCGAGAAATTATACCGGCCGTACTAATATTAAAATTTTTAGTTTGAATAAACTAAATAACATAAATTCTAATCATTTAAATTAGAACTCACCAAGTGATTCGCAGGTGAAATTAGGCTTCGCAGGCTTCTATCTTCTTCAAATCAGTAAAACCTACAATAACAGACTTTAGTATATATTATATTTCAGTAAAACATTTATTATTACCTTTTTGGGGACCGGTCACATGAGTAACCTGCTTCTCAATCTCCTAACCTGCAATCAAACAAAACAAATAAATTAATCATTTAGAATTTAACTCTTATGTTGAGCATAAATTATTAGCTTGGTTTTAAGAAGTTGCGGGGGTACTTCTCGCCAAGGATTTAAAGCGCTAGCCTTAAATATCCTTGGTGGTTTTAGTCCCTGCAATTCTGTTTACGCCAACTTACCTGGTGGTTATTGTTGAGCAGGGTAGGCCAACGCTTCAGCGGTCTTATCTGGCGAGAGTGATACCTGAAATAAAAATTGAAAATACATTCGCTTTTTATATATTTGTAAAATTTATATTTTTTTGTTTTTTTTTAACTGTTCGGTCTTTATTTGTGCCAACATATTCCCGAATATATTAATTTGTATTACTTTTCTTTCTATAAGCAAAAAAAATTGTTCGACGGCGTTAATTTTGGTAGCGGCGGCGCGACAGTAACAATTCATTTTGGCGGCGGCGAAACAGCACACCAAAATCAACGGCGCGGAGGTTGCATGTTTTTTTTCTTTTAAATTCATGTTTTTTTCATTAAATGCATTTCCACTTACCTTTTAATAACGCTAGTCCACCGTACTCCTCCCAAGAAATAGCCACTGTTGGTTGCCGTAGTGTTATCTGAAATGGAAATAAACATATTTAATTAACTATAGTTAATTAAAGATGTATGAATGAAAAAATTTATGAATGAAAAACTTACCTTCTTTTCTCAACGACGCGTACTATAAAAAATCTTTCGTTGAGTTTCGTTCATTCATGCAGACGTTCGGTGTTGCCAGGTTTCAAAGTTTTTTTTGTTCGTAACAGGGATGCCAGAATATTTTCACTCCTGGGAATATGTATGGAATGACCCATAATACCAGAATAGGCGAGGTTGGGCATACAGGTGCAATTTTTCCCTCCCATCCTGTGTCCACTGATGGACTCGAGAATGGTTGGGTTTGTAGTGTGCACCCTGTAGTTGTGGGTAAGGCAGTAGAGACAGCTGATTACTTTTGCTGGGTTGTTATCAACACAGGAAAGTAAACGTATAAAGTTATAACAAAAACAATAGATGTAGAACATCGTATGATTTTATACAAAAACAATGATGAAGAGGATTAAAACTGATTGGAAAAGGACAGTTTTATGTGGTGGCGTGATTTAGGTGTCATAAGAGATGGCAGAAAAAAATCGGGGCTTTTTGATGGTGAACGTTGAAGACGTAAGATGTGACGGGAGTTGTGGCAGCTAAAATAAAAAGATAGTGCGGGAAGAAAAAAATAAAAGACATTTCCACAAGAAGAAAATTTATTAAGGGCTATTTTATGCAAGGTTTATCCTTATGAAATAAAACATAAAACGGTTTAGTTATTTTAATAAAACCACATAAATACAATATAAAAAATAGTGAAATTGAACTTTTAAGTTAATTAAAGGAAGACAAAGTGATCTCTAAATGCCAGTAAGAAAAAAGGAAAGGCAGAAAGTTAGTAAAATAAAAATTTGCTAAAGCTAAAGCTAAATTACAATTGGAAAAAAAGGAAACTAATTAAAAAAAAAAACTTAAAGCTAAATCAAAGTTGAAAACTCGTTGTGAAGCATTTGAACGAGTGCATTATAAGTGCAAAAATAGACCTGCAAAGAAAACAATAAAATTTACATTTCCCTAATAAAACGCCACATTAAAACTCACCTTCCGACAACTCCATCATCGCGTCACATCCAACGTGGGAACAGGTTTGGCCATATTCTGGAAAGTCATCTTGCTCTGGGTATCGAGTATTCTGGAAAGTCACCTTGCTCTGGGGTATCGAGTAGTCTGGAAAGTCGTCTTGCTCTGTAGTATCAGGTATTCTGCCAATTTGACCTTGGACAAACACACTAACGACCTAGACGAACCTAAATATATATATTATTCTTTAAGTTCCTATGGATAGGGTAAACACTTTTTTTGATACGTACCTTCGCGGAAATTTTATTTAAATTGTCCTGTTGAAAGTTTGTGGACGAAATCCGTCGGTTTAGGGTGAGCTCACGCTAGGGACCCGACGAAGCTAATTTTGCGCCAGGGTAAATTGCCCACACCATATTATACGTGTTTGCCTTAGGCTAAGAAGAGAAAAGAAATATATATATATATATATATATATATATATATATATATATATATATATATATATATATATATATATATATATATATATATATATATATATATATATATATATATATATATATATATATATATATATATATATATATATATATATATATATATATATATATATATATATATATATATATATATAAAAGCCGCGAGATAAAAGCGCAACTTGTTAATTGGACCCCACTACCTGTACCTATCGACACATCACGTACAGACGACGGCAAATCCTGTGTCGTAGTTAGTCTCCAGGCATTGATTTTGAAGAAAGTAGATAGAGAGAAGAGATCAAGTATTAGAAAATTTTTAACCAAATATAGATTTGTATTGGTTTTAAATATTTTTCCCTTATCAAAAGTACAATGAGCCAAATTAAATAATATAATTGATTTTTCTTAGCTATTCCAACTCATAGAAATTCAAAAGATTTTGTTGATAGTTTTTTTTATGTGTTAAGAAATAGTAATAGTATAAGAATTGAAATTGTCCTTTAGAAACAAAAAAATCTGTAACATTAAATATTGTTGTAAAAATGAAATTTTTGTAGACTTTCTATTTACACAGAGAATGAGTGAGTAAAGTCGCTAGACTTAGTCATCGGACGGTGATGAAAGGGTAAGAATTACGTTAGGGGGTAACTTAAAACTAGAGGCAAAAAGTTACCGAAGGTTGAATCTCGAAGAGATTCCGTAGGGTGGGCCATGCCAAGGGTTAGCAGGACATCAGCTACCCTAAATTCCAAATCTTGGTAAGCAAACAACAGTAAGTATGGTGTATGGACTATTTGTTTTTTTTCTGTAATTTACTTTCGGCCTTCTCCTTTTTTTCCAATGTTCTGCTCGCATTACATCTGCGAGTTAGCTGGCATGGAATTTTTGTTAGTGGCTGTCGTAACCAGACAGGTTGGCAAGATCCCCCCCAAGACGGCGAGCTTCAGCCGGAGCAATACGCCAGCATGTCAGCGCCGCCAACAATCTGGCCACACATCAACACAATTGTGTTTTTCTTCGACACCCAGCTGCTACAATATACTCCCGAGTATATGGGGATCTGGCGAAAAGGTTGTCTTGGGGGGACTCCCAAATTCGATCACTTTGCATATATGTAAATACTTGTTTAATCACAATGGTTCTTAGAGATACCGTCAAAGACTCGTGTTGGAGAAAAGCTGGGCAATAAGAACTACTAGATCTACTTCGAATCCCTTACGGAATTTGCAATATTTGAGGAAACATTTGTGAAGAAAGGGAAATTCATAAAATAACAAGGCACAGATTATAGAGAATACGAGGAGAAATCGAGTATTTCTTAAATCTATTAATCAAATATATGTAGTTCGAATACAATTGAAGCACTGGTTTCTGTATCAGGTGGCACCTAAAGCTGCTGCAAGTGATCTAAAACTTTTAAAAGAACTAGAGGCTTATAACGAAATTAATGCAGACGTTAGAGATACGGTACAAAAAAACTTCTAGTATATCTCTTGTATTTAAGCGAGGCTGACATTCCGATTTACCAAAACGGGGCACTGTACCTTTGAAAGAAATCAGTTCGGTGGCTTTATATGATTTTCTCACAAGGAACAATTACTTCTTTTTTTAAACTATTTTAAATACAAAAATTTCCGGATTCAGTCATATCTTAAAAAAAAACACAACCCACATACTTGGCAGCATTCGTATCTAGCGGCAAATGCTAGAAATTTGTTCCTTATTAATGATGTGGCAGAGCGAGGTGTTGCTCTAATAACGCGATTTAATACTATATTAGCGCATCAGGAGGAGCAACAACAATTTATTGTCCATGTTCGAAGATATTTTATTACTTTACATTACGATTTATTAATTTTATATATTAGAAACAAATCAGAAAAATTAAATTAATAATATAAATTGTTAAAAATATGAAGTGTCGCGCTGTATATATTAGAACGTTTATGATATTATACTTGCTCCTTTATTTTGTTTACAGAAAAAGAGAGACTTGAAAAGATCCGTTAAATATGACTTTAATATGTATGAAATATATATATTTTTTTCTAAATTCTGATGTAATATACCTACATATCTATAAATTACATATGTGCACACATTTTGTAAATAATTTTGTAATTAGTATATATAAAAAATACTAATTAATAGGCAGATTTTGTAAAAAAATTCGTTTCTAAACATTTCAGATTCGTATGAAAAATAACTCAAACTTCTAATAAAAAAACCATCCCGCTTTCAAAACGAAAAAGGTTTGTATTTACAAAATCTGGCCTTAAATTTAAAAAAAAAATTAAAAAATTTGTTAAAATTATTATTTGAGATATTCTCATAATTCTATTTGAAAAAAGTTCAATTTGTTTAGGGCTAAGCATGTTTATATGTATGCACATCATGGGTGCTTTACCAAATTATTAGTAGACTTCAACCATCATTTTGAAAAGATATAAACATCTTAACAAAATTTCAAAAAAAAGTTACAAACGATTTTTGAAAATTACCATAGAATAAGTGCAATAGGCATAGAAATTTAGTCAAAACACAACAAACAATTTATATTATATACTAGCTTATGCTATTACAATTTTCAAAATCATTCTCAATCGATTTTTGGAAGTTTGTGAATAGTATAAGAGCTTTGAAACTTTTCAAAAGTATGGTTGAAGTCTTCTTATGATATCGTAAAGCAGAAATGAAATTCAGACATATAGAAAGGCATAACTACAGTAACCATTCGTCCTTTTTTAAGAGGACAGTACTTTTTTTTGATACGATATCCTTTCAAATTTTTTTCAATAAAAGTGTCTTTTTTTAAATCGTATTGTCCTTTTTTAAATTGAATTATACTTTTTTTAGCACTAATTTTTTTAATCTGTACAATATAAGTATGTATGTTACTACTTGTACTACTCACTAATATTACACAGTTTTAATTATATTACTGTATGTTCACCTGTATTATGTATGTCTTTTACATGTTTTCTTTATTCTATGGCAATTTGTCGTAGTCACAAATTCGACTTCGACATAAATAATACGGGTGTTTATATACAAATAATATATGAAATAAACTTAATACTACTTAAAATACCCAGCAAAAAATATGATGTTTCTGGAAGCAGTAAAAAACATGCATGTCTTTCACATGCAATGTTTTGAAGCATTTCCCAGGATGCTCAAAAAGAAGGAAGAGATCTATCAGTGTTTATAATCTTTAAATTACAAG
This sequence comes from Panzeria rudis, assembly GCA_956483635.1. Taxonomy (NCBI): domain Eukaryota; kingdom Metazoa; phylum Arthropoda; class Insecta; order Diptera; family Tachinidae; genus Panzeria; species Panzeria rudis. The sequence goes on from OY101448.1 coordinate 102,869,111, forward strand.
GTTAAAGAGCATTTTACAATTATTTAACACAAACTCCAAAATAAACAAAATCATATTCAGTAGCATTGTAGCTTTCAATAGAAAATATGCCCAGTTCACCAAACAATTGTTTAAAATCCATACCTCATTTCTTGTTATACTCTTTTTTAGTCGTTAGAGCGACGAGTGTACATGCATAGTAGCTGTGTTGGTATTTTGCCACATACAGTGTAAAATAAATTATGGAAAAGAAAATGCTTTTTATTAGAAATAAACAGATATTTTTGGAAAAACTAATGCCATGTTCACACGACGAAGTGAAGCACTTGCTTCGCGAATCACACTGTTTTCACGACACATTCTTGCTTCATTTCAATGGCTCAACTTGCCACTGGAAAAAATTTTTCCTACCAAATTTTCCACAAAAATCTACCAAAACCGTTTAAAACCTACAAATTTCTTAAAATTTATTAATTGCTTTGTTAAAGCATTCTTGTAAGTCAAGTTTGAAATATATGTTCTCTAAAAATATTTTTGAGTTTTCATAGATTTATCGCACTCACATATTGCGATCGGAGTGCTCTTAATTTCATACTTTTATTCCTATCGTTTTCGTTTTACCATCTTCAGATTCCGTTCATTTCGTATTTCAATTTTACAACGATAAAATTGTCATACCTCAAGAAGGTCCTTTAAAATTTTTTATAAGCAATCTAGCATTAAGTTTTACAATCTACAGCATATTGTTAAAATATTACAGTGAATTAATTCAAAGATAGGCAGATCTCTTTATTCTTCTTAAGAAAAAAGTAATATCTAAATCTAGAATCGGTATTTTTTTTCAGATTTATAAACTGATTTTGAAAATAAAAATATAAATCCAATCGATAAAAATGTGCATCATGGTATTTAATATATCAATAAAAAAGTTCATCAGATGATCATTAAGGAATAGAACAAATTTGCTAAGAAAAAGTAAAAAAACTCAAAAAATACTTAATCCGTACTATGGACTGATTGGTAGCAAAGCTAGCCAGTCGTTCCAAACGTCTCTAGTTGGATTCCCTATATAGACCATGGGTGTCTTTGAATTAAAAAAATAAATAAATAAAATAGAATTTTATATGGATGTGATATACATATGTATGACAATAATATAGCTATGAGTCCGTTAAACAAACTTTCTTCACATTCATGTCAACAAATAATTTATTCGAGCACTTTTTTTATATATAGGAACAACAAATTTTGTTATCGTTTTAGAATAACTTACAGGGACTCCTAATTTTTTTAAATATTTGGCAAAGTTGTATCTACGGCAGGACCGGATACAAGGGGTGATGAGAACGGGATATTCCCCGCTCCCCAATTAGTAAGATATATCCAATTTCTATTAAATTTTGCAAAATAGTATGTTTCAGTTAGAAGTTCCCCCTTAAAGGCTCAAGCTGGATCCGCGGCTGAGCTACGGTAAAGGTCAGCAACTCCTGTGAACATATCCATGAAATCTGAAGATATCTAGGCACCATAAATAGCTCATGAAAATTACTTTGTATCTTAAAAATGGAAGTTTTTCGCCAGATAGGCTATATTTTTAATGCATTTTTGTTCTTTCTTTGGGATTGTTCCATTTCTTATGTTTCCAAATTTAATATTTACTATATTTCAGGGTTTTTTGTTGTTTTACCAAGTATTGTTAGTGAAAAATTTGGAGTCCCTGTAAGTTATGCTGAAAAAATTTAATAAAATAATTGTTTCCTATATTTAAAAAAAGTGCAGGAAAAATATTTTTTTTTGCACAAAATGTTAATGAAACACAGCATAACACAACAGAGAAGTGTGCACTTGAATATACTATTTAAAAAATTTTTAGCATCAAAAATAGAGAAAAACTACTATTTTAAGGTAAAAAATGCTCTGTATGCTATTATGGTGCGTATACACGTTCAGGCTGTATTCATATGTTAACAAGAGTTGTTCTACCGTATCTACAACTTTGCCAGTAAAAAATTACGAGTCCTTCTAAGCTATATTGAAAAAAGTTAAAAAAACATTTTTTCCTTAATTTTTTCAAAAAAAGTGCACGAAAAATTTTATATTTTTGGATCAAATGTTATTATGTATAATCTTCTTAGCGGACTCTAGGATTTTCCTACCCTATGGCTGTACAATCGAACGTATACTGTCCATTTCGTGTGTTTTTCCAGGTCTTCATTTGTCGCATAGTGTTATTGGCTCTTTCTTTTGTAGAGAAAAGTTGTAAATTGTTTAAACTTTTCACTGAAAATTTTCAATAGAATGAATTTTTGAAATACTAGCAGAGTTCAGTGTTTGTGCAAATGGGCTTGCGAAAGTAGACTTTTTTTAATGAAATTTTTTGTATTTTGTTGTTAGATTTCATTAAATATGTACGATATTTTGAATTTTCACTTTCTTCAGACCATTTGCATCAAATATTGAACTCCGCTACTGAATTTATTACAAGTAAATTTGTATCTTAAAAGAACGCTAATTTGCAATTTTCACATAAAAAGTTAAAGAATTTTTACAGTTTGCCTAGAAAAGAAAACGACACAAGCTAAAGAAAATTCAATAGACATATTCACTTTAATTTAATATACATATATACTTTAATTCACTACATTTTTACTGCACTGAAAACCTTTTTTTAATAAATATGCATAAATATATACTTTCAAGCCTACCAAAAAAAGATTTAGCAAATCATCCCACCAAAAGAAAAAATTTCTACCAAATTTCGTAGGAACCTAGCAGCCTGGCAACGCTACAATGGTTCTTTTTATGTATTCATACGTAGTTATTTGATCCGCTTTTTGTTCGCTGTGTTATTTGATTTTTTACAATGGATAAAATAAATAATTACAAATGATTGAGCTTTAATATTTTTATAATATACACACATCTATTATTTCGGGTTTTTTGATTTTTTTTTTTACACATAGTACATACATATTTATTTTGTGTTGACAACTAGTTCAGGTAATTAAGCGATGAATTGCGATAAAACTAAGAGAAGATAGAAATTTTTCGTGCTTCGCAAGTAGATTCAAAATGAATCTACTTGCTTCGCTCTCACAATTTTGTATGGCGAAGCCTGTTGCTTCGCTCATGATTAGGGTGTGAAGCATGAATAGAGAGCGAAGCACGTACCGTAAAAACATAGCATAAGGGGATTGGGGCAAAACGTATTGAAAATTTTTCCATTTTACCAAGTAAAAATATATAAAATTTAATTTGTACTGCACTATTAACCTTTAATCACAATTTCTTGTGACTAAATGTTAATGAACATCTTTGCGTTTACTTTATCGTGTTACTGTATTTCGAAATTCTCTCAGCAATACAGTTGCAATATATTTTTGGGCAGCAATGTTCCAAAAAAACTGACGCATGAATTGTTTCAAATAAACACATATATGTACATATAAAGTATGCTTTCTTTTTACATTTCTCACATATTCATTATATGAAAGAGAGAGATTTATAATAAAACACGATTTGTTTTGTCTGTAGTTTAACGATAATACAACTGGATGAGGCAATAAGACGAAGAAACATGATTTTAGAGCATTTTTGATGCTTTAAAAGAAGCGCTGTTTTATATCAAAAACAAGAGCTCCAAAGTGAGAGATCGCGAACAAAAATCATGCATGCTCGAAGTTCTTTGCGAAGCAGGAGACACAACAACAACCAGCTTCTCTCGCTTACAAACCTGCTTCGGCCGAAGCAGCAGTTTTAGCTGGATATTTAGTACATTTCGAAATGTCCTTTTTTTGTTGTTTACAAATATGGTCACCGTAGGCATAACCCGCAACTTTTTTAATTTGGAACGATTTTCCGTCATCCCACGTTGGTTTGTAAACAGACCGGTTTCGGCTATGTGCCATCTTCAGTGTTCTATTGAATACTAAATCGTTTTTCTGTTGTACGTTGTTTCTTTTATAATTCGTTTGTATACCTAACTTCCTTCCTTGATCCCATTTGTATTCTACTTCCTATTTCTCTCTCTCTCTCCCGCTCTTTCTCTCTCTCTCTATCGCCCCTATATGCTTTTGTGTTTCTCTACCTGGTACTTGTTTCTCTTAATATTATGTTTGTGTTTAATATTTGGCTTATTATCTGCTCTATTAGTTATCAGATGTTTTATCCCTACATAGGTAATAATTGTAACGTATTTGTCTTGTTCATTTTCTACTACGTTGCCTGGACTATTGTTTTCTTTTGTGTAAAAATATTTTAACGGTTCAAATATTACGTCTGAAGCAGTGTTTATTTGTTCGTTTATTATTCTTCCCTCAAATATTTGTTTCTTTTATATTTCCATGTGTTCTAAAACGTTCAGGCGCCGTCCTTTATGTTGTGACCGTAATAGTTTAACTGTTTTTCCAATATGTCCTGGCGTACATTTGTTGTCGAATATGTGGCTTGCGAAATTCGATTCTGGTGTTATTCCTGGTTCTCTCAGTTTCTTGTTGTAGTCTCTCATGTGCTCGCGAAATCTTGTTTTTATCTTTCTTCCAGTTTGTCCGATATAACTGTGTTGGCATGTGCAAGTTAATTTGTACACTCCTTGTTTATCTAGGAAGTCTGTTTCGTTTGTTCTGTTCTGCAGTATTCTACCCAAGTTGTTTCTTGTTTGGAATGCTGTGTTAATGTTGTATATATATATATATATATATATATATATATATATATATATATATATATATATATATATATATATATATATATATATATATATATATATATATATATATATATATATATATATATATATATATATATATATATATATATATATATATATATATATATATATATATATATATATATATATATATATATATATATATATATATATATATATATATATATATATATATATATATATATATATATATATATATATATATATATATATATATATATATATATATATATATATATATATATATATATAAAAGTCGGAAGTTATTATTATTCGGCTTAAGTTCAATAATTGAATTAATGCAACCTCAAATTATTTTTAAGAGTGGAATATTAGAATATCTAATTAGACTAGCAGAACGGACTAGTACTACTAATTTCCACAGCCGCTTACGGAGAACACTAAAATTAAAGAGATAATTAACGAAGAGGGAATTATATTTGCACACAAGCCAAATAAAACAGCAAATACACTGTTTACAAATTTAAAAACAAAAATAAGCAAAAAAAACCAAAATAATGTTGTATACGAAATTAAATGTAATGGAAAAAAATGAAAGCTGCAAACAAGTTTACATAGGGACAACAAAAATAAATCTAGGCGTAAGAATAGCTGAATATTAGACTGATATTAAAAAGGAACTAAAATCAACAGCATTAGTACAACAGTGCCTTGAATATTCCCACACTTCTGATCTAGAACATGTAAAAATACTACACAAGGAAAGAAAACACAACAAACGATATACTTTGGACATAGCGATGGGCAGTAAGACAGTCAAAGATAATACTAATGCTAGTTATAACATCATATTAGTTTCATTCATTTCGCTGGGCACACCCTTTACCACTCCAAAATCAATAACATCAGGTATTTTTCGCCGATCTGTTGGCCAGTAAGTTGGCTGCCCACTTGATATAACATTCAAACGCATTTTTCAAATTGTGTCAAACAAAACGCGACCCTTTGGCGTGATGAGGCGAGATCCCTAGAACGTGTACTTAGCGTTGTAATCACAGGCGTCCAAAAAGCGTGGGCCTAGCGAATTAAAAAATCTACTATATTGATTTTCTGTACGTGGGAGGAGAGTAAATTGATGAGATCACCAGGTTTTGATGAAAAGCTTCAATACAGATGTTAGTTGCTAGAAGATAGTCTTCACAATGATCACTCATCAAGTAGTGTTTTTATCGCGATTTTATTAGTATACCCGATCCACCACAAGCTCTACCTTGGGGGTCCTTTGTGTCGTAGAGAGTATATCCGTTGATTTTAAAAAAGCTTGTAGCCGTCAAATGCGTCTCAGAGATAAGCTTAACATTAATTTGTTTATCCATCATGACGTATTCTAGTTCGGTTTTATGTTGGCGGATGCCGTTTGCGTTCCAGAAACAGATTTTTAAGTTAATGGTTTGTTTAATGCTGCCTGAAATGATGTACACTGCATTTTCAACACTTCCTGCATCATGCAGGTCTTGTTGGTTGTAAAAAAATTTACTGTTTGTATTAAATTTTCTATTGAAGCCTCAATTCGATCAAAATTAAAACCACTGTTTTAGTTTCCAAGAGGCCGTTTTAGAGCTGTGGGCTGGTTAGACTTCAAAGCATTAGCGTATGAAAATTGGATGTTTGGTATGTTTTGCGCTATGGGATGGTTAGCCTTAATAATGTTGACGTATGAAGGCTGGGGATAATTTGTATTGTCGAAAGTAATAGGTTGAGCATAGGTTTGATTACGTCTGTTAGACAAAGACTGCTTAACATGTACATAGACAGGGCAGCCCCTGTAGTTTGCAGTGTGATTTTGATGGCAATTGCTACAATTTTTATTTTTGGAATCATCTTTTGGCTTATTACAATTGGCAGTGCTGTGTAGTTCACCACAGGCGAAACAAACGGTGCGCAACTTGCAATATGTTTTGGTGTGGCCATATTCTTGGCAATTCAGGCATTGAATGGGCCCTGCTCGCTTGTGTGGTTCCTCTACTTTAACTCGTCGGTGCAGCAAATATCTTAAGCTGTAAATGGGGTGTACTTCATTATTTTTTAATTTGATATCACCTGGTTCCATTTCCACACTAAATTTTTTACTTTAAAATTATTATTTAGTAGACCCGCTTTTACCTCTTCTGGATCCACGTATGAATTGATGCCTGGAGGCCTTTTGGTAGGTGTAAAAATTTTTATTTTGTGTTTCAAACTCCGAAACTACTGAGCGGTAATGATTTTCTTCATTTACTTGAATTTTTGTCTCATTAATCGCACCGCGTTTAATTGTACTAGCCTTTTAATTAGCTCATTTGAGTTTTTCTCTCTTAAGTACTATATTGGGGGCGGTTTGCTTGATCTGACAATGGTGAGTTCGTCTTCGTCGTGTTGTAGAAGTGAAAAGTGATTTTCAGAAAGCGCCGCATCAGATTTACCATCTTTGGCCATTTTCGCCAATGGAGCAAGGTTTTTCGATCTTGGATTTCTTTGTTTTTTTTTTTATTATTTGCCACTATAAAATAACGATCATTACCCATTTGGATTTTTGGATTTTTTTTAATCAGTTTCTATGGGGACACTTTTTGTCGTTATTTCTTTTTCGGCTTGATGTTGGCTCATATTGTTGGCACTTGTGCTTTGCTGTGAAGCTGGTATCAAAAAATTTACTTTTATATTACGGTCTGTCATAGACATTGAATTTGAGCGTACCCGTGTACGCAAGTGTAAATTTTTGTTTACTATGTTATCATATTCTGCAGCAACAACAGTAATGTAGGCATTTCTGTTATTTGTTGCTGTTTTGGTACTCATTTGGTACGAGTACCAAATATATTTGTTGTCTATGTGCTTACTTGCTTATGGGCTTATAATTTACTTTACAAAAAGAAATGAAAAATGTATAGGTACGTAAAATATTAAACAAAACGATGTTTATTAATACTTTGTTGTTGCGAATATTCGTCTCTTTTTTTTAATATTATATATTTTTATATTGTTTATTTTGTTCACCGACGGCAAATTAATGCTTGTTTCTACTTCGAGAGTAAGTTGCGAGCTCCAGAAACATTTTAAAATAAATAATGTATGTATATACAGTATTTTGGATTTTTTGTGTGCACACACAGAAAAATTTCCATGTAAAATCGTCGAAAACCAGGTTAATTTAACATTTTTCGGTATTGATATTGCTTCACAGGTATTTCATGTTAAATCAACATGATTTACAATAATCTTGAAAGAAAATTTTTCCTTTTGAATTAACTATATTTCATGTTGATTTAATATTGCAGTACGGTTAAACCAAAATGAAG